>OZ026598.1:32004508-32032008 GCA_964020085.1 Micromussa lordhowensis | reverse complement strand
AAGAAGGCCATGAGCATTTATCTCACTTGTCGTCTAAAACACTCAAGGACTACTCACTAAAATACAAAATTCAAGGCATTATATGAAGATACCTATTATATTTATTTTCAAGTACTTTTAAGTATTGCCAAATTTTCAGGGGGCTTCTCAAGGTCTGTGCGACTGACCACTGGTGAGAAGAAAGGATTATGGAAATCGGCGTTGAGATATGCAGTTACACCCAACGTGTTCAATCGATAAAAGTCCATATCGGAAAACCGTTTGATAATTCAATGATGATCGATAATACTTAATTGAAGGCTATCAATTTTATCGATCGATCGATAGCAATCGATACTTACAAACATTGCTGTTTTTTAATGATATCAAATTTTATCACTTTATCGATTTTGTCACCGTCAGTAAAGCCGGACCATGTATTGTTAACACTAGTACGTACAAATGCTCAGTCTAACATCTATTTTTCTTGACTTGTCATGTACTTCAGAGGTAAGCTTGTTGGGACATATTGAGTTACCCTTAGGCGCTGGTCATACACCAACAACAACAATATTTATTCACGCAAAATTAAGACAAGTTACAGAGGACCCAGTTAATAATGCATACGTTTGATACTATTAATTTGAAATGCTTTTACGCAACTCCTATGAGCATTGTTTAAACAGTAGATATTGTTTTACTTCTTTGGCAAAGGAATATGTACTGAGATCTTTCAAGTAAGAAGGGATATCATGCCAGAGGTCAATCGCATTATAGGAAAACATTTGTTTCCCAGTGTTGGTTCGAATATATGGTTTGCAAAAGTTTTGATTTGATGCGTACCTTGTGTTGTATGTGTGTCTGCTTTTGGCATATTGAAATAAGTTATCAAACACCTTTGGTAAGTGTTATTTCCCTGCTGTTGTTGCACGGTACGGGTAGACGACGATGAACGAGCCTGTCTTTCAGGTCAGAGAGACCTGGACTCATGACTTTTTCTGCCTTGGGTCCACACAAGCTGTCTCTGTGCCGTCGCGTGCGCAAAAAATTACGTTGCAGAATGCTGGGCTCGGACGCCGGAAAGTGGTTTTTTCGTGTAAAGGAACTGCTCTCGATGTGAAAACCAAACTGACGACCAGACGACGCTCGTGATACGAGCCCGTTAAACACACCTTTACCAGCAAAAGATGAAGATCAGCCTGGTAGCCCAAGCATGTACACCACCGACGCTGTCGAAAGCGAGGGAGAGTTTACGAGCTACCAACCACCAAAACAAAGCTCAACCAAGCAGCAAACAAACAAAGGAGAGAGGAAAAGAAAGGCAGAAACTGAAAACCTATACGCAGTACAGACAAAAATCAAACGAACCGAAGACTCTATAAAGAAACTTGAAAAACACATAGAGGACAAGACCTGTCCCAAGTCACTGCGGTACAGTGCACGGGCAAATATCCCGCCGGACGAAGAATTCAAAAAAGACATTCAAGCGGTGAAACAGAAAGCGGAGCGAGGTTTTTTATCAGCTCTAACTAGATTTAATAACCGCCGTCTCGAAAAACAGAAAATTAAGCTGCGAAAGCTAAAAGGAAAATCACTCCTGACACTGCAAAGGGCCACCAATTATATCCTTCAAAAGAGGCAAATCTCTCAAAGATATGCTCGTAAGAGCGAAACTATAGAGAGAAAACACACAAACATGGTACATATGTCTCCATTGTTTTAGGAGTTGTGCTGGCCTGTCACTCCTTGCTACATCCTACTATATAATCTAAACTATTCGCGTTGTGGTTACCCCTTTCAAAACGCCTTTGAATATCAATGACATAACTTTGTACACACTGTCGAACGGCAGCCATTTTCAAAGAGGAATAAATTTTCTCTGCGCGGGAACGATAGCATTAATATTCATAAACTAGGAATTTCAATATGAAAGTGGATGCTGGCGTCAGAACTTGCGCGAAATTCTGATAATGCGATTTGAAATAGCGATACTCACCGTTACGTCACCTACTGTCATTAATGTGCCAACCAGAGGTTTATTGGCTGTCGAAACAAAGGTTCTTTCGTTCTTTGGTTGGCAAAATTTAAATATCAAAAGACTTGTTTGTGAACAGTGAGTATCGCTATAAACGGTAGAATGGAAATTGGTGTAGCTTTTAAAAGAAAAAGTGTTACTGTTATGTGCTACCCGGCCTCGTTAAACAAAGTCAATTTAGTTTAAAAGACCCAGGAAACCTTTAGTAGATGTATTTCCACAATATTTATTTTCTGAAAATTAGCTTTTAAGCTTAAACAATACCAGTAAAAGTGGAAATTTAATACAATGAATTTGCGACCGAAACTAGAGGCGTCACGCAACGTGTCATCAAAGGTCATAACAAATCGCATCATAGTTGGTATTATGATATGATCGCACTGAAGCAAGGAAATCAAAATCCACAGAACAATACGATTGCAAGCTTTTCTTTCACCTCAACGAGCAACTATAACTCAATGTTCAAATCATTTACCTCAGCGGGCAGAGATTCTGACTCAACGATCAAATTTAACTCTTCAACAGGCGAAGAATAATGCGAACGATTTGACTCGCTTTCGACATAAAGCAGGTTGACTTCACACCTTCCTCTCTTTCCTCCCGAGACCAGCAAACTGTAGTCGGTAGTTTACTCCGAATAAAAGTATTTTTGCTTAAGACTTCAAGAAACTGCTGCTGAATGCACTATGTACAAAATGATCTCCATGAAGAAGGACTTGATCTTGGCACCTGGCTCCATTCGCGAATCGGCAAAAATTACTCACATAATAGAACAGCCAAACACATAGAAATCTCTTGCCTTCCTCGAGATTCATCACTAAAATAAACCGTTCATGACCTTGATGAATACTTCCACAACCAAGATTAGACACATCTATATTTCACCTCGTCCTTGTTTTCTAGCGGAGCGGGCCTGCTGAGTACGTGCATTCACAGGTATCCCGGAATGCCCGGATATAAAAAACGCAATCGACTGCGCATGTCTCCGATCTTACATCCGACAGATTTTGCCGATTTCGCCCTATTATACAAAATAGTGTGCTGTCTCGCTATCGCTCGCCAGCAATTATAATGTTCAACTAGTTCTTTCCCATGTTCCACTCGGTTCAATGATAAACAGAACAGAAGTTGGAAGAGCGTCACATTTCTGTTCTGTTGCTCCAATTTCTGTTGCGTTATACAATTCCGTTCTGCGTGTGTAATTTCAATTCTCGTTCCCAAGTTCCACTCGGTACATTGATAAACAGAACAGAAATTGGAACAGCGTCAATTTCTGTTCTGTTGCTCCAATTTCTGTTGCGTTGTATTTGTGATGTTCTAAATTCCGTTCTGCATGTCTAATTTCAATTCTGTATTCCTAAATTCTATTCCGTTTGTTCAATTTCTGTTCTAATGTTTTCAGCAAAGAATTTATAAACGACAGAGGTTCTACATAACAGAATTTGAAACAGGATTTTGGCGGTGATGACCCCTCATAATAATCTTGTCAACTGGCGGAACTCTCGAGGGAAATTTTAGCGGCAAACGCTAATCGCTCGTATTTCATGTCATTTGCATATTCTTATTTACATCACGCACTTGACAAAAATTCCCACGTGGAAGCTCTTTACGGAAAAATCAAAAGCAGAAAAAAGTCCTTGGGTAAAGAAAACGAAAAAAAACAGCCTAAAGAAGAACGAGCGAGATAAAAAAACGTGTTGCAATGCAATGCTTTCCCGGGAAATCGTGATCTATTGTCATAGACACTTGGAGGTCCTGTTTTTTCATTGGTTTGTAGTTTTATTAGGCGTGATAATCTCTGGGTGTGGCGCAAGTTGTTTACGAACCTTTACAAGCTAAAATCTCGCATTTGATTTTTGGCGAAATACATCCACTTTGAGCGAATTTATAGGGTATGTAGATTTGACGGATTGTCGTGAAATTTCGCCAGAACATTTCAGAGATAATGACAAACCAAAGTGTGTCGGGAAATTTTGATATTTAACACCCTTTCCCCGTGGCGTCCATTTACGCAACACGTCTCGCGTATTTTTAGCTACCCCAACTTTAGATGTAAATATCTCGATAACCAATCAGAATATCGAAAAAGCCCGACACACTTTTGTTGATTGATGCCTTGTGAATAAGGCTGTGCAGCCATTTTGCTCGTGTGGCGGAATCCGATACCCGATAAATTCAATGGAGGAACCCTCGGTCGTTTCACGCCTTACCGCCTCCTGACACATAATAAAAGAAAAAATCGCTAAAATTGTATTTTTCTCGTAAAGTACATTTATTAAGCTTTCTACTGATATATAGTTTGTTGGGATTTTATTGAAACTGGCGCGCGTACGATTTTTTTCCCGAAGGGCACCCGCGAAGGGTGGAAGTAACCTTAAAATCGATAATTATAAATTACTCACAACGTATCACTTTATCGATTCCCAATACAATTTATTAATTTCTATAGATTGTTATCGATTATCAGTTTTATCAATGGAACACGTCAGGAGTTACAGTGACATGTGATGTGTATGTGGGGGGAACACCGGAACACTTGTAATCACCACGCTAGGAAAAACGACACTTGTGTCTTCTCCTGAAGTTACCTTTTTTGAGCCAAATTTGAGAGCCGGATGGAGGGTTAACCCTAGCTGGAGGGCAAAAGATAGCCCGGGTTTACAAGCAGAATTTCACAGGTAGGGTAACCCTACAACCTGGGACAACTTAATGCGTGGTTACACTCAAAGGGTCTGGAAACAAAGAAAGATAACCCGGGTAGGCGGGTTAACCCTACCTGGAGTGTTTACAAGGGAAAAAGTTAGCCCGCCTGCCAGGGTAATCCTAGCATGCTGATAGGGTAACCCCAGCCGCCTTGTAAACATGATGAAGAAAAGAATAGGAAATATGTGCGAGTGCTAGGGTAATCCGCTTGCTAGGGTAACCCCATTCATTCATTATGCATACAGTTCTTTGTTTAACTAAACAATAGAGTCCCTTTGAGACCTATCCGCTTTGAATAACTGTAAAAATTCGCATTCGTTTAGACTTTAGAAGAAAACAGGACAAATAATGCGTAAGGAGCCTGGGAAAAATGAAAAAGAAAAAGAGAGAAGAATGGAGCTTGGGGAAGAAGAGAGTCGGCAAAAAGACAGCGCGAAATGAAATCCTTTTTTATTCATACAGTAAGTAGTAATTAACAATGTATATATTCAATACCTTTGTTACCTATTGTCTTCAACAACAATAGAGTGCATACATAATTAATCATCCTGCATGCATAATAAATGTATGGGGTTATATGGAAATCTTTCCTTTTTGGCCGTTTACCCCTGCAGGTCTCGAACCCCTTACCTTTCGCATACCTCTCGCTTGAGTCTCCCTTCTACACCACTACACTACGAGGTTCAGTATAGAATTAATCCTCCACAAATCGTTTTTATTTTACTTGATTCGTTAACATTCCTAAAAATTCATTACAATTTACTTATTCATCTGCTTAAATCATTTTCACGCTGCACGAAAACAAGCATTTGATTTTTTAATCAACTGGGTCCCTTGTGAGTTTCGTTTCTTCTTCGTAGAATTTAAACTTGAAAACTGACCCGAAGCTACAAGACTAGTATAGGAACGGTTAAGGCCCTTTTCACCGCTGTAAAAACGTCTTCGTAATCGTCTTCTTGATTGTTGAATGCTCTGGCTACTTCTGAAGTCTACGACGTCTTCGATTGTTTGTTGTCTTCTTGTGCCAGTGGAGACGCCTTCCTTGATACTTAATACCAGCTTTAGGGCCCAGTTATATGGTCTCGGGTACCCGAGACAACCGCCCTTCCCCTGAGGTAACTTTATCGAGCATTTATATGTGAAAACATAGTTCCAGTAGGCCGAGTCAAAGTTAACCCAGCATGATTATTCATAAACCTTACTGAATAATCAAATGTGCAAATATCCCTCTTTCTTTGGGTTTCGGGGGGAGGGTTGTCTCGGGTACCCGAGACAACCCTCCCCCCGAGCTACCCTGGCCGAGGTAACATTTAGCTTGTTTCTTTCTAAAATTCAACCAGCCGTTTACATTAGGATCGCCAACTCGTCTCGGGGGGCGAGATAACTCGGGTGGGCGAGTTGTCTCACCTCGGCAGGTAGGGTAACCCTGGCAAGCGGGACAACTTTTCTACATATAAACGCTTTGGCTCGCCTGACCGGGACATCTCTCGGCGTGGCGAATGTCACGTAATGCTTAGATTTAGGATTTATAGCAGAAATTCGTATTAAAGAAGTAAAAATTAACTCGGCAAAACCCACTGTGATCGAATGACCGAGAAAAACGAAAAGAAAGAGGGATATTTGCACATTTGATTATTCAGTAAGGTTTATGAATAATCATGCTGGGTTAACTTTGACTCGGCCTACTGGAACTATGTTTTCACATATAAACGCTCGATAAAGTTACCTCAGGGGAAGGGTTGTCTCGGGTACCCGAGACCATATAACTGGGCCCTTAGTGACACGAAAGGTGCATACAGTCGTTACCAATACAACGAACTTCGAACTTGCCCGCTTTTTCTATAACATGGGCTCGAGAAGGATGGATACAACGAACTTCAGGAAACAAAATACACCGCAGCAAAGAAAGCGGAACGGCTGATGCCGCGGCTTTTCGCAAGTATATCAGCGGGAAAATACGAGACCACTCAACCGAGGTGAGGAAGTGGTTTATTGTACTGGATTTTCTTTAATATACAGGATCAAAATACTCGCTGACCTTAACAACGTTTTATAGCTAACCGCGAGCCGCTTTTGCTTAGGCCTAAATCGCTATTTTTAACGCATTTTTAAACTGACGCATAGGCCTAAATCTTTATTATTTCAAGTAGTTTTTAGTCTGCGCTTTAATTTTAACTTTCATTTTAATTTAGTGCGGAAATTGGGCCATGAAAATGAATTTTAGATTTCGTTTTTCCGTAATTTGCCCTTAAAATGTTTTTTTTTTCTTCTATATCTTTTTGAAATCGATGCGTTTTTCCGTATTTTAGACCTAAAATTCGATAATTTTAGTCTAAACTGAAAACGCGAGACTTGGTGTAGAAGAGAGACTGGTAAGCGACAGGTATGCGAAAGGTAAGAGGTTCGAGACCTGCAGGGGTAAAAAAGGAAAGATTACCATATAACCCATATATTTATTATGCATGTAGAATGATTAATTATGTATGCGCTTTATTGTTTCAGACGACAATAGCAACCCCCCAAGGTATTGAATATATACATTAATTACTACTTACTGTATGAATAAAAGAGGATTTCATTTCGCGCTGTCTTTTTGCCGACTCTCTTCTTCCCCAAGCTCTATTCTTCTCTCTTTTTCTTTTTCATATTTCCCAGGCTCTTTACGCGTTATTTGTCCTATTGTTTTCATACATAATTAATCATTCTGCATGCATAATAAATGTATGGGGTTGTATGGAAATCTTTGCTAACCCTCTCTCCTTGTAAACACTGGGTCCTTAGAGGAAAGCTTCACTCTGCACGGCAGCTTGCGTTGTTGGAGTGGGGGGATTTTGCACTGGAGTGCTTTGTCAACATTGTGGAGCCACGAACATACTTACAAACGAAAGGTACAGCGAGTCCATGAGGGAGTTTGGGCAGGGCACAAATCTTTAAGGCGATCTCCCGACATGATATCATTAGTTTGAATAATCAAGTGTATTGAGGGAATTTTAATTGTGTTTACACGAAGTATGAAGCACGATAAACTGACTTTTATAAATTTGTTAGATGTATCGCATCGAAGGAACGAAGTACCTTGATATCTCTTTTCACTATACATCTCATTCATGCAGGCAGAACAAATTGCGTATTTAATGGGCGCTTTGGCCCTGCAAACCTTAGATTCCATGATTTGACGGTCACCGAGTGAAATGACAAAGAACGCTTTTCTATTCACAAGCGATCACAAGGTTGTATTTACTCACCAGTTTCGTTTTTGGCTCTCTTCTCTTTAACGATTGTCTCCTCCATGCTACTTGCCATCTTTGCAATGTAGATTTTTCTGTCGCAAAGCGGAAATCTATTTAAGTAGTACGCGTTCTGCTTTCTCTTAATTCACAACTGGCACAAGGGAGTATAAACTCGTTAGATCGCGTGAGGCAGGCGCCTACATTTTTACGAAGAGACTGGAGACCAGTTTACGTGAATCACGCCATCTGTTATAATTTACAGTTTTAGATGTAAATATTTCTGGTCGCTTTCACGCTTGAAACATCATAAAATGTGAATCATCACGCGTCCCGCACATTGCTCAGCTCAACTGAAAACTGTCTGGCTGTTCCACTTGTCCCCTAGTAGCCTCCCCTGCAGACGCTCTTTGGGCTCGTCACGCAATATTCCTCGTGACCTCGAATTTTGTAAGCGTTTGCAAGACTCTTGTAAGAAAACGTAAGAAACGAGCAGTGGTAAATCACATTTCTTCGTGCATATGCAGCGTACAAATGACTGTCTTAAATTTTCCCACGAAACTGAAGGACACTTAGGCCCGGTTCAGACGTCGTGCTTCTGCGCGCCGTGCCGAACTAAAAAAACGAGCGGCAGAAGCATGGCTGGCGTCTGAATCAAACACTTAAATTAAGTTCGACAAACTCTGCCGTGCTACGCGACTCTGGCACGTCAGTGCTTCTGTCGCCGCGCCAAACAAAATTCATAAATTTTTTAAATACATTTTGGCGAGATTGCGTTCCCACGGCTGGGAGTAAGGAGAACTGTTACGAAGCTTCAGTTTGGTTCGACTCTGGTACGACGTCTGAATCAGACTTGTTTTCCTGACGTGCTACAGTCGAACCAAACTGCAATTCTGTACTGGGCCTAAGCACACTGAATTAGAATACAATATAAGAAAGTCACAACAACATCATTCTTCAGTTTTCTTTATTTCCTTTTTAAACAGTTTTCGAAAAACTTTGTTTGAGCAAACCAAATATTTGACCTATATATTAATCTTACGTTTATTTTGCGGTCACCTTTAATAAATAAATGCCATAAAATATATTACTTATATTACTTAAAACTTTTTCACTTATATCAAAACGTCAACGAATGTTCCTTCTGGACAAACAAAATAAGGCAAGCTCGTTAATTCCACATCATGCTTTCTTCCTTAAGCTTTAGAATGATATGTCGTCCGAGAGTCTGATTTGAGGCGCAATTCAGGCGAGTTCTTAAACTGTCAGCCCACTTCTCTGCCATCAGTAAAATTTTGCAGGTTTTGAATCGGTTACTGTGTATAATCTGAAAACACGCTATTTTTCAGCTATCAGTTACACCTCATCTAGACCTTTGATATAGGTTCGTAATTTTTTTTTTTCTGTAAAAAGAGTTTGCTGCAACGCACTCCTGAACCGGCTATGTGTAACGCAAAAGTTGAAAACCTCTTAGGTTTCTACACTATAACGACAACAGCATTTCCTACCATCAAAGAATATAACGCTAACTTGTATTATTTTGTAGTAATGTTGTTGTTGTATTTTTTCCATCCATGCCAAGGCGAAGTGCTTATTAAAACTGTATGTTACGATGTCGTACTTTGATCCGTTTTCCATATCTCGTAGAATACCCATCTATTTGTCACACACAAGTCAAGGAGGTTGAAGTACAAAATACAAGACAAAACCCTTTAAAAAATAGAAAACATGTTCCGTGTTTCTATCGAGTTTTAGTATAACTTTACCGTAGTCTATTGTGAATCCGTGAATTTGATTGGCTATATTACAGTCGACTATCTGCTGATAGTCAACAGTTACGCATCAGTGCACATCGCGCGTCACGTTTGAACCTGATGTAACATAATAAAACAGTTCTTTTCTACGCGATACTTGACTTTTTTTCTTTTTATGCAATGAGACTACGGTAAATTTATCCTTAAACAATTAGACTACTCGCCCTCGTTTTCTACGAGCGATAGTCAACTCGGCTGCGCCTCGTTGACTATCTGCTCGTAGAAACTCGGGCTCGCAGTCTAATTGTAAAATAGAACACGAGTGAAAGTTTGCGAGAACGAGAAATGCTGTGGGAACACGAGCCGCAGGCGAGTGTTTCCACAGCTTTTTCGAGTTCTCCCAAACTTTCACGAGTGTTTCTATAACTTGATAGGAACACGGAGAACACGTTTTCTATTTCTTTTAGAAAATACCGCGACGAAGAAAAAGAAAAACAACTTGTTTACTTCGATCATCAAAATGTAAATTCTCTTTGTTCGCGCCATCATTACGTCAACAGCTCGTGCTAGTTCTGCGTTTCTGTGGAGTTATAGAAACACGGGTTTAAACCAATTAGCGTGCGTGCTTGCTTTGGGTTATTTTCTAAAATGTAATAGCATACATAAGACACCCTCTGAATATCAAAAGCTAAGACCTGAGACCACCTCCGAATCTCGAAAACTAAGAGCCAAGACCCCCTCCGAATCTCACAAACTGAGACCAAAGACCACCTCTGAATCTCAAAAACTAAGAGCTAAGACCACCTCTGAATCTCAAAAACTAAGACCAAAGACCACCTCTGAATCTCAAAAACTAAGACCAAAGACCACCTCTGAATATCAAAAACTAAGACCAAAGACCAACTCTGAATCTCAAAAACTAAGACCAAAGACCACCTCTGAATATCAAAAACTAAGACCAAAGACCACCTCTGAATCTCAAAAACTAAGACCAAAGACCACCTCTGAATCTCAAAAACTAAGACCAAAGACCACCTCTGAATCTCAAAAACTAAGACACCCTCCGAATGTCGAAAACTGAGACCTAAGGCCCCCTCTTAAGGTGGCTCACTAGTCAAAAAACTGACGACGTGGAGAAAAAAATGCTGTTTTTTAAGAATAAAAGATTTAAAGCCCTTGGACACTTGTAAAAAGTATTTTGAATTGATCTTGCTGAATTTACCTCTAGGTAAGTGCTAAATTTAAGGAAAGTACAGAGTGGTATAATTTTTTTTACGTAACAATGGCCATAGCAACGGTTATTTACAGTAAGAACATGACCAAAAATATAGATTAATTTTGGCATATATGAGCAATACTTTGTAGTAAGGCTGTAAAGAGACACACAACTCGATTGGTATAATTACTTGGGAAAAGCTTTGCTTGATTTACCTTCACAGACTCATTCATTTCCCTTATGAAAAGGAGCATTTTCTACAATTGCGGAAAGTTTTTACAAAACAGAACAACCATTACACCCCCTTCCCGGAGATCCAATTTGCACCCCTCCCTCGCAGTGCTTTCAATAGGACCCGGCACCTGCCGGAGCTCCGGCGGGTATTCTGTTGAAAGTCGGCGGGTATATTTAACTTTTAAAAATTCTCCAGAGAGAAATTCTCGTGGGCTTCTCATATTACTCTGGCGGGTGCTGTACCAAGGTAGCCACTTACTTCAAATCTTATTGAAAGCACTGCGGCCTCGCAATGTTTGGCTTGTTAAATGCTGAATCTATCATGTAAGAAACTTTAAGTGCATTTTGCTCACAGGTCTACTTTTGCACCTACTGACTTCACGCCAACATTTCTACAATGGAAAGTATTTAAGAGAAATTCCTGAAATTTGGGGTTATCAAAGACTAAGAGTGTCGTGATGCAATAAACTAAAAAAGTCATAGCATTTAAAGTCTGTCACGTGACACTAGATAATTTGTTCACTGGGTTTGGTGCAAAAATAAGGTTATTTCCAAATAAAGCCTGTAGAAAGCACAGAAAACAAGAGTCAAGTGTATAAACTTTAGTTTATTGCAGAACGAAACAGAAACTTACAAGATATGCTTGTTTGAAAATCAAATCTTGTTTTGTAAAAGAGCAGGAACTGTTGGCGTCAATGCTATAACATCAAACCTCAAAAGGCTGTGGTTGGTTGCCATAGCAACCATTTTCAGTGAAACCTTCAAAATTTATTTTCTCTTCATGAGTGCAATCAAATGCAATTGACCTTTCTTTACCGTATGTAAGCAAACATTTTGGTCCCTTTTTGACTAGTGAGCCACCTTAATCTCAAAAACCAAAAGACCAAAGGCCCCCTTTGAATCTCAAAAACTAAGACCTAAGATACACTCTGAATCTCAGACACTAAGACCTGGGTTTGCTTAAATTTGAAACTTAAATCAGCAACAGGTCTAATTTTGCAGACCAAACCAAGCATTCGCTGAGGAACTGCACGTTTGATCACAAGTAAAACATGCTTTGCTGTATGTATGAAGTGGACTGGGCAATGTTAATATAGACATAAATACTACAGATTTATGGCTAAAGGTAAGGCATCAAGAAGCAGTTTTTACAGATAACAACCCACTGTGTTTGCTGTTGTTTCCTGTCTCATTTTAGATGTGCAAGTATCTTGATATTCTATCGACCTCCTCCAAGCACGCAAGTGCACTTCGCACTTTAGCCATTAATTGAAGGGGAAAAAAACTCGGTCCATAACTTACAATATGGACCGAGTTCTCGGTTAGTGAAGAGTTGGAGGAAAATTTTAACAGATTATGGTGCTCCAATGCTTTTTTAAATAGCCCGGCGTTGATCTATATTAAACTGATTCAGCCTAATATATAGATTTAGCCAAGCCTAAAAGCGGAGCTCCTGGGCAGGGTTGTTCAAAGCCCGATTAACCTAACCCAGAACAAGCAAGAATTTTGATTTGAGTTTTTGTAACTTAATGGTGAGGTTTTCTGTTTATGTTGTTTGGCCTTCTGTTTTGAGTTTGAATTATTTCAAGGTCCTCAAAATACACAAAACAAAAGCAATGAAAAACATCTGTATACAAGAAAAATTTATTTATTTTATTTATTTATTTTATTTATTATTTTATTTATTTATTTATTTTATTATTTTCATTCTTTTGTGCCCAAGGATCTTAGCAAGAATTTTACCATCTTTAAAAAGTGCAAGAACAAGTTTGACTGTGTCATTTACGAGATGTTTTTTATTAGTGAACTGAGATCAGACTCAATTTGTGCGAAAGTCTTTAATTATTTTTAACTATGTAATTCTTGCATGCTTTTTTATTGTTCTTTTAAAGGTGGCTCAAAACAGTTTCCAGCACTTATATTTGCATGGGACGTTACAACCATTCTTTATCACTTGATGCTACAATCATGGTATCAATAAACTGCCCGATCATTGGTAAAAACGTTGGTACCATTTTCGTGATACAAAACGTTACCATGGCAACAGTATAACCTCCTAAAAACACCCTTAATTGCAGCTTTAGGGGCTTATATTTCAAAAACGGCACGGTGAATTTTTTTTATATTATTAACTTTTGATAAATAAGCATGATAAGATGCAACTTTTGGCAAAGTTTAAAAAAATTCTGTACATGGGGTTCAGAGCCACCTTAAATTTTCGAAAAATTAAGGTGGCTCTGAACCCCATGTACAGAATTTTTTTAAACTTTGCCAAAAGTTGAATCTTATCATGCTTATCAAAAGTTGATAATATAAAAAAATTTCACCGTGCCGTTTTTGAAATATAAGCCCCTAAAGCTGCAATTAAGGGTGTTTTTAGGAGATTATACTGTTGCTATGGTAACGTATTGTGTCACGAAAATGATACCAATGTGTTTACCAATGATTGCTCAGTTATTTGATGCCATGATTGTAGCATCAAGTGATAAAGATTGGTTATAATGACCCATCCAAATCTAAGTGTTGGAAACTGTTTTGAGCCACCCCTTTTTTATATTTTCATATTTTACACACTTTTACTTCTTCGTTTCATATTTATACTTATGCAAAATTTTTTGGCTTCACTTTTAAGCTTGATAATGACCAAAGTTCGGTTGAAACGTCAACCTCTTTTACCATTAGTTTTTACTTCAAATTGTTTTACCTTTACTTATAAGAAAAATTTGTATTTCAGTTAAATTCTATAATCCTGGGTTAGCATTAGCTGGCTTCCGAACAACAAGGCCCTGTTTACAACAAGTTATGAGCCTGCAATCCAATTGAAAACCAGCACTGACGTGACCTTAATGAGCTGTCAATTTGAGCCCGCGATATGGTCACATGATACTGGTCAGCAGATACCTTGTTTTGACAGGTGTCAACTGACCGTAACATGGATGTCCAATATCAAAGAAGGACACTATAAATCAAGGGTGCATGTCTCTGTCAACCTATTAGCTGGAGTGTGGCTGCCATCTTAGATGACTCCACTGTCGCTGTTGTCGTTGTGCATATGCGCCCATGAGCAATACCGCTAGCCATGATACCCATGGGAAAATCAATTCATGGGTTTCCTTTTCATTCCTATATGGGTATGGGGCTCTGCTTGGCGGCCCTTTGGGCTGCCGCACCTTTGCTAAAACGATAGACAGGTCTCAGCATGAGGCTCCAGGGAATAAACCCCACAAACATTGCAGTAGTTAACGTATTCCCTGTACCCTCGTGCTGAGGTCTATAGTTTTAGGCTGAATTTGAATTGAAATTGGTCTATTAAGTACTGACAGACACTTCATGAGCTGTTTGCAGCAGTTCCTGAATGGTCTTATTAGACAATCCAGGCTCATACTCTAGGTTTCTTGATAAAAGATACTTTTCATGATAGGAGGGTACAAATGCTCCTTCCTTTCTGTACTGCACAGGACAGGAAAGCTTAGCTAACTGTTGCTCATACATTAGTAATGCATCAAGCTTGTTAAAGCTGTTACCCTAAAAGAAAAGCACACAGTCAATTGATTATTGATGATACTATACAATGAACACGAGTCAGTAACCATGAATTACCAAATGGTGTGAATTTGTGCAAGTACATGTAAGTGTTATAAAAGAAACATTGTATTGTTTTTTATAAGGTCACCATATAAACCCTTGAAAATATCCTTCACTTTGTAGAACCTCCCAAGAGTGCCAATGAACTACCTTTTGTCTATTCATGGCAAATTGTTTATGGGGAATGGCCATCCTCTTCATAATTAATCAACCACATGACCAAGCAACCAGTCCACACATGCACTGATGAGATACAGAAGTCAAGTGATCATACCTCAGTAAAATATTTTCCACTGGGCGAGAGAACCTTCATGGACAGATCCAGAATTAATCTCAAAAAATCCCACAAGGAGCCTGCACGAAAATGTGACAGCATAAACATCTGAAATTTCACTGGAAAACAAAGACTTGAGGTAACTTCAAAATAAATAAATACAAAAACAATAAAATCCCCTAACATAAGTGTCAAAGTGTTTAGCACTACTATTGCTAATTGGGACACTGAAACAAGCAAGCAAAATATCGTAAATTGAACAAAAACTTGCTAAATGTCCCAACTGGTGGGAGGCTGACCAGTTGGCTATTTACAAATCGTGGAGGAGTTGAATTTGGGACCACCAAACACAAATCCATCAAGTGACAGGGAGGAGGATTTGAACTTGGGACCTCGGGATTACAAATCCAGCACCCTAACCACTAGACCACGCCACCTACACATAAAAAGCTTGCTGCAAGGGTCAGAAATGCTATTTCAGGATACTTGTTAATGAGCCAGCTTATTAGGCCCTATCCACACTATGCCAGAGAAATTTGAAAAAGGCGTCTTCACTCTGAAAATGCAGCAAATTGTTTTCCAACCCCATTACTCAAAGAAACTTGAAAATGCAAAAATCATCA
Organism: Micromussa lordhowensis; assembly: GCA_964020085.1. Lineage (NCBI taxonomy): Eukaryota > Metazoa > Cnidaria > Anthozoa > Scleractinia > Lobophylliidae > Micromussa > Micromussa lordhowensis. Next base: position 32,016,378 of record OZ026598.1, on the reverse strand, counting down.
GTTTTTAGGATTTGTGCTTGAGGAAATCTTGGACAGGGAGATCACATGATTATCCTGATGCCATTGGTTTCAAAAAGCTCTGTTTTCAAAATGTTTTCCATCCAAACTAAAACGCACGGCAAGTGTTTTCAAATTCCTCTATTTTGAAGAGCTTTTCCGAAAAGCTCCATTTTGTAACAGATTAGTACACATGTCAGTAGGCCTAACCATAGAAATAAAGCTGCTTTTTCAAATTTCTCCTGTGTAGTGCTGATGGGGCGTTATTTTTCCTTAGCTAAATCCTTGAACACTGGCATTAAAGAAGCATTACCTCTTGGTTCTTTTGTGACAGGAATGGCTGTTAAATCATTGATGACATAGTCAAATGTCCTGCCTTCCTTGATGTACTGTTCTAAATATTTCACACAGTCACCTATGTGTACCTAAGGCAATGAAGATTTTTAATGTCAGGTCTAGCTTGACTTTAGTGCTAATAATTTGGGCAAAATACTACTTCAGCCGGTCAAGCAGTCAGTCATTGACCCAAGTCAACAAGCTAAGTATTAACTTCAGACTAGGTTGATCTTAACTGTTATATGAAAAAAAAAAGACTGACAAAGACGAGTTTTAACAAACGTCAAGCAAAAACTTCTGAAGTCTGAGTGACAAAGAAAACATGTTTATAACAAGTGAGTTTACAATTTAATATATTATTAGTTCTTGTTAAAAAAATTGCAAAATATATGAAAAGCAAAAAAAAAAATTAACAATTATTCCATGAGCGCACGTTGGATGTGAGACGGTAAATAGCCAACGAGGCCCGTAGGGCCGAGTTGGCTATAACCAATCTCATATCCAACAAGCGCAAATGGAATAATTGTTTTATTAAATTCTCAACCTTCAGTTTTGCTAAATTTTATTTAAGTCTAAGAAACAACCGGGAAGTGATGTGACTTCCGGGCGCCAAAATGCCGAAAATTTTATGCTGAGCGACATTTGCCGCATTCATTTTTATATAAGGTCAAATGCAGGTATAATGGCTGGTAACTGAGATCTAGTGAACCAATCAGAAAGCTAGAATTGCATTATCCGAGGTTGAGAATTTAATAATTAAATAATCATTATAACCCCATATGAAAAAGGAATATTAAAGAAATTTAATTACACAATATTATTTATGAAATACTACATATACACCAGTAAGATGCATAACGAAGCTCTTATCCTTTCTGTCTTTGTTAATAAAGTTTTATCCAAGTACAGAATAGAAAGCTTTGGTCAATAGTTGCGAAAAAATGCTCCTCGCAAAAGCGTACAAGCTTACGGGTAATTAGTTAACTTATATAAGAGAAATGTTAATGTTAGTAAACCAATGTAAAGAAGGTTAGGCGATAACTTATAGTAAAGAAATGTTAATGTTAGTAAACCAATGTAAAGAAGGTTAAGCGATACATATTAATGCTGTTGTAATTATCAGTAGTACAGGATACCAATAAAAGAGAATGGAATTAAAAAAAATAATAATAATAATTACAAATTAAATGGGAAATGGAACCATCTCAATTAAAAAAAACACAAAGAAAATGAAGCTGAAAATATATAAGCATATATTATGTAACATATATTGTAGAGAAATACTGTATAAATCAATACAGTATAAATTAATACAGTATTTGCTGTTCATTGCTGCAAATTAGTAGCCAAAAATATTATTGTTTTTGGGTATTAACAATTTTAAACACACTATGAAAAATATTTTTATCTATACATATAGTATAGAAAAAAGACACTTAAGAAGATGGCACGTAGCAAATATTATACAAAAATGAAAGAAAATGTATCACCCAAAAATGCGGCTTTCGAGCTAACTAATCTTAAGAGATTGCATAAATCTCAACTAATTAATATGTTGTTACAACAAAATGCGAAAATAAAACAGTTAGAACCAAAAAAAAAATAATAAAAAAAATAATCATTATAACACAAATATTACGCAAAACACATCTAATTTTTTTGACCAGTAAGTCATCTTTCTCTTCGCCCCAGAGGTGATTGATCTATTGAAAACATTTTCTTGTAAATATTTTTATGATTGTCTTTGAGCCTTAAACTTGCTCTGTTTATTTTTCAAAACTCAGTTGTATATCTATGAATGTTGTGGAGAAAACTAGTCAACAACAACATTACAATTCAATAAGTAACTTAATTTATTAAGCTTGCTTGGACTTCATTAGGTTTTATACTAAACAATAAGATTATGAGCTCGAGATTTCTATTGTGTGATAGTTGACAAGGGCCCAGCCCAAATCAACTACCGGTATTATGCATAGAAATCAAGAGCAAATAACCTAATTGTTTTAGTATAAATCTACTAGTCGTTAAAAACTCTAATCTCAATCCTCTTCAAAGAAATGTCTAGAACACAAAGAAGAGGCCCCTAGAGCACGCTGCTATGCTATGCACTTTATAAACAACAGAATAGATTGTGGATAGCGTAGCCAATCAGAGAATAGCATTCGTGATAGAATGCTAGTAGATTTATACTTATGTATAATATATGGATCATGATGGGATTGTTGTTATCTACCTTGTGATGTTCACCAGAAAGATTATCTAAAGAGTCCCCACATATCCCTCGCAGATATTTCATGGCACAGTTTACAACTTCTTCATCAATCTTGTATTTATTGTTAGATGATAATTAAGAAAAAAACATAAAATACATGTACAGTGCAAATGAAACAATGGTTAAAACTGTAATTAAAATTATATCTTTAAAAAGGATGTTTTGATTTATACAATGATAGTGAAATTACATGCAAAAATCCTAAATCATTCAAAGGATACATCTACCATTGTGACAAACTTAGGGGAGTACTGTAATAGTTCATTTAGAATACCACCATCTCCTCCCCCAAGAATGAGAATTGTTTTATCCTTAAAGTCTTCTCTCCCACTTCCTGTAATTGTCTTAGTATACATAATATCACTTTCTGCAAGGTCTAAAGGAAATAATTAACAGTAATTGTTACAACAAACTGTCAGTCAGACCTTCTGTATTATAACAGTTTAATATTCATTGCACTTGTAATGGAAAACCAAATTTGTCCCACGTTCACCCAATCCCACAAAATGGCAGCAGATACTGCAACGTCTGGACAAATGTTTTCCGATGTTCCTTGTTACACAAAAAATATGTGACAAAATTTTCATTGACTGAATGATGTGCAGAATACATATTTTTTCTCCTTCCTTGTTCAAAATTGGCATCAAAACTGACAAAAGTAGACAGCTGACACTGATTTGAGTGCCAAAGGGACAAGCCTCTAGGGAGGTCTAGGAGCATACTTCCCCAGACAATTTTGAAACTGAGAGACTTTGAACTGAATGTTATTTTATGCATTCTCTTGGAGATCCAGTTTCAGATAAGGTCAAAACAAAGGCTCGATTTCTGCTGCTCTCTCAAGTCTGGTCTACGTTCCTCCACGACAAGAGACGGCCGGACACGTGAGCGGCAAAGCATGTCTATAACATAAATTTAATTCATGTTGTACTTCTGGTCGAAACAACAATTGCCTCCGGAAATGTCATCTGATGGTAATCATACACCGCACAGGCCCACATATAACACCTACAGCTTGTAACATTTGTACATGTGCTGTTTTGGCCATCCCTTCTTTTAATTTTGGCATTCCAACTTATTTTGTTTCCCGTTATTGTTGGGGAAGGGCATTATATGCCGCATTCTGTGGAAAAGTTTTAAGAAGAGCAGAGCCGTTTGACTGTGGTGTAGCAAATGCCATGTAAAAGGTCACACATGTTGGTCTGCATGGCCGTTTCCGCTGTTAAGTTGACAACCTTTAATGTTCTGCTAGTTTGGTTTGCTTTGGCTGATCTAAAAATATATTTGTTTCTGGCTTTGCCAGAGACTGTTGTCACTTGTAATGTATTCGGCCGATACTGGCCAGCGGTATACTCTGTATCACATGCTCATGAGAGGTGTGTAATAAACAACATGGCTTCAGTATGTTACATGGTGTCAGAATGGACCACAAAATCCAATAAATCCTCGCGTTAAAGAAGCCATCCGAAACCGAATTTCATCCCAGACGATGTCTCAGATACCATTCGATCATTCAAATACTGAACAGCATGACGCAGTGCTTCGCAAGGTCATCGAAAGAGCAACCACCTACAACTTGAAGCTGAATCTTCAGAAGTGCTTAATCAGACAACCCGCTGTCCCATACATAGGACACCTCCTGACATCTGAAGGATTGAAGCCAGACCCTTCGAAGGTAGCAGCTGTCCGGGCCATGCCCACCCCAAAGAACAAAGACGATATCAAACAATTCCTAGGATTCGTCACCTACCTTGCAAAGTTCATTCCCAACCTCAGTGAATTGGACGCCCCACTAAGAGAGCTACTGAAGATAGACGCCGTATTTGACTGGCAACCAGCTCAAGAAGAAGCTTTCATTAAACTGAAAGAGCAATGCTGCAGTCAACCAGTATTGAAATACTTCGACGTCAAAAAGCCTGTGGAAATACAGTGTGACGCAAGCCAGCATGGCCTCGGTGCGGTACTCATTCAAGACGGTCAGCCTATTGCCTATTCCTTGCGTTCCTTAACTGACGTTGAAGGACGTTATGCACAAATCGAAAAAGAAATGCTGTCTATTGTGCATGCCTGCAAGAAGTTCCATCCTTACATCTTTGGCAAGGAAGTTACCATGTACAACGATCACAGGCCCCTCGAACAGATTCTGAAGAAACCCCTTCTGGCAGCACCAATGCGGCTACAGAGAATGATACTAAACCTTCAGTGGTATGATCTCATCGTAAAGTACCGCAAGGGCAAAGAAATGTATCTACCCGACACTCTATCGAGAGCATCTCTGCCTGATACAACCCATCCCGAGATCACTGACCTGGAACCAGTGAGCACTCTGGACTTCCTATCCATCACCAAAGACAAGTATACTGAATTGCAAGAGCACACTCAGCGTGAACTAAACCAGCTACAAACAACAATCTTGAATGGCTGGCCAAACGTTCGACAGGAAGTACCTGCATCACTGCGCCCGTATTGGGACTCCAGAAGTGAACTAGCTGTATGCGATGGAATCATTTACAAAGGAATGCGGATCGTAGTGCCCCCCAGTCTGCGTCGACAAATGCTGAACCTAGTCCACGAGTCACACCTGGGTATAATTAAATGCAAACAACATGCTCGCGAAGTGTTATATTGGCCAGCTATGAACTCTGACATTGAGGAAACTATTAAGAACTGTACCAAGTGCGCCGACTTTCAAAGAAAACAACCCTCCGAGCCGCTCATACCAACAGAAACTCCCGGATTACCCTTCATTATGGTGGGGACTGACCTCTTCAATTTTGAGTCCAACACCTACTTGCTTACAGTCGACTACTACTCGAAGTTTATTGAAGTGGACAGGCTTCAAGACCTGGGAAGTAAAGCAACCATAGAAGTACTGAAGGCACAATTCTGCCGACATGGCATACCTGAAGTGATTCGAAGTGACGGGGGTCCAAAGTTCGCCTCTAAGGATTTTGCAAGATTTTGCAAAGAATATGGCATTGCCCATAAAACTTCGAGCCCCCACTTTCCCAGTGCGAATGGTGAGGTCGAAAGAGCAGTGCAGACAGTAAAGCATCTCTGGAGGTAAGCCACTGATAAGCAACTTGCCCTCCTGGATTACAGGACAACCCTGCTAGAAGGAGTCAACCTGTCACCAGCACAGCTACTGATGGGCAGACGCCTGAGAAACAAACTACCCTCCCTTCGCGAGCTACTCACACCCACAGCATACAACCGCCAAGACGTCATCCAACGTTTGAACCAGCAGAAAGCAAATCAGAAATTCTACCATGACAGCAAATCAGCAAGTGACCTTCCGCCCCTGCTCCCAGGTGACCAAGTGAGAATGGCACCCAACCCAGGATCCAAAAGGTGGAACCCTGCCATCGTTGTCAAACGACACGTCAGCCCACGCTCTTACATTGTGGAATCAGGTGGGCACGAGTACCGCCGCAACCGAAGACACTTGCATCGATCAACCGAAGCTGCCAATACTACTGAACACCGCTCAGATCTCTCAGCAGATGACAGTAAACTCCATCTGAACAACGATCAGTCTCCCTCACCGCCCACGGAACCCTGTGACGGCCCCTCAAGCCAACAACAGGAACCTGCGACAACCTCTAGTGCTGAAGCTTCCCAACCAGAGGAGCAGTACACAACCAGGAGTGGTCGCGCGGTTCGCTGCCCACAGAGACTTGACTTATAGAGTCACTAACATTTGTACAAGTACATTTGTACAAGTACATGTGTACAGTGCCTTGTAGTTTTAAGAGTACTGACCTCTCTGCCATTAGGTGGAATCACTTATTATTGTTATTGATTTGAGGACATTGGACATTGTTGAGTTTTGCACTCTTTATTCTAGGACATTGATTTATTACTCTAGAACATTTAGAGTTTGCCCTAGCTAGGTTTTGTTTCGTTTGTTGCATGTATGAGAAGAGAGATGTAATGTATTCGGCCGATACTGGCCAGCGGTATACTCTGTATCACATGCTCATGAGAGGTGTGTAATAAACAACATGGCTTCAGTATGTTACATCACTTTCCTTCAAGAAGACTACATGAATACATCAAATTGACTATTAAGTGTTTTGTCTTGATGTTGTTGAGATTAGATCGATCTTCCCTGCTTGGAAAACTGTCGGAGGTGCAGTGCACATCGCCCGACATTGCTGTGTTTTCATCTGACATTTTGGGAAGGAATCGCTCGAGAACGTGAAACTGTCAGCGAAACGCAAACACACTGATCGGCAACGCGCATGCGCTTCTCATGTGACTCCGTAGTGAGGAAGACTGATGACAAGATAGAATGACTATTACGTGTTTTGTCTTGATGTTTAGGTCCTGGGTTAGGTTATACCTCTCGTTGTTGACTTTGTTTGTTATGTGACGTTCTGGCACCGCAAAATTCAAATATAGATTCTCACGCATATGTTGCAGGTCAAAATGAAATTCAGGTTAAAATGAGTTTCTTTTGTCTCTTAACCCTAATTATTCATGGATCATGAATAATTAGTGTTAGAAGACAAAGGAAATTGAGAATCAAACTAGGTTAAAAACATTTTAACCTGAATTTCATTTTGACCTGCAACACATACGTCTGTTGACTGTTAAATGCGTGTTGTATATGCCGCTATGATTTAGATCAGGCAAGATCTCATCAGTTGACGGTATTTGGTCAAATGTCGCGCTAATGAGATCGCACTTTATATCACACAACTTCTTTGCTACTGCATGAAAGGTTATAAAATACAGCCTGCTCAGTTCAGGCAGGCAGATTTCTCATTGGTTGAAATTAACAATACCAAGTCCACGCATCCAACCGTGAGATTGGGGGAGGAAGGAGCATGGACTCCATTCCCGAACAGTGGCTGGTAGTAGAGCCTAGTCAAAACACCAATAATATTAAAGGATTACAAAGTTAACTTATAAGGCTTTTTTTTTGTGCTAGCATATATGTTATTGAAAACTTACATCACACCCTAACCCCATGCCCTCTCTCTACATATGTAGCTACAACCTTGACGGTCCTGAGACAAAGACAGTCAAGGTTCAGTCACGTTCCAAAAGAACCTGGGTTCACCAGGCTAACTTTACACACATATTATTTCATGAATACATTTAGTAAGTGGCATCAGAAATCAAAGGAGCCCGTGTTTTAGCCAGTAACCGACACTTACTGAGAGCCCTGATACAGGTATTCATCCGTATGTTTATTTTAAGTATGTACTGTGATACAGTGTGTTAATCACAGGACAGTGTGGCAATAATTATTATGCTCTAGCTATGTAGTTATGCAGATGTCAGTAGTACTTACTGATGTCGCCGTCAAGGATAAGCACATTTCCAAACTGTGGTGAGTGAAGAACTTTGATGTTTTGGTGAGGTGAATTGGTCTCATATATCAGTCTAAACCAACAGAAGAAACTAAGTTAAGGTTAAGAACTGTAACCCATAGCGCCTGTTACGATTGAGTACGCTTGATTTTCCTGTGATGCTACTGGTGAAATTGTCTGTTATTGATATAATTCACCCACAAAGTAACAGGTTTGCTACAGGTGTGGAGAACTGCAAGGCTACTGGTGAATCAAAACTACGCTGTAATGTCAAACCTGAGTATTTTCCAAGTTTTGATTTCAGATTTAATGACAGCCCTGCATAATAAATTAATTATATTAACTGGTGGATCATTATTTTAAAGTTATGGCTACTAGACTAAGTATACATGATTCTAACCTTAGCGACCTTAATTAAATCACACCACAAACAAACATGTGTTGGCTTTCCCAACGCACTACATGGCTTGGATACAAGACAACTTTTAAGGCAATAATAAGGTAATAATAAGTTTTATTTTAATTAGTTTCCAATGGCTTAGCCATCATGGTATATGAGCCATTATACCATGATCTACAAAAATGGGGAGCGTGTGCGTGATTTTTTGGGCCTTTTTGTTTTTATTGTAGTCTAGTTTTCTATATTTTGGGGGCGTTTTTAATAAAACAATTATTCCACTCGCGCTTGTTGGATATGAGATGATCATAGCCAACTCGGCGCTACACACCTCGTGCGCTCATGGAATAATAGTTAAAATATACAGTAACCCTAGAGTAATCCTTCTAAAACTTCTTAAATACCTGTCAAAGTCATACTGAATCAGAAGACCATCTTCTGTAGGATAGTATGTGTTGATATCTGCACCTCGATTTATTGGTGGCAATTGCAATGATTTCAGCGGTGAAATTACGTCAGAAATCTCCTTTGCCAAACTTTTTAACTGCTAAATTTGTCAATGAAAAAAAAAAATAACTTGTAAAATTTCATGTTACACTGTACATGTGCAGCCATATTACATTAATACATTTACTTGCTAGCACTGCATGTAAATGTACTAAAAATAATTGTAAATTACATCAACATAGGGATAAAATTCAACACAACAAATAAATTGACAAATAATAGCACATAATCAAGAATGTGGAATGATTAAAATATTACTGAGAGTAAGCAGGCATGCTGGTAATATTATCACAAATATTAGCTTTTACTGTGGCTTATGAATCATGAAAATCCTTAATAATTGAAGTTAACACCACTATGAAATGCTACTTCTGAGAATCAATGATGGGAAAAAAATCAGTTCTGAAATGCAAAATACATGTATGTAATATGTTTCATGACTTGGTGACTCCTCTTGCCCCGTCCTTCTTCCCTTCCCCTCCCTCCACGCTTGTGTGAGAAATATATAAGTGAGATCATGTTTACTTAAAGCCTTCCGCAGTCGAGTGTCGATTGATACACTTGATTGATACCCTCGATTGACACCTTGAACCATACTTGATCGACATCCCGATCAATACTCGGTTGACACTTGATCAACAATTGGTTGATAGTAGGTGGAGTGTCAACCGACTCATATGTATCAATCAAAAATTAGTTGACCCTTGACTAACTGTCAACCAAGATGTCGATGGAGTGATGATGGAGTGGTGATGGAGTGTCAAAAAAGGTGTCGATGGATTTTTGATGGAGTATTGATCGAGGGTATCAATCGGCACTCAAACGTGGATGCCTTTAGTACATGTGATCCTATAAGTCTACATAGTAAAATCGTACATCTTTAGTGACTACTAATTCCTCTCCAGATTCCTCTTTTCCATACTGCAAGACATCCAAAGTAACCAAACCTGTAGGGAAACTTTGAAGAGTCCAGTGCCTAGGAAAGTAATTTGTTAACCATCAATTTAAATCCCTCACACATCACACAAAGTCAATGTTCAGCTAATTCACCCATATAGAGGAGAGGAGAGGAAACAAAAATTCCCTGACTTTTCACTGGTCTGAAAGCATTTATTTTTACAGAATATTGTAAGACTGTGGAAGCGCGGTGGCCTCATGGTTAGTGCGCTCAACTCCGGGGTGAGCGTCCCGGGTTCGAGCCCTGGCTGAGGACATTATGTTGTGTTCTTGGGCAAGACACTTTACTCTCATGGTGCCTCTCTCCACCCAGGTGTATAAATGGGTACCGGCGAATTTGATGCTGGGGGTAACCCTACAATGGACTAGCATCCCATCCAGGGGGGAGTAGAAATATTCCTAGTTGCTTCATGCTACTGAAACCGGGATAAGCTCTGGCCAATGAGCCACTTGGCTCGTATGAAGACTTTATCTTTACCATGTAAGTCTGAGCCAAACTCTTACAAAACGTCCCCCCCCCCCTCCACACACACACAAACACCTGCCTAACCTATCCCCTACAAGAAATTTACTTTCACTTTCATTCTTTCCAGAATAAAAACTTTGGGTTTTGAGAGCCCTTTCAGAATTTCCAGTTTCTTCATTGGGGAGGCTATAGATATTGCCTGGCACCACAAAAAGAATGCCAATGCTCAATTCCCTCTTTTGTTACCCTGCTGGCAGAGCCCCTTCAATATTTCCTTGCACATGCTATCATGTTGAACACAACTGCCACGGCATGCCAAAAGCACGCTACATACACTTAGACTTGGACTTCAAGGGTGCATTTAATTTTAAGCTTTAATTTTTGCTTATATGCGGTCGACACTCTATGGACATTTGATCAACAGCCAGTCGATAGTTGGTCGAGTGTTGACTGACTCAAATGAATCGATTGAAAATTAGTCAACCCCTTGACCAAGATGTTGACAGAGTGTCTACCAAGGTGTCGATGAAGTGTCAATTGAGTATTTGATCCAGGGTTGATCAAGGGTATTGATCAGGGGTATCAATCAAGGGTATCGATAGCCTCCTACGCAGACGCTCTTTGGGCTCGTCACGCAATCTTTCTCCCCCACGAACGTCTGCTGAAACAAATGGGTTGCTTAATTAGACCAATCACAGCGCACTTCCTGATCAAGGCAGCGAACTTTGAACCTTGATCAATTTTCACGCGCGACGTTGTAAGAATGGCAGATATTTGCATAGGCTTCCAACGGGTTTGCGAGACTTTCAAAGTTGTCAATTTGAATCCTTTTTGGCGAGAAGGTATGGAATATTTTGTGAAGAAAAATGTGGTCGTCTTTGTTAATCTACGGATACTAACGTGACCTTTCAACGATTATCTCGACGTTATCGACAAGAAGCTGTAAAGTATTTAATACGTGAAGAAAAGGATGGACATGTTCGTATGCGGACATTCATTTGCATGGCTGGTTTCTATCAAATGCTGGAAGCCTGCGGAAAGTCTACTTGAAATAATCGCAAAGCGCCAAAGTGCTCGTGGACTGGATTAGCTATAGAAAAAGCTGCATAGTAAATTTGAAAGTGTTGACGTTGCCGTACGTGAGAATGCAACAGTTCGAGTTGTACTTCTCGCCCAAAGGGAGCCTGTTCAGTTTATTATTAGCTTTTAATTACATAATTAGCCGACGCCGATTGGCTCTAAAGTAATTTTCACGTGATCTCCAGCTGATCTTTGAGTCCAAACCGGGACGTAAGAAAACAAAGGGAAAGGAATGTCCCCTTGGCTTCAGCAGACGTTCGTGAGAGAGGAAGATTGCGTGACGAGCCCAAAGAGTGTCTGCGTAGGAGGCTAGGGTATCAATCGACACTCAACCACGGATGCCTTAAGTGCACATGACCGATAATTTCACGGATAAGCTGATCTCAACTGATCTGAAAGCAGTGCAATAGAAATGTTGTGTACAGTACATTTGATATAAGCTTGCTTATATAGTAAGTTTAACTTTACAATGCCTACATATTGAATGACAATAGACAGTTTTCACGCAACGTGGCGGCGCCATATTGGCAGTGTTCCCAA
>OZ026598.1:31959508-31997008 GCA_964020085.1 Micromussa lordhowensis | reverse complement strand
TATTTCCAGTAATTTTATGTAATAGTTCCTTTTACATGTAGTAAAAAATAGGCTTCTGTGTGCCTTCATTTCATAGTAACATGCATGTACATGTTTTAGTATGTTGTCCAAATCTTTTGTATCGAGTCATGCAAGGCACTGACATTTGTCTAACTATGAAGTTTTTGCCAGCCATGGCATACACCAACTTCATATCACATCATTCTCAAACCTTTGTTACTAAGCTCTAACTTGCTATTGTGATGTTAACCTTCATGCATTTTTTCTGTACTTCAGAAATTTAGCAGTAAGTGTTAATAATTATTTTTAAATTTCTAAATACAGCATATTACATGCTTACCTTATTATGTCTATTTAGTATGCTTTAGTGGTACAGCAGTCAGTCTGATATGCTACTGAAGCATACAAAAAGGTACAATTAGGTTTTGACCATTCCCATACCAAATTTCGGCTTTTTGATTTCAGCAGATTCAGGAGCCACTGTCATAACAGCTGTAAGGGTTCTTCTTGAGCATGGTGTAAAAGAAGAGAACATTCTGCTCCTAAATGTGTTTGCTACCCCAAAAGGTGAGAATCTTCTGTGTTCGAGCTGCAGGCATGGCTGCCCAGAATAACCTCAATGGGCTAACAGGACTGGGCAGTCATCGTTAATGATTAACGCAATTTTTGTAAAATTGTTTAGGTCTCAATTTCTACTGTTTTAGGGCAATCAGTCACATTTTACAGAATTACTTGGAAATTTTAGGTAATCAATTCCAAAACCAATTTTGGTGGGGAGCGTAGCCCTGAACCACCGTTGTTTCTGACAAAAATAGTGACCATTTATCATATGTATATCCATGTCTGGACCGTATGTACGTTGTATTGACAGTGGGCTGTACTTTATTTGTTTAACAAGGTGTTGAGCTCTTGCTGAAGAATTATCCATCTGTTACCATTCTGACGTCAGAGGTCCACTCCGACTGCCCGTCATATTTTGGACAAAGATATTTTGGAACAGATTAACATTCAAGAAACACTTGGAGAAGACCTTGCCCACTGAGCAGTATTGCCCAGCTACTCACAACTGTTCCTATGAATCACTAGCCCTGCAGCCAAGTACATTGTTAACTACTTATTAACTGAGAGTGAGGTCTTCACGGGAAAATCTTCAACCAAGACCTTGCATCACTCCGTCAATGAGGCAAAGTTGAGGTTTGAGATTTTTCCATTAAGACTGAAAATTTGAGGTTAACAAGTTTTTTTTATTATATGGCTTTTTGCTTTGGGAGAATAATGCCCTACAACTAGCCAATCATAATAATTTATCTTCATGGCCAAATTGCTAGATCATGATAGCACAATGCTGGTGCATTTGGCTAAGAAGTGATGGCACTTATTTACATTGAAATTACAAGAAAGTATAAGGTTACTGAAAGAGTTTTGAAATAAACACTTTCACTGATTTGACCCTGAGTTAATTAACAATAATTGTTAATTAACTCAGGGTCAAGTAATAATTATTATTATATGACTTGGGTTTGTAGCCGATCTAACGCATGCTCTGATTGGCTAATACAAGGGCATTATTCTTCCGTAATGCCCACGGGCCGATTATGGGCCTGCAAAAGCCAAGCAAAAAGCCATATAATAAACAACTTATTAACCTTGAACGTTTGGTCTTTACGGGAAAATCTCAAACCTCTGCCTTGCCGTATTATGGCTCGGTCAATACGGCAAGGTCTTGGTCTGAGATTTTCCCATAAAGACCTCGCTCTCAGTTAATAAGTAGTTATTATTCCACAAGCGTGTGTTGGATGAGATGGTAGAGGTACATTGGACCAAGTTGGCTTTAACCATCTCATATCCAACAAGTGCAAGTGGAATAATTAAAAATATAGAAAACTAAACCAAAAAAACACCCAAAAAATTATGTGACTGTATGCTTATCATATTGGTATATATAATGGCTCATATACCATGTTGGCTAAGCCAATGAAAACTCTTAATTGCATCATCCAATGATCCAGTTTTTAATAATCTCAGTTATGCTGTTGTAGTGTCGCTGAAACCAACACTGTACATCTAAGTGAATAGTCTGGGAAAAGGGAAAACTGACATATTGTACAATAAGCTGTACAACTTATAATAAGTATGCCTGGCTAAATAATTATGTATACATGTACTACATTGACTCACTTTAATTTTGTAAAAATGAATTTCTTGTTATTCTGAAAAAACGATCCCTTTCTCCTGAAGAATCAATTGTCACCGAACCAATAGGCAAAAACTTATAAATCTAATTACTTTCTGAATTGGTATTTTGCTGTGTTAATTGCAGACCTTGTTGCAGATGGTGATGCCATTTTGTAGGGAAGGCTGACCAGAAATTATTAAATATTATTTAATGATAAAAAAAATCAAATAATTTCAGTGTGTAAATTAACTTTAAAAAAATTAAGTTGCTATTTAAAACCAGTGCCTTGCATAAGGTGGTTAACTGCACTGCTCTAGTATCTCCAGCTTTCTGTACAAAGTTTGAGCTCTTTATAAAATATTTTCCTGACTTGATTATACATGTTTGTACATGGAACACAGCCAAAAAGATTAATTTTAGTCTGTTATATACAATAAAAATGATATTGGTTGTTATAATTATTAGATGGGGTTATTCATTGTTGCATCAGGAACTGGTAGCTTCTCTGACTCAATGTTTAGAATGTTACTATCAGATCCCAATTATTCTGACTGCAGATTATGTACCGGTATACTAAGGGCATCCACGGTTGAGTGTTGATCGATACTGTTGATCGACGCTCCAATGAAATCTATAGAAACATGTAGGTTGACACACTACTGACTTTTCCATCAACATCTCAGTTGACAGTCGGTCTAGTGTGCACTAATTTTCGATCGATACACATTCACAATTCGTCTCCTTATAAATTATTATATTGTATTAGTTTTGTAAGACGTTTTTAGACAGAGGGCCACAAGTTTATTATCTTAACTATTCCGTGCCACCCTCTCTAAATAAAGTGTATTATTATAGTTGGTCAACACTTGGCTGACTATCGACCAACTGCTGAGCAATTGTCGCTCAAGTGTCTACCAAGTATCAAGAGGGATGTTGATCGAGTATTGATTGAGACGTCAATCAAGGGTATCGATTGACACTAAACCGTGGATGCCTTTAGTACACATGATCCCTAAATGTTAAGTGTCATTCTGGATGAAAAGTAATGTGCCAGGCATTGTTAATTTTGGAACCAAAATGTTGACAAGAATCAACCTCTCCCCAGAAAATTAGTGCAGTCCTTGAAGACTGGTGACAAGAATATTGAAGATCAACTGGTCACTAACTTTAACAAACAACATGACATTGATCGAAAGGGCTGTCATCGAGGGCAGTAACGGGAACACTTGTTATGGCTGAATACGCTTGACAGGCCTTCAATGTTTTGGGAAAACTTACCTGTTCTATATTTAATTCAGGTTTATTAAAAACAACTTTATCACAAGGGGGTTGTTTGAAGTAATTGTAATCCAATTATAATCAGGGACTGTAATTAGTTGATGTGAACCCATTTCATATTTAATTCGATTATAATTCGATCATAATCGAGGCCTAATGTGAACACGGCTTAAGACAGCCTACTAAAATTGCACTTGTTCGAATTAGACCACTAAGAATGCAGGTTTCAATGTTCTTTTTATTTTACACTGTTACATTGTACAAAGCATAGTTTCTGATCGTGCAAATTTCAAATGCAACTGGTAAGATTTATATGAACAAGTAACTGAAATTTACAAAGAGTAAAAAGAACTTCAGAGAGCATTATAAAGACCCTGCCACCAACATCAACACCCATAGTTTGTACACCAGCTACAAGGCAGCTGTTTAATAATAAATTCAATTTTTAAATATCACTGATAAGTATAAGCAATATAATTAAAAAGTTCAACCTCTTGTCTTAGTGAGTTGGTTTTCTAAACTTGGCAACCACGAGGAACAAGAAAGTACAAGAACAAGAAACCTAGTACAACTTTCATTAATTTATCAGTATTTGAAAATTTTTCACAAATAAAATTATGTAGAATTTGATTCTTTGAAATATTTGTTAAGAAATTCCATGTAATAACTTGCAAACTTAGCCAAAAATAGAAAACTACAAACTTGTCCTTGTCATATACCCCACAGGACACCCACAGGTAAGGCCTTAGAAAACTACATGGACTGGTATAAATCAAGTTTACCAGGTATCAAAATTATTCTGACTAAGCATTGTAATATAAATTTTTGACTTTGAGACTTTCAGTCTAACTTTCCTAAAAGTTTGACAATTATTTATGCATAATAGACCAATTAGGCAACAACTCTCTTCTGACAATCAACAAGCGAGAACAAAACCTTGCAATTCACATGTAGTAATACTTATTTTGCTACATCCATCTGGAACTCACTCATCACAAAAGAGAGAAGTACTGAACTGTTTGACATTCACAAGACATTGCTGCAGTAAAGCTATGAACAGCATTTCAAAGTTTGATATTGTGGCTGCCAGGCAGAATCTGAAGTTCAATGGCATTGACTTACATGCAGTGCTTTCAATAGGACCGGGCACCCGCTGGAGCTCCGGTGGATATTCTGTTGAAAGTTGGTGGGTATATTTAACTTTTAAAAATTTTCCAGAGAGAAATTCTCCTGGGCTTCTCATATTACTCCAGCGAGTGCTGTTCCAAGGTAGCCACCTACTTGAAATCTTATTGAAAGCACTGTACATGTAAATCATTTATTGAATTAGTAGTATCATGCATAAACCTATATGGTCTCAAATTTACAGTGGTGCAAAAATAACTGCCATTTCTATGTAATGAGCAAGTTTTGAGATTAAAGACTGGTCACTTGTCAGTTGGACTTTTTTGAAGTGGTTGGTGAGCAATAAATTCTGCCCTTTTAAGTTTTTTTTTTCCAGTATCTCATATCACAATGCTACTTTAACTTCAGAAATTCTTCTAGAGTTTCTCCTTCAATAGCAGCTTCAAATGCCTCAAAGTCCTAACGAGAGAACAAGCAAGATAAAATGACATTCAGTTTCAGTTCTCAAAATTTCTACATTGGCAATTGTGCAGTCAGTTTAATTTATTTTGTACAATGCATGCATCATAATTCTTCACGTATACAGTGATGTACATTGTATGCACAGACTAGTAACCCTGTCACAAGGTGTTATCACCTGGGTAGTTAGTGTGGTCATTAATTAACTTAAAACATGCACTGCTCTAGTGCCAACTTTGTCATTGAACTGGCAGAGGTAAGAACTGAACTAAAACATATGTCAATTTCAAAATGACATGTACATCGCAAACTATGAATCACTCCTGCCAATGGTGGATTTTTTCTTTTTCCTTTCACGGTCACTGAAGCTTTCTTTTTATATTAAGTTAAAAATGTTCTGAACTACACAGGAGCATGCTCATTTGGAAATTTTTATGACATCACTGAATGTGTTATAATCAACCCCTCAGTAGGTTGACCTGGTAGCTAGTAGAAAAGTCGTTTTTAGATACGAAAGTGAATGCAATTTTCCTGTGTTAACATACCCCACAGTATTCATCACCATTTGCAATTTGAGGAGCTAATGCCTCTTCATTTCCAACAAGCTCCCTCATTTTTTCCAATGCAACATCATCTTGTGCCACATCGATTACATCAAAAGGCAGCTTCTGTGCCTCAAGTACAGTGCGGATACGTTGCTGACGTTTTTTAATCTGGGTAGAAAACAACGAGTTGGCAAAAATATACTTAATATTGCTTAACAGTCAAAACTTATCAGTTGTGTTTTTTTTCTAATAATGGAAATTTGATTCCTTTGATTTCTTTGTTCATTACAATTGATCAAAATTCAAAACTTTCCCAGTAGTATAAAACATGGAAAAAGCGTGTTTTATTGTTTTATGCGCGTACAATCTATATCATGAAGCAAATGAAGAAGCCTAATCCGTGTATTATACTGTGATAAAACACTCCTGACATTTAAGAACACTCGAGAAATGTAGAAAACATGAGCCGCAGGCGAGTGTTTTCTACATTTCCCTTGAGTTCTCAAATACCCGTCATGTTTTATCACAGTGTAATACATGGCTTAGGCTTCTTTGTTTGTTAAATAAAATGTTCTGTTTCCCTTTTCTTTCACTCTCACATAAAAGTGAGTTGGTTTGAAAAAGTAAGAGAGCAAAAGAAATTTTCATTCATTCTGATATTTTTTATTGAATAAAAGATTCTGCATGAGCCTTGATTATTTTAATATAGGGTCAACATCACTCTAAAAGGTGTTTGAAGATGTTATTCACAGGGTTAAATATAGGTGTAAGAGTCAATAAAAGATTACATGAAATGCACTAAACTTGGGATAACCATGCAAAAAAATGAAGCACGCAATTAATCACAAACTGTTTTTTCACTTTTTCAAAAAACTGGGTCAGGTAGGCAATCCAAAACGAATCATTTCATGGAATCCTGACACCATTCCATAATTTGGGAAAAAATACTTTCTAGCTTTGATTCTTAGAATGTATACTGTACTAAAATGCCTTGCCTCTGTTTTGGTATTATTATTAGATTGTTGAATAGAAATAGGAGAGCTGACTGATTAAAAGAAGGATGAGAATTTACTTTGACCATACTTGATGATCTTACAGACATTTGGAACCAAAAATATGAAATTAAATAAATGTATTTCAGCTGGCAGCCTGTCAAAGCTAGCAGGTGTGCCTGACTTGGGTGAAGTTAGACATGAATCTAAGGCCCTGTTTACAAGCAGGTAGGGTAACCCTACTGCCAGGGTAACCCTAGCAAGAGGGTTAAAAGATAGCCCGGGTTTACAAGCAAAATTTTCAGGTAGGGTAACCCTACTGCCCGAGACAACTTTACGCTTGTTACGCTTCGGTAACCTTGCAAGTAAAGCACGAACAGATAACAAAACTGGAAAATAATTTATTTCCAAAGCAAAATTATGACAAACTGTGAAAGAACTTGATGTTTTCTGGGTCATAATTCGCTGATTTTGTCGGTATTGTGATCATATTTTGCTTTTGGGAGCCAAAATAGAGATAGCCCGGGTAGGCGGGTTAACCCTACCTGGAGTGTTTACAAGGGAAAAAGTTAACCCGCTTGCTAGGGTAACCCTAGCACGCAGATAGGGTAACCCTCCTACCCGGGTAACCCTGGCCGCCTTGTAAACACGACGAAGAAAATAAGAACAAATGTGTGCGTGCTAGGGTAACCCGCTTGCTAGGGTAACCCGCTTGCTAGATTAACCCTCTCTCCTTGTAAACAGGGCCTAATTAACATTCAAACTTTTTGACTCTGAGAGTCTCCTTTTATCTTCCTGGTTTCCTAGGAACATCGGAGACTGCGAGACTCTGCTTGCAAGGTATTAAATCTCAATTTGAATATTGAATTGTTCCTTTCAGTGTAGTCTGAACCGAAGAGATTAAAAAATGTATTTTTTAGTGAATTCGTGAAGCTTTCTTTTCTCCGGGTGAATGTTTGACTGGTTTTGATAGTGAGATTGCAGCACATAATTAAATGAATCAAAAAGTGGCATGTTGACGCGAAAGAATGTTTGTTAATACGGCGAAAACCTGAGACGTTGTTGTTAATTCAGCTTTAGCTCACAATAGACATGCACAGTAAGAGCTGAGGAATGTGACTAATACTGGATTTAAAAATTCCTAAAGTTGTTAATTCTCTTGGCCATTATTCGACAACTCAATTTCTTCTGATCGAAGTGGGAAGAGAATCAATAAATTAAAATCAAAAGTTCTATCGAAGAAACCTGCAAAGAAGCTGCTGTAATATGCTATGGCATTATAGTTATAATATACTGCAGTATGGTCCTCAAAAATGAATTTAAACTGAAATTGAAGCTTTTTGTTTAGGCTCAAGCTAGGTTACTTTGATCCCTAAAGATGGCCAATTAAATCGAACTTCAGAATTATAACTTAAAAGTTTTAAAGTTTGCACTGTTGCTTAAAACTAGTACATGCTCACCTCTTTACTTCCTGAAATATCGGAGAAGAATAAGGTGACTTTCCCAGTCATGATCGTCAAGGACTAAGAAACCGGTAAGAAGGATGAAAAGCGATACAGCAAAGTGCTCCGGTCAACGACAACACCCCCCTGCAACTGTCAACAGGCAACCACCGCTTGGACGAGGAAAACTGGGCGCTGGAATATCGGGTGTCTTTCTTGACGAAGATCATCATTGAGTCGAGGAGAAATTGGCCCATAAAAAAAGATCTGTCGATAAGAGATTAGTAGAGCAATCATCGCTGGTAGGCAAAGGATTAGAAATTGCTGGTGTATTTGTTACCTGCTCTGCCGGAATTATCCATTGCGTGACGTAAAAAAGTTGAT
The DNA here is from genome assembly GCA_964020085.1 of Micromussa lordhowensis. NCBI lineage: Eukaryota > Metazoa > Cnidaria > Anthozoa > Scleractinia > Lobophylliidae > Micromussa > Micromussa lordhowensis. The sequence continues at coordinate 31,988,607 of OZ026598.1, read as the reverse complement.
TGGCATCCAGACAAGAACTGCCATCTTTGTGCTGGCAAGTTGAAAACACACGTCCTTCGACAATAATTATTGTAGTTGGTGAAGAACGATTGCACCGAAGCTTTTTACGATGGGTGACAGGATAACTTATTACTTTTCTTCAGTCTCTAGCAACCTGGAGGTGAGTTTGGCTTTCAAATGTTTTTTTGACGCTAAAGTTATTCAGGGACACATGAGTAATGTTTGGCCTAAAAAATTTAATAAATGCACATTTCCAACTGCAAACAGCGTTTTATTTGGTAGCTTAGCTGCAGAAAATATTCAAGGCTGGGGTATTTTGTAAATTGGAAGTGTATTTTGTAGCATAACAAAATAATATCATGTGATATTGCGTTTGTCGGAAAGTGCAATGAATATGGCACGAGTGGCGCTCGTTTCCATAGCCCGTTAAGCTCAAATGCAAATCATTGCTGAACAAAATTTTAATGGCGAATTTTAATGGCCTAACTTATGGTGGACTTGTAACTGCACGTATCTCTACATTAAGTGCTTGAAAGGGTTTGGTAACGTGACGTTAATTGGTTTGCTTGATAAGGAATATGACCTCGGGTGTTTTGAGAATAGCTCGGGCGTTATAAAATAGTGGGGGTGTGGAAGACGGAATCATTGGGCGGAAACGATTTATGCATGCAGGATTTTTACTCGATGTTTCAGTTGTCGTTATTATTTATGTGTATTTGACAGGCAGCACGTACTTGGACAAAATCCAAGAATGGCGATCAGTTTGAATAAGTTTTTAGGAGTCCTAGATGAGTCTGTTAATTAGCAATTTGAATGAGGCCGAGTAGGATATGAAGAATTCTGCAGAACAAGGAGGGTGTTATCCACAGAGGCTGAAGGTCGAGGTGGAAAATACCCTCCGAGATCTGCAGAATTCTTCATATCCTACGAAAGCCGAATTCAATAATTCCTTTATTATTCATTCAAAATATTTCCCCGTCATTTCGCTCTTTGTTTTTTTGCTCACTAAAAATAACATAATAGGGACCTTTAGATCGGAGGATGAGGACGACTACGAGTACGAGTTTCCTGTTCTGAGCACAGTCGCACTTCGAAAAATATAGGCCTCCAAACCCTATGCGCATGCTCAGTACGGAAAACTTGTACTCGTAGTCGTCCTCGTCCTCCGTTCTAAAGGTCCCTAATATCATCCCCAGGTTTTCTCGGTCAACGGTTCAATAATCTGAAGCGGGCTGCACTTTTGAGGTCATTGATTCAATATGGTGAAGATTCTTTCCAAATTGTGAACAGCAGCCGGTTATGGTAAATTATGCATGGGGGAATCAATCAGAAACGGGGAAATATTTTGAATGAATAATAATTAGCAATTATTGAATGAGGCTGAGTAGGATATGAAGAAGTCTGCAGGTTGAGGAGGGTGTTATCCACCGAGGCTGAAGGCCAAGGTGGATAACACCCTCCAAGATCTGCAGAATTCTTCATATCCTAAGAAAGCCAAATTCAATAATTGCTTTATTATTCATTGTATTTTTTTCGTTCAAACTTGTAAACCTACTCGCAGCCATTTCGCTATTTGTTAAAATAACACAACCTTGTGACCCCAGGTTTTCTCGGTCAATGGTTCAATAATCTGCAGCGGGCTGCAAAATTCTTTGCAAATTTGGTCAACAGCAGCTGGTTATGGTGAATTATTCCTGTGGTTTTAACCAATCAGAAACGGGGAAATATTATGAATGAATGATAATGGTTATCACGCATTGGTCTAGTCAAAGCAATTTATCATGGCTGGATTTTTTGGTGCATACAACAACCACTGACTCCAAGTCCACTGACCAACCTGGCAGACTGTAACCATATCATTTCACGGATCATCCAGTCAGGTGTTAACCACCCCTTACTTACCACTCTTGCAGACTACCCTCTAGAAGAATTTCTCTATCAGGCTAACAAAACTAAACTTTGATAATAGCACCGAGTGGTCAGACTATCAAGTATCAAGACTCCAATTGGGTGAACTTAATTAATTTCCCAGGAGCTAAATATTATGTTATTTTCCAATTGCTATACAGTTCCTTTGAAACAGACAAAGTACAAGAGACAAAATACTACCGACAAATGTGTCTTTTTTTATGGAGAACCTGTCAGATTACCGTATTTCTACCATTCTGATGGTAGCTGGAAGTTTCGCACTTAAGCGAGTTCACAACCTCATCTATTCAACTAGTGATCAAGTGTTTAAAATTTATTGTTCTCTTACCCAGCAAAAAAGACAGCATTGTGAGCATAATTTATGAGCATGGTTATTTCTCTTTCTTTAATCCATTGAAGTTGAAGGCGAACTTGAATTAGAAAGTTTATAATTAGTTCAGGGGTGCAAACTTGATGGGTGCGAAACAGGTAACATTTGTTCAGATAGTTTTACTCACCAAGGAGATCCGTTTTATTTCCATACCCACCACTTCAGTCATGGTAAATTCAGTGAATTACATACTTCAATTAGGTGGCTCTTGAGGCCTGCAGTGTACCTAGAGGAAATAACTAGGACTGTCTAACAGAAATTACTATATAGTGTTGGAAGAATTGTCAAACTTTCATATACATGTACCAAGCAAAAGGCCTTCAGGGAGTCCATAGGATACTCTGAATTAAGGTGACTCTCTATACATAGTGTTAGGACCACCCACTTGCTGAGAACAAAAGCTCTTATTAGAAATCTGCGTGTAGTCAAGGAAAAACATCAGTATCAGTATAGTTTTTCAGTATTATATGATGTCAACGTGACAACAAAAAGCAAAGTTGGGCAGACTGGTAATAAATACTTTACATGTACTTTAGTCAAAGCTAATTTCAGGGAAATCCATCTGACCAGTTTTTCTCCCACAGAAAAAAACCTAGTAAATTTGCAAAAATCGCAAATTTGCTAGTAGAAACTCTACTTTTCTTCTTCCAATTTTTCATGTTTTAAATTTGTATTCTGTCCTGATTTATTCAAAGTTTGGGACTTCCTCACACATGCTATACATTAAATTACTTAGCATCCCTAAAAAGGTCTTTTCAGCATATAATATCTAAAGTTTAATAATACAGAAAATATAAATAATTAAGTAAACAAGAGAAAGAACTAGAAAGTATGTTTACACGTCGTGTAGACATTTTTCCAAACCAAAATACTCTGATAAATGTACTTTAAATTGGATTTAAACCATTCACCTAGTATCAGCAATAGGGATAGTGAATGGTAAATGAAAGAATTTTGAGAAGGCAAGATTAGCAGTTTCTGCGATAGTGAGAAATTGCAAGAGCAAGACTGCAAAGACAGTGTGTTGCACATACAAACAGGAGCACAAGGCATTCTGACTCTTAAGACGTTCAGACGTCATTTATAAGAACTATAAAAGGACTTTGAGACTTTTTTAGCCTTGCAATTAATATTGAGACCCCGAAGAACACTTCTGAAAAAGTCAAGACTGTGAGATGCACATAACCAATTAAAAAGTGAGACTGTGAGATGCATGAAATTTCAATTTTTCTACGGTGATCCCTAATATAAATAATCAATAACTGCTGATCATTAACTATTGGTCTTCGTTTAAGTTAAAAAAGAAGCAGCAGAAGATAGAGATGATCCTGGACAGCAAGAAAATTGATTACGACAAAGTAGATATTGCTCAGCTTGGTAACGAGGACGCAAAGGAAAAGATGCGAGAGGTCATGGGTGATCCTTGTGGTGTGCCACCTCAGTTGACTAAAGGTGACACTTATCTTGGGGTGAGTTTCATATTGACCTACAAATCAGTAACATTCTTAAGTGTGCTTCAGATATCTTGTTTTTGTAATATTGGTGCACAGGCATCGCCTGAAAAGCAGTCCATGTTAATATTCTATGTATAATTGCTAAATGTGCTATTCCAGACATCTGCTTAAAAGGTTTTCACTTGAGGGAATGTCACATACTGTTGGTACTGGCACAATGGATTGGTGCATGTATTTTGTATGTGTAACTCTGTGCCAGAGCCATCCTTGTAGACCGAGGGGCTGCTAGTCGGGACAATGCGACATTCTAACAAGCCACAGTGGCAGATATCAGGCAGTGATCAGTTGTATCTGAGTCGTGTACCATACAACTTAGCCTTCAACAACTTACATGTAGCTTCTTTTCATAGGACAGTTCCTTTATTAAGAATGCCTTAATGTTTAACCCTTTAAAACTGTGATTAATGCTGGGATTCCTTGATCATGTATGTTGTGTAAATTGCTAGTTTAAATTTGAGCTAGACCTTTATAAATTATGATACTGTAATTAGGACATCCAAACACTGAGAGGGGAGTTGAAAATATGACGCACAGGGGAGTATTCTTGACGAAATTTGAGGTGTTTGGATAGGTGATGAAATGCTGTCTCGAGTGTTTGATATATTTTCTCAATCGAAATAAAAACTAAGGAGTAAACCAAGAAGTAAAATCGTCAAAATCTATGCTAATTAAGACCTGGTTCACAGTTGTCATTTTCTTTGTTTTGACTTGATGAAGTATTAATGAGTTTGAGAAATGTAAATCCAAACATACCAATTTTTTTTTGTCTTTTGTTTTACTTTTTAGGGATATGCAGAATTTGAGGACGCAGTTGAACGCGAGGAACTTTTAAAATTTTTGAAACTAGAATGAGTGAACTCAAACACTGACACCGAGTCCTAATGTGAGCTTTACACAGCCTAACAACTCAATTGTTACATTAAGTTAATATGATAGAAAAGGAACCAATAATTACTACTAACAGTAACTTAAATAAGCATTCAAGGGAATAAAATTCAATATTATTATTGTGAAAAAGTTTGAAGTACTGTTTGTGAAGCCTATTTAGGCTGGACTTGTTTTGTTTTGGAGTTTCGTGGCCAGAATACATAGGGGATATTACATGACCGTGCGTGGATATGAATTTTATCTTTGAGTGTTCTACTCGATATCGAGTTGAACACGAGAAGATAAAATTCATATCCACGCATGGGCATGTAATATTCTGTTTATTATATAAACATACTAATGACGACGATTTTCGGAAGATTTCCGACCACTTTCCGAAGATTTCCGAAGATTTTCCAAAATTGTTGCGAAGGCCAGACAAATGTTTCCGAACATTTTCCGGACATTTTCTGAAGATTGCTAAACAGCTGTCCGAGGGCAAAGGAAAACTGTGAGCTTTAAGGAACAGATAATGCCCAAGCACAAAATATCCAGGTATGTTTTTTGAGTAAAATGGAGGCTTTTGTGTTCCTTCATAAATCATTGAAAGTTTTTGTTTTGTTTTGTTTTTTTTTTCACAACAAGCAGAATTTTTTTTAGATTGGGGAATATTCCCCAGACATTCAGTCATGTGACACTTAGACCAATCGCATATGAGTGAAAATATTTGATGGATTATAAGAGTAACATCAAAGTTGTTTACGACAATGCCGGTCATATGCTAATTAAAAATAATTATTATTTATGTTGTTTATATCACAACTAAATGACAGTGCCACATTAATTTTAAGATGGACAGGGAGTGGAAACATAAACATCACAAAGTATGATAAGCCCCACCCTTATATGTCCTATATATATACTAAGTTACAGATGAATAGCGTTTAAAAATATCAAGGTACATTAACTAAATCATGACACTGCCAACAAAAGGTCTTACATCGCGGTGTTTTGATTATTTAACTTGACATTTACAGATGACACTGTAACATTGCTTTTTATCATTAGTTTTTGAACGCTACATGTACAACAGTCGCAAGAAATGTACAAGTTGTGAGTATTAAGGGCAAATGTTACCCTGATAATTGTAAAATCCAGTATAAGTTATTGTAAATTCATTATTTCTATTCTGTGGTAAGGAAACATAAATCAGATGTTTTTTTTAACTAAAATAAAAACCCCCTTCCCCCCTTCCCCCTTCCACCCTTCCCTCCCTACCCTCTCAAAAAAAAGAAATTTCAGTCATATCCCACCAGGGTACCAGGTAGATTCCGTCGTTATAACTTTTTCTTTTCGTTTTTTTTAGTTTGAAATGCCAGGGATACACCTGCCTATTTACTTACTTTGAACGAGGCGCGCGAATCATGCGGGTGCTTAAATTTAACACCTTCATAGAGTTGAGGTGACCAAGCTGTTCAAGGGCCTAGAGACGCTGATTAGCCACAATCTCGGACAAAACCTGCTGAGATACATTTCAAGAATACCTATCTTTTTGGACTCACCCTGACAAAAATGCTTACTGTCGCAAATTAAAAGACTGTTTCCCCCCTCCCCTATTGTAATGTTGTTTGCGGTAACACAAGATGCACGCTTGAGCTGCTAAGCCGAAACAACATTGCACCAGGGGTGGGGAGAGGGGCGAATTTGTTTCTTTTGGACACGATGGTACCATGGCGCGAAATTGAAAATTATATTGAAATGTCTCAAACGTTTTGTCCGGGGTTGTAGCTTCTCGCCGAAGTGAATGGGTACGAAAAGTCGCTTCATTTAGAGCCGGTCAAAAAGCATCGCATTCTGTGTCAACTGCTTTCTTGAAATACAATACTCGAGAAACCTTCCTGCCCCAATAAAAAGAACTGGGGGTGCACGTCGTACTTTTTAGGGGTTAAAAAGCGGTTTTGGTTCCTCTTTTGCGGTACCTTTTAGGGTATTGAGCCGAAAGATAATGTTTTGTTTTAGAATTGGTACCTCTTAGGGGTAAAAAAAAAGTCAAGCCATGCCCACAAAACAGGATCTTGGTATCTCTTGTTTTTTTTTTTCAAAATTTCTGACGAACCTCCCCCCGTCCCTTTTTTATATGGGAGTCCCCCCCGGAAACTCCTTCACTGTGCACCAGTACTTTCAAGTTTCACTCACGTTATATCTTGTGGTAGTGCGCTTCTACTGCTGCGGAGCCGTTTCTTTACTATAAACGGCTAATACAGTGAGAGATACACGCTTGCAGCAACATAAAATGGAGTTTGTCAAGCCTTGATACAGCGAAATCAATCCTTTGTGACGGCACAGAAACTGCACAGCACTGAGAGTCCACAACAATGGATTCTCGGATGTCCGCAGAATATTCACCACATCAAATCTGAGACGGACAGACCTTTATATACCTTGAAAAAGAGCGGAAAAGCCGACAACACACAGTAAGGGTCGACTAACCGTGACTGCCACATGTCCGTCTGTACTTGTATTCAAATTTTAATATAACTACCTTAAGTTGTAAGTACTGTTCAAAATTAGGCTCTTAGTATTTACGAAGATAAGGGCTGTTACGAGGCAGTTTTTTAGAATTTATAGGGTAACGTTATGCTACAGAGAAAAACACTTTCAAAAGGTGTTATAGTTGCTGGTAAAATGATATCGTTCTTTACTCTCACAAAAATAATATATTATGTTCCTTTTTAGACTCTTTTTACAGCGAACTTTTTATCTGCCTGCCAAGATAGGCAAACCACACATTGTATGTCCTCCGTCCCCGCTTTTAAGTTTGCCCCATTTTTCCCACTTATTAAAAGCCCCCCTCTACTTTTCATTGTCCGTTACCTAAATCATTCCCACAGAACAAGAAGAGTGAGGATCAAAATGGTACAAATTGGTGGTTCGTTCATGAGTTCCAAGTCTCTATTTTGTTATGCTCCGGCTGTAGTATAGTGACAGTTGCAGTTTTGAATTCGCTTTTGTTTCACAAATTGCAATGAGTTACGGTTTCGATTTTAAGGGGACATTATAAACCCAGTGAATGAAAAGAAACGTCTTTTGCATTAGGCCATTTCCGAGTTCCCTTTTTCTTCCGTGTGAAAACGAGTCTAAGTGTAAAGCTATTCATATGAAAATCAGTTCCGTCTACACGTTCATTTTCATGCAAATTAAACTCATTTTCATTTGAATGATTTCGCACTTAGACTCGTTTTGAAACAGAGGCACAAAGGAACTCGGAAATGGCCTATTGATATTAGTGGATGTAAGGTTGCATCAAATGTGTAAGGGAAACTTAAAGATTTAGATATAAGAAATCATTGCCGCTAAGTACGAAGCAAATCGCAAGTTGACCAGATCCCATTTGGCTCGATAGTTCGTTCTCAGTTGGTGTTGTTCCAGTATTGGGCGAACTTTCATGCATGCGACTCCCGCCAACGAGCGTAGCCAAGAACATGATACAACGAGTTTAACATTCAGCCTTTTAAGAACTTACGCCAAAACAGGAGCTTCACTGGAGGACCTAAACTAGGTCAGTAGACAAACCCAAACATGACCAAAGGCATGCAGCTCTGTTTCTACGGTTAGGCGTACCGTCCACACTAATCCGTCATGAAAACGAAGCTTTTCGGAAACGCTCTTCAAACCGGAGGAATTTGAAAGCGCCGGCTTGACGTTTTATAATGTAGTGTGCACGGAAAACATTTTGAAAACGAAGCTTTTCGAAAACGATTACGTTACGATAATCATGTGATTTCCCAGCCCGAGTTTTCCTCAAACACGAATCCAAAATGACCGATGATTGTTGCGTTTTCAAATTTCTCCGGCGTAGTGTGGACGGAAAACATTTGATGCGTTTTCAGAGTAAAACCTCAGTTTTCAAATTTCTTTGCTATAGTGTGGACGGAGCCTCAGCTTGTTCTTAGCTCGAGAATAAATAAATTAGGTATCTGTCTATCTATTTATCTATCTATTTGTTCGTCACAGTGGCAGAAGTCAGCCAATGACCGTTTTTTCTCAGAGTGGTGTTAATGCACAACTCTTTTGCGTCTTTCGGGAGGACAACAGTTACTTGTTTCTTCTTGCTCCTTCTTCTTCCCCCCTTGTCGGGCTCATTGCGTTTTGGCTCTCACAGTGCCCCTCTCCGCCCAGGTGTATAAATGGGGTACCAGTAAATTTAGTGCTAAGGGGTAATTATACAACTCTGCGATGAACCAGCATCTTATCTAGGGGGAGTAAAAATACTCCGGAGCCAAGTCGCTTCATCCTAGAGTGACCGCGATAAGCTCATGCTGTCGAGACCGGGATAAGCTCCGGCTGTGCGAACCCAGCCACTGGCCTGACGCAGATTTGATATAATGAGCTTAAGGAGGCATTAAAAAGAGACCAACTTGAGGAGGTTTTGTACTAAATTGAGCTCACTCTAACACCGTTAAATAAGTGAACTAAACATAGCCATGAAGGCTGGTTTCTTGTGGCGCGAAGCGTAAATATAAACAACAAATACATGTAGTATTACTACGATAATTAGCGCCTTAAGAAACATTTCTGCGTCTGCGTACATGTTGCTTATGCTTACACGCTAAAAGAAACCGGCCTTAGGGAAGCTACGTCACGGTTTGCTCATCATCGAAAACTTTAGCCTAAATTTATCAACTTCGTGGTTTGCAATCTGTTTGCAAGCTACATAGTAGACTCAAACATTAAATTATCGTTATCATCGTCATCAAGTTCCACATTTGTAGAACGTTTTTTGCTTTGCAGTTCTTCTTCTTGGATGGTTGCCTTACAAAACCAGAAACACAAGAAGTAGAAAATAAAAGATACCCCTGGAAAAGAGAGAAAAGGAAACATGAGAGGTCTTGACTTCGTGCGCGGCAGTTTTTTTTAGGGGGAGGATGGGGGAGGAGGGGAGAATGGAGGGTGGGGAAGGAGGGGGAAATAGAGGGGAGGGGAGGAAGGGGAGAATGGAGGGAGGGGAGGAGGGTGGGGGAAGACTGGGAGAATGAGGCTCAAACAACTTTAAAAATTGAAACTAACCTGTAAAGATGAAACCCGTGTATCCAAGGCTATCAGTAAGTTTTCTCATATCGTAAAACTGACAGTTGCCTTTTTTGCCGCAGCTCTCTCCCCAAAGACGGCATGACGCATCGAAAATGCGACCAAAAAGGATTGGGCCCGGCAAGAAACCAAGGCAGCGTTGGATTATGAACTGAAAACCGAGTGCGTATGCTCTCTGGTTAAACGGGACACATCTAAAATCAAATCAATGAATGATTTAACCATGATGGGACGCATGATTAACTAAATGTCTGTTCTGAAAGCTTAACCGTGAAATTCCTATACTTGGCTCATATTTTTACAAACGAATGTTTTGGTTAGCTTGTTGTTTGAAGGGGTATGGGTCGAGCGTAAGGAAGGGAGTGCTTATTATTTGAAGGGATTTTCGCGCTTTTAAAAAACGCTGGTTTTTTTGGAAAATGATGTTGCATCTATTTGGAAAATTCCTAGGTGTGCACAAATTTACCTCACGTTAGAACCCTTGATATATAGATGGAAAGAAAAACGCAAACCAAGTCAGTCATACCGTCGTTTGTAAAAAAAACAGTGAAAGCAAATTTAAACATATCACTTACCTAAGCACCACCGTTTTGTTTGCTATCGCAGTGATAAAAACAGAGAACAGCACCACCACGATAAGAAGTGTAAAAGCGATGTAAGTCTTGCACCCAGACTGCGTCACGCAGAAGCCTTTCACGGCTGAGCCTTCGCTTGAATTGCCTTGTGGGTAGATACAGCTACAGTTTGTGAACTTCTGGAAAGGAATGGAAACTTTAATTTAAAGCTGTTTTGTTGTTAAACCAACTGTTTCAGTCTAAACACGACTCAGGGAAAGACCTTGTAATGTTAAGGCCGCAGGATTCAGGAAGAAGACAGCAACAAGGATGTTGCTATGTTTTTCAGTTTTTCCCATCTTCGCGTAGACCGATGCTTAGCCTACTCATCCAAAAATCTGCTATGAGACATTTGGTCACCTTTCATGCACCGCTTCCTTTACTCACTTGAAATTAAGAGCACGATTACTCCTTGAATTGTACTCCATGAATTGAATGACACGAGGTCCAGTTACTAATTAATCGTATTTATAACAAACTTTGGAATTGGAAATGTCTTTTGAGAACTTCTTTCGAGCGAAAATGTCTGTAGCGCCATAGTTAATAGAGGGTAGCGCTTTTCATAAGTTTTGAAAACTGCAAAGGAAGCCATTAAAGCGCGCGTAATTGACGTGCGAATCAAGTGGGTATCCAATTACAGGTATCCAATTACAAAAAGTTCTAATATTGGATACTTGTAATTGGATACCCACGTGATCACGCACCAATTACGTGACAAATAGGCGCGTAGAGAACCAATCACGATCGAGAATTTTGTTATAGATACGATTAGACAAAACGGTCCAAAATCACACCAAACCTCAGCGAATTTCGTTTTGTTAACATGCTAAAATGTAGCTGGAAGGAACTAACTCCGTCATAGCAGGATAAATAACCTATCAGTATTCTGTGAATAAGAGATAATTTATATTAGTAAATTCTCAGCTTCGACTATTGCACTTCTAGCTTTTTGATTGGCTAAAAAACTCCGACTATGAGCCAATAGTCGGAGTTTTACGTCATATGGAAAATAGTGCGACTTCAGTCCTCTATAATGGCCGAAATAAAAATCGGCGGCAAAACCCGGTTTGAGAATTTACTAAAACAATTATTCCATTCGCCCTTGTTGGATATGAAGTGATTATAACCAACTTGCGCTACGCGCTCGTTGGTTATTTTATCACTTCATATCCAACTCGGGCTCATGGAATATTTGTTATGTAGTTAGAGATTGGCATAACCGTGCTTGAGTACCTCTTCATTCAGCACGTTCTTGCATCCAGCATGGCAGGGAGAAAAATAAGCCAAGTTATCTTCCCCACATACGGGGCTAATACTGGCTAGCGAACAGCTACAGTTCATATTGCATGGCACATTCACTCCAGTGTCTTGAAGAGAACTAAAAACAAAACGCATCAGTTGATAAATAAATGAAATGATTGCCATCCGTGTTTTTACCTTAATAATACACATGAAAAAATTACTCGATTCTGATTGGCTGGGAGCAGTGCAGTTCAAGTGTAACACCAGTGCACAAAGTTTAACACCGGTGCAAAAAGTGTAACACCGGTGCAAAAAGTGTAACACCAATGCAAATTACACATCGTAATTCTGGATAATGATTGGCAGAAAGACAATGAGAAATTTTGAAGGCCAATGATATCATGTAAAGCAGTGACAAAAATTTTGTACGAAAACTCTGAAAAAAGTTTTCTCGAATGCGAAAAAATGGCTTCAAGAAACATCTTCTGGCAATTTTTCTGCGCGAATTTTTTCATGTTTGTATTATTAATAATTAATAACTTGTGAGTTTTTAAAAAAGCTGAAATTGCACTCGCCGAAGCGGCTCGTGCAATTTCAGCATTTTGAAAAACTCACTCGTGCAAATTAATTCCAAATTGAACCCAAAACCGTATGATTACCTATACTTATTATATGACCGAGAAAATGACTTCATTTTGATTGGCTAAGAGCACGCCAATTTAATTTATCATAATTCTAAATTTGCACTCGCAATTTTCTCAGTCTTATAATAAATGGGTAATCGAACGAAAGCTCGAGCAATTAAGGATTTACACTACTCGTGATCTTCGAAATTCTTTCAAATTTCCCTTGCCTAGAGGCTCGTGCAATTTTGAGAGAATTTTCAAATATCACTAGTAGTGTAAATCCTTAATTGCACTCACATTCATACGATTGCCTATACTTCTTTGAGCAAAGGACGCTAGCATTATAAGTACAAGCGAAGAATACACAAGCTAAGCGTAACCAAGCGAGTCTGGATAAACACTGCAAACTGCCTCTGTAGTCTAACACAAGGCAATGACAAGGCCCGGGGGGGGGGGGTGGGGTGGGGATACCTTTCACAGGCTTCAGGTATTTAAAAGGGTAGGGATTTTACAAGTTAAGGTGTATGAAAGGGTGGGGAAATCTGTCATTTTAGGTATTTAAAAGGGACTTTAATTAAAATACTTCCAGCAGACGCACCTTACGGCTGCATCATCTAATTTATTAAGCAATACACCATTAACTTCATTTCAAGGGTTTAGAAAAGAAATGCAATGCATGTTCTTAAGTTAGTAACGAAAGGGGTTCCTTTTTTCAATGCAAGGCCGCAGGTAGATGCGAAAGGGTACCTTTTCTGTCAAAATGGTATACAAAAGGGTAAGGGGTTGGACCTCGGGCGGAGCTCCCCCCCCCCCACGTATAAAATTTTGTAGAGTATCTCCCCGGGGGGGACACAATTTTTCTTCATACACGAGGCACGGCTTAAGGTGAGCTTTCTCCATACCCATCTCACCCTGTGCTCCATCCTCGCCCCGTTCCGCTGTATGAAGTTGTTAGAAGACGATTGGGGACGAATCAGATTCTTATCTCACCTGCCATTGTAAGGAGCTATTACTCCTGCTAGATCCGGGACACCACATCCGGGAATGAACCATGCACTGGATCCTGCAACAGTGAAAACTGAAGCGATGACGCAGAATCTGGCCGCCATTCTCAAAGATCTCTTTAAGTCAAATCGCCGCACAAGATATCCGCCCAGAAGCACACCACCTGGGACGAAAAGGGTGATTGTCACGGAGATGACACAGTTTAAAAAAATAGCTTCAAATCCAACTCCTTTTTCACGTTCAACACAAACATAATCTTAGGGGAGCGCTTTAGTTAATGCTTAGTGCGTTGTACTTTAGTTTAAGAGCTTGGGCTGGAGCCGTAGTCGGGATCCTTGTCACATTGTGTTTATTAACAAGACACTTGCCCCTCGCGTAGCCTGCGTAGCAAGAGTTCCTGAACAGACGACGGGCTTTTCTGCATTCTGGCCCCGCGAAATTGGGGTAGGGCAAAAAACACCTCGCTCCAACATTTTAACGCGACCAGACTTTGCTTATTCACCATCTCCTACAGAACGCTTCCTACGCAGACTAACTCTCACAGCTGCAAGTTGCTACCCAGGGGAATAAGAAGCTTTCATCGAATATTTCGAATAACCAGACAAAATTCTGGGGGAGGGGAGGTTGGGTGGGCGTAGCCTGCAAAGAATAAGCATCTTAACCTGGAGGAGTTTAACTCACTAACCAAAACACAAACTTTCCTGATAGTTTTGATTGTCAAGTAGAAAACTAGTGCGTCTTGATCTCGACGAACTTAATTTAGAATTATTTTGCCTCTGAGACCAATAAAACCTAACGTCTGTACAAGATGACAGCCTTGCCTACAGTTCCTGGAACAAGCACTACCCCAATGACAACTCCGGCAAGGAAGGAACTTAATCCATACTTGAGCTGAAGAATCTTTGCAATGAAGGCAGCTATACCAGCTCCAAACAATGATCCGGATGTGATTGCCAAGGTGTTGAAAATAAAAACAGGCGTTTTGATCAACTGGAGTGTCGCTGGCAAAATATCTTTCAGCTTTCCTTGAATCCTTTCGTCCTTCTGTGGTATGTGTCCTTCTTTGAGTGCTTGTTCGCGGGTGCTTTTGGCCCCTGGTAACTCTCTGGGAAATCCAAGAACAAGGCCTGAGACGATGAGAAGAACAGAGCCCCCCGCCAGGTACCCCAGCCACCAGGCTCCTATCCATCGAGGATCCTCGGGGCTAAGATTAACTCCTTTGGGCTGAAAAGTAACATATGCAACTACAACATCAAGTTGGGCTGAGTAAAGGAAGGCGCGAGGTTGTGGACCTTAGCTAGGCTCGATTTCCGCCGCTCTCTTGAGTCCAATCAACGTTCCTTTTCGGGGGAAGAGCGCGGACTCAGGCTTTCCCGGACAGCGGCTGGTAATCGAGTCTAGGTCTTAGGCTGAGATTGGAAAATAATTGGCGGCGTGAAATTACAACGGATGCTAGATTTTGAGACTTCTCGTTTTGGAAACCGATCCTATTAGGAGGGTTTCAATGGCGTGGTGGCTTTTACGCTAACGGTTAATAGTTTGGGTTTTTCTACGGCTAGTGATTAATTTAGTTTCCTTGCGGTTAACAGAAAGCTTAGAAATTAATTGCATTACTTGTTTTAAAAAGTTAAAAATTAACTTTTACTTTTAAAAACGTTTTGATTGCTGTAAAAGGTATTTATTAAGGTCTTAGGACCATTCCTGGGTGGAAAAAAATGTTATTTTAAGAGTTGTAAACTAATGTAGCTTACAAGCCACATGTCAAGACACAAAAACGTCTTGACAAGAGATCTGGAGACTTTCAGTTTCGTGGCGAAAAGTTTTTTTACGGTTAATGTTTTTTTACGGCTAGCGATTAAAATATTCCAATTTGTACGCCTCACGGCTAAATGTTCGACCCGTTTTACGGTTAACGGTTAACGTTATTTAGATACTCTATTAGGTTCCCTTCTACAGACACCCATTCGATTCTTAAAGCCTAAGAGCAAAGCTCCAGGTTTTGCAACTCGCAAATAGTTCTGGCCAGACTCCGGGCTGCATATCGCTGAGAACACGAGGAAGGAAGTGGTAAAGTTAATAAACAAAATGCGAGGCTCAGATTTCTCTACCGCAAAGACGACACATGCCGCGTTGTTGGTATTTAAAATAGGTGATCTGAGAATTTTGACGGAAGAACCCGGAGAACCGTTGCATTCTATAGCTTGAAAGACAGAGATAACTAAGCATATTTACCTGTGTGATGTCAATGTAAATATTTAACAGCGAACCGCCAGATATAAATCCCAGCCCAGGCCCCAGCAAAGTCAGGGAGAAAAATACAGCGAGATACACTGGTGACGACTTCGGGTGTACATTTTCATCAATATACGCGGGCCCAAGGGTGTACAGCGGTGTTGTTCCGGCTCCCATGAGTAACTGGGCCATGAAGAAAATAAGAATGTAATACCATTGGTCGCCATAGTCGGCAAAGCAGAACTCCGAGGTGCCATTGACGCCGAGCCGACAAACTTGGCCATCGGTTAAACCGTTTGAGGTCGAAAGAGGCTGGTATCGCCCGACCAGTCCTTGAGGAAGGATGAATAATAAGCATCCTAGACCTATGGCAAAAATAACACACAAGAGAGCACACATGGCTTTGCTATTACTCGTGCTTAAACCATTACGCACAGCTAAGCATAAACAGTCGCGCGACTTTCAGGCACTTTCTCCAGTCCCTTACTGCCAAGATGAAGACCTCTCTCTCGGGAGCATGCAGTCATAGGAGGAGGAGGAGAGGAAAGGGGGATAAGATAAGGCCATTATATAACAATAACAACTATTGAAGTTCTACAAAAAGGTATCAGTAGAGCGTCAGAAAAGCGCATGGAATTAACGTTTTGGAAAGAAGAACTAATCTGGGTTAAATTTATAATACCCTGGCTTGAAAACAACCACATTGTTTCTTTCCCTGGAAGAATCTTTTGAATCCTGAATCGGTACAAGTACTAATGTCTAGCTCAGTTTTGTATCGAAACTGAAACTTATATCGGTTACTTTCAATATTTTAGCCCAAGAAAAAAAAGGCCTTTTTTCGAGCTCTTAATCACGAGACGTTTGAGATGCGCTGGAAAAATTTCATATTGATGACGTAACTCTGCAGAGGTCCGTTTATTGTTTCAAATTGGTTGTTACTTACGCGCGAAAATTAAAACCCGAGAAACAGCCAATCAGTGCAGGACGTAGATCTCGGTAGAGTTACGTCGTTAGATTGAAAATTTCTGGCCAAATCGTCTCTCACGAAAGGATAGAATTGCGCCTGCATTTGATCATGATAATATGACCCATTTGCACTCGAAGATTTTCTACCTCACCCCTACAAAGCCATCTTATCTAATCTGCATGTATATATACACTGATTCATCATGAAGTTGGAACAACACCTTAGCATATGTTAACATTTGGCGCGCGATTGATTTACGTGACAACGTCCCGCGTTTTCGTAGCGTACCCCAGTTAGGGGCGGGGTAAAAACTCCCATATGAAAAGGACGAGAGTACTCGTACGTTATAGGGGTTAAAAAAAAACGGTTTTGGTAACTCTTAGGGTGTTCAGCCTCAAGAGGTCTACAGCGGAAGCTTTCGTGGTACCTTTTAGGATATTGAACCGAAAAAATGTAACAGGAGATAATGAGTTATTTTGGAAATGGTACCTATAAGGGGTGAAAAAAGTTCATGCCACGCCCACAAAACAGCATCTTGGTACCTCTTAGGGGTTCTTTTCAAAATTTCCGACGTGCACCCCCTACTTTTTATATGGAGTACCTCCCCCCCCCCCCGCCCGGGGGAGCGTACCCGCCATTTGAAAATGAACGCCGCGGATAACATTTTGTTGCTAATCCGAAGTGGCTTTGTTCCTTCACCTGTTATAACCGAGCCGTAGCCCAGCCATTTTATCTTGTTTCCATATGCTCCATAAAAGCTAACAAGCGCAGTCAACAGTATTCCTGCCACATCATTGGACGCTGCAACGAATCCTACGTCTGTACTTGTAAGCTGAAATCTCTTCTCTAATGTTAAGAGGTAGAGATTGGTGAAGCCATTCACAGTCATACCTGTAAAGGGGAAACAGCAGCAAAGATGTAAGGAGGAAACATTGAGAATGTAGAACTGTCAGTCAACCTGCTTCAGACATGAGCGTGAATAGTTAGAATGTTCTCGTCACGACAAAAATAATGTCTAACCCCATTTGCTAGGTTCAGCGGAGCGGTCTGGAAAGGGGATTGGGTTCTAAGCCCCTCTCTAAGCCCGGTTTGATCATTATCAATTTATACGGCATTGTGAGAGTATAGGGAGCTGTCAAAGAACACAATGGACCGTTTTGGCGATGTCGCGCTTTTTCGATTTTTTTTTTCACACAAACAAAATATTAGCCTCACCGCTCTACTTATTTTGACAAATTAACTAAATATGCGAAGTTTCATAAGAATCCGTTGGAAACTCATGGAAATATGGGAGACCAAACCTGTCAATTTTTACAACGAAAGGCATGCTAGGGGCAGTGCTATTTTTGGAGGTGGTTGTCTGTTGACATGAAAAATACGAAAAATTGTTGATTTTGCGTGAAATCAAAATGGTTCGGCCCGTACGCAACGATTCGTAATCCAGCGGACGAACCGTGGCCAATTAGGCCAATGTTCTACTCAGTGACTCATCGGTCGAGGAACGACAGCTGGCAGCTGACAGCTGTATAAGTACAGCCGAGCCCCCTCTAACAGCCACCTTCCCACACTGGCCACTTATCTACTGAGAGAATTAGTTAAGCTCTGTCTCCAACGAGGCCTGTGGTAATGTTCGACTGTAGTACATTAATAAACTGCACTAGTGATAAGCTATGTCGGTGCAGTTACCTTGAATAAAAGAGAAAAACGCCAATGCGGTGACAAAACACTTAGGACTGTTAAGAAATTGTAAACACTTTGGCCTGATGTTTCCCCAGCCATAGCGAAGGTCTTCTTCTCCAGCGTCCCTCATGTCAGTGCCGATGTTCAATGGGGTTTCTTCCGCGTCCTCACCAGTCTTCAGTTCACCATTCTGGTCACTACTCATCTGCAAAAAAAAATTGTTGAAAGATTAAATTGAACAATCTAAACGATATTTCAGAATTTAATTTGACCGTACGCTCATCATTTTCCCTCTTGTATATTAAACGTGCTTGCCTTATATCCCGGCCTTATATACCACCGCCGGGCAGTAACTGAAACTTGGCCGGATAACTTCGGCTCAATTAAAATCTTGCAGTTCGGCTTTGAAATTCTTCTCGGACATTGCCTTTCGGTAATTTAATTTTTTATTCCTCGATCACCTTTATAGGGGAAAGGCTTATCGCCATGCGTGTTTACTTTTGTGCAATGCCGCTGGTTAATTCGTATTTGTATCGTGGGTTATCATTTGAAGGTCGTTTCGATACAAAACGCGTATCACTCGTGAAGGTCGAACTCGATTCGCTTTGGGATCCATTCTTGGGTTGTAATATTATAATGTCGAACGCAGTTACCTGGTTGTAATTGTTTTATATACCGTTTTGCTCAATTTGCTCGAATTCTACTCAGGGATTCCCCATTCGCTCCCGCCGGCAACGGCCACAGAACAGCCGGCTGCGGAAGCGGCAAAACAGACCGACACAACTGGTGAATAGCAGCTGATATGATAGCGGGCGACTTCTGACCGCCATAGCACGACATTTGTTAAATTGCAGCGTTATCTATATATGTTAACACACCCTGCAAAAATCATTTAACAAGCCCATGATATAAACCTACCTTAGTTACATTTTGAGCTTTTTGTGTTTCACATTGTTTTCAAAAAGGAACAGAAGAGGCTAGGAAAGCAGAAGGAGACGATCGTGACAATGGAAGGTTTGAAGAAGAAGAGAAGGCAAACAAGATGATATTTTAGATATATCTGACTGATATGGGCTGCAACTTGTATTCGTTTAATAACTCGCCTGCGTTTTTGAAAATTGCGTGACTCAAAGCGTGACAATTACCTTGCAGAAAACAAACAAATCGCGCATAATTTTAGTAAATGTTGTTTGCAATGGTGTTGGACACGGAATTTAGCGTAATGCTTGTCATGGGGTACAAATTTGCAGATTTTTACCGCTGCCTGCGATCAGGCTTTATGGTGCTATAGATAACGAACTTACTGTCGTTTTGATTTACATGAAGAGACTATTTAAACCGAAGAGTTATTCTGCGGTGCATTATAATCCATGCTTTGTTTAATTTCCTGTCATTTGTTTAAAAGACAGGCATCTATGATTCTTAATTCCAGCACGGTTAACACGACAGATCACCGAGTAACAAATTTCATCGCGATCGATTTGCCATCATTTATAGGCAAGCTTTCGTGCAGTGTCTTCAAGGATCTAGGACTTAATATACTAGCGATACAGTAACGTACACGCTAGGGATCGTCGAAGGTCGTTGATTACGCAACTGCTGCCACGCAGATCCATGCATTGATTCGCAAAAGTGCATAGGAATGCAGGAAACATGTTACCTACCTTTGAACTTCGACAATTCCGAAGACAGGTTAAGATCACAACGAATTTTTAAAAATACCCAGGAGGAATGACAAAGATCATGCGAGTCAGCACTCAATTAACGCTCTTAATGAGCTGTGACGTACTTAAAAGCGTGACTGTCACCACTCCCCTGCTCTGTACACATTTCAACAGGGAGGGTGCAAGTAAACTGGTAAACGGCAGCAAACAAAATCTAACCAGGACCTACTGTCCTCCAATAAACGTCTCCATGAACATGTAAATGTCCGGCGCCGAGCTAAAAAATTCTGCTTATAAATCTCAAGTAATTTTAAAACTTGAAGATGGTTGTTGACACTACTTTGTATATATATTGACCTGGCCTTATATCGTTTCTCCGGGGACGTAGGACTCTTGAGTGAGATGGTTCCTCTATAAAACTACGAAGAAAGTTTTCACAGGTGTTTTGATATAAAACTCTGATTTAGTCTGACCCTAAAGAAGGCTACAAGCAGTCAGTGTTAATTTAGTTTAGTTTAGGTACTAATATGAATTTTAATTATTAGAATTCCATAGTTTTACATTCCCGTTTCATATTGTCTGCTAAGAAATAATAGTTACTCAGTTGGAAACGCTGATCTAAGAAGTAATAATAAACCATACGCATCGAAAATAACACCCAATCAGACTCTATTCGTGCCAAACTCTTCTTTGATCTCAATGTTTTGTGATTAGCACCTGTGACGCCTAATTTACATTCCTAGCCAAAACAAAAACCAAAGTAATTGCCTGATTACTTCCGACACTCAATTGCCAGAAAACCGGCAGGAGTCCATGAGGATCGTAACTGAAATGCCCTGTAAAGGGAGCTTCTGGAATAAGATGTATGTGTTTGTATGTATGTTCCGTTTTTATATGTTAAAATTCAGTCTAAAACAATGGTGCGAGGCTCTGATAACTACAGAGCGTGTGCGGTTTATTCTCCAGAGCCTCGAGCTGCGGACTATTGTGTTAGACTGAATTTTAATATATCGAAATTGGACTATTAATGCAAACAATACACCCTGACATAATTATATTAATTATATTATAGGAAGGCCAGCTTGCCTAATGCATGGTTGGCGCATGTGACGCTGGTTCGAGGGATCTTGGCTCTAGCGCTAGCTGTCAGCGGGAAATATGTTTTCATTTACAATACCTTTCTCCGCCCTGTGGACGAACAATACGTCCAGTCGCTTTATGCTGCAGAGAGCTGGGAGTGACATATCACTAGCGGCGTGTGCTTGCGTTAGTTTTAAAAACGCCCTAAGCTCCGAGTTTACGAGATCCTGGGGATCAGTAAGTTGTAAGACTCGAACTCGTTTGTCGCGCCGCTGAGAGTTTAATTACCTACAATTATTATACTACCACCCAATCCATCGCGTCGAATGCATTTCCGAAATTTGCCGAGACCACTTGAGTGCAGCAAACAGCATATATATGTTATAGATTCAAGAAATACCAGCGACTTTGTCGGTTCCAGGAATTTTAGATATACTTCAGAAACGATTGACAGCTGCGGTGATGGATTAATTTCTTTGCAGATAACAACGGTAGATGTGCACGAAGACTGTTGTCGAGGCTGTGGAAAACCTCTTTTCCGCCATGTTGATATCTTGCGGATCGAATTTGGGAGATGATTAGAAAATTTTCCTCGATTCATTGCGCAAGCCTCGGAGCATATTTTTAGCTTACCAATGATTGGACATTTAATACTTGTAGTTATATCCTTAAAAGGTAAAAAAGATAATATTCTTGTTACTGAACGGCAAGAAGTTAATTGTACCGCTGACGTCGGTTCATTTTAGGGTTAAAGGGTGTGTCCTCGATTAACACCTCTTCTAGAATCTAAACACCTTTTCATGCTCGCTGAGAAGAAACAAGACGTCACTTCTGACGTTATTGGAAGGGTATTATAGATAGAACCTCTTTGAAAATAACAAACACAGGTATTTAAGGTTTAAGGGGCTGTGGGGACTGCAGAAGTTTCGTGCGTGTTCATGGCATTATTCTTGTTGCACACTCCCACTACTGTTTGACGACTGGAAAGATTTGATCTAGAAGATGTTTCCGTCTCATTTTCGCCATTATATACGCTGGTTCTGATCACCCGCGATTTCTGAATTTTCCAGCTTCAATGACAGAAACGTTCAAATTTCTTTTCTTGGTCAATGTTTAAGTAATATTTTTATTCACAATTCAGAAAAGGAAGAGACTTTTTTCAGCATAATGAATCGCCAGGGGAACATTTTATTTTTGGAATAATGACGGAGTGTTACCGATATTTCTATGGTGCAATGATGCCCGAACGCAACTTTTATTCACAATTCAAGCTGGAAAATAACGTAAGTTTGCAGAATTAAACAACAGAGAACATATGATATTAAATTCATAACGAACGGTGAACCTTTTTCATTTTGACCCTGATAACGCGCCATACACTAGCGGCGTGTGATTGCGTTAGTTTAAAAAAGCCCTCAGCTCCGAGTTTATGGGATCCTGGGGATAAGTAAGTTGTAAGACTCGAACTCGTTTGTTAACTTTAATTACCTACAATCATTAAACTACCACCCAATCCATCGATTCAATTTGCCGAGATTTTTTTTTTGATACTCTAGAACACTTAATTAGTTGGTAAGCTTCAGCTCATTGAAGTTTCTTTACAGATCTCTACCATCTTAGCATATTTTCATTTCTAAAATGTCGTTACATTCACTTTTACTTTGCTTTTGATTCGAAACAAAAAGAACAATGGAAAAAATTCAATAGATAAATGCAGAAAAATTCATGTTGTAGATTCAAGAAATACCAGTGACATTGTCGGTTCGAGGCATTTTAAATATATTTCACAAACGATTGACAGCTGCGTTGATGGTTTAATTTCTTTGTAGATAACAAAGGTAGATGTACACGGAGACTGTTTTTGAGGCTGGGGAAAAACTCTTCCGTCATTTTGATATATTGCTGATCGAATATGGAGGATGATTAGAAAATTTTCCTCGATTCATTGCGCAAAGCCTCGGAGCCTATTTTTAGCTGACCAATGATTGGGCATTTAATACTTGTAGTTACATCCTTAAAAGGTAAAAAAGATAACATGCTTGTTTTGATGCTAAGCCCCCTTAAAACTGTTTTGTTGTAAATGACAATGTCACCTGCGTCAAAAACACAAGAACTCTGCTCGGAGGCGTTTCTGATGTTTCGCCGAAACTAATCTCGCACCTCAACGAAATGTTATTTGTAGGATTCCTCGAACTTTTTGGCAAATCAGTAAAAAAGTCATGCTGGCTGCCTTCCCGTTACTGAACGGCAAGAAGTTAATTGTACCGCTGACGTCGGTTCATTTTAGGGTTAAAGGGTGTGTCCTCGATTAACGCCTCTTCCAGAATCTAAACACCTTTTCATGCTCGCTGAGAAGAAACAAGACGTCACTTCTGACGTTATTGGAAGGGTATTATAAAGAACCTCTTTGAAAATAACACACACAGGTATTTAAGGTTTAAGGGGCTGTGTGGACTGCAGAAGTTTCGTTCGTGTTCATGGCATTATTCATGTTGCACACTCCCACTTCTGTTTGACAACTGGGAAGATTTTTGAAGATGATTCCGTCTCATTTCTGCCATTATGCTGGTTCTGATCACCCAGGATTTCTGAATTTTCCAGCTGCAATGACTGAAACGTTCAAATTTCCGACACAAAGTCCGCGCGACAATCGGAATCAAACTGAAGGTTAGTTCGCTAAAGCTTTGATTCTTACATTCTACCTCGAAAAAGAGACCGATTGTCATGGATTTGACTCAAGTTAGTGTCGAGAGCTTAATTCCTAGCACTTGTGCCGCTAAGAAATTTTTCCCTTAGCATACCAAGGCACCTTTCTACTGAATAGGCAAGGCGTTAAGTTAATGTTCTTATGTTTATATCATCATACATGCTGACGATATTAGAGCGAAAGTGGACGCCGAATTTTCTACTCAAAGCTGGGCTTTGAGCACCGGTGGCATCCTTTTCACCGGCTCTCACAAATTATTTTTTCAAATTTCAAATTTTTGTTTTTTTGGCCTCTTTTTCGCTTATTCTGCCCAAAGTTATTCTACCAGAAATATTTTCATTGCTTAAACAGCAAAATATGGACCCCTGTTATAAATTCCAATCCAAAATTTAAGCCCAAAGCCCTCCTCATCCCTCGTTTTGTAGTAACTGAGAGCCGCCCACAGTGAGTGAAGGACTCGCTAGTCTGGCCTTCCCGTTGGGGGTGAGTTGTACTCGGGTACAAATGTTGAGGCGCGAAGGCCTTTTCCGTTTTGAACTGACCTTGCGAAGTGATGGTTTTTTGGGGAAGCATTTTTAGGGTCAGAGGTCAGAGGTCTTACTGAAGACTTTTTTTTTACGGAGGAAACAATGATAGCCTAAACTGTGAAATCGAAGTGGCCCGAAAATTTTTTCCCTAAAAAAAATGTATTGATCCTCACCTCCAAAGAATGACTTTAAAGTCTGTCACGAAAGAAAATTGGACTTGAAAAGCTATGTTAAACTATCTTGATGTTTTTCTTTGCATGCAGAGGGGAAAAAAAGAATCTTTAAAAATTAACCATAGAGGTCGACGGTTTGGTCCGGGACATCAAAAGAGAATAGTAGTAGGAAAATAGGGGTTCTACGCCAGGGACACAGGGACACAGTGACGTCACAATACCCTAAGGGGTTGACGTCATCAAAAATGATGACATCATAATCTAAAAATAAAATAGTCACATCATCGGGATGGGGTTCTGCAACAGGGACACAGGGACACAGTGACGTCACAATACCCTAAGGGGTTGACGTCATCAAAAATGATGACTTCATAATCTAAAAATAGAATAGTGACATTATAGGGATGGGGTGTCATTGGAAGTATTACGTCATAATCTTAAAATGGGTAGAATGATGTCATAGAATTATTTTTAGTACCAGAGGTCATGTGATTTTTTCATTAAGTGTTTTTAATAAAGTTCATGATGTGAAATGATGTATGACCATTGTTCTATTCAATTACTTAACGTGTTAAATCTGTGTAGTGCTGAAAGAAAGAACTTGTTAAACAAACTGAACATTCCTTGTCTCGATTTTAGAAACTTGGGGTTGCCCCAAATACGAACAGTTAAAACAAACGATTGTAGAACCGTTAGCGAGTTGTGGTTTTCACTTAAATGATAATATTCACCATTGTCTCATGACTGAGTGTCACGCGTTTTGGTTATGGTTTCAAACTTATGTCATGTAATTTGGGCTTTTTTTAACCCTGATTGGTTCATGAAAATATCTGTTAAGTTTTATCTGAACTCTCAGCTTTGCTGACGAGAGAGAGACAGAGTGAATATATTATTCGGCTTAGCTAACTGCTCGAGTTTTCCGCTCCGTTAGTCACGCACTGAACTCTTCTTTCAACCCTAGATTTGCATACAAACTCCAACGGAAAAGCCCATGGGACAGCTCTACCATTGAAATTACAACAATAGAATATCAGACCGCTAATTAATTGTCAACACGCGACAATAAATATTTTTCAGACAACGCGTTTTCTTAACAGACTTTATTGCTTGTTATTAGCGAATACAAAAAATAATACACACAGATTTGAAATGAATACACCAAAATTACAACAACTACAAAATGTTTATGAGTAAAGTATCAGAAAATTAGGATGCAATCAATCGTCTTCATCTTCGCTTGGAGGATAATGAGTCCTTTTTAAAGTTTTTGAATCAATGTGTTTCACTGCATGGCAGTCAGCGCACCAAATAAATCCGTCAGCCAAGTGTTTACGATCAACAGGAATTTGATGTGCACATATCGGACAAATCCTATAACCATCTTGCCAGAAACATCTAGGGCACTTGACTACTGCTCTTTCGTAAACGTTCTCTCCGTTGCAATAGTAGCAAGGACCTTTTACTTTAAGCAAAATCTCTGAACTTGCGGTTTCTTCTTCGTCTGAATTTCCTTCAGGTTCCAGATCTGGGTTTTCCGATTCTTGATCACTAATTTCAGAGGCTGTCTCTGTGTCATCTTCCATATCACTGCTTTCGGAGACCATTTCTTTATCACCGGCCTCACTGTCTTTATCGTGATAGGCTTGTTCTTTTTCCAATAGTTCTGCCAAAATTCTCTTATTCTGTATCAAACGCTTATTGATTCCTAACTCTGCCAACCCATCTATAAATGTTTTGAGGGCGCGGGGTTTAACAATATCGTCGTTATGGGGGAGTAACACATATTCGACCAGCTCTGAAATGTTCGTCACTGGTATTATTCGCTGGTTTCGGAGTAACTGTTTGCGAGGTGTCCAAAACAAGATATCTTTGGAAGCCGCCATGCTGTGTAATAGATCGGAGGCCTTTTGTCGAGAAACGAGTTGGGAAAGACCTTCTAAAACATCTTTAATTCGAGGTTCTTCGTTATCGCTTTCGTCGTTTTCACTTGCGTTGGTGCCTTCATAATCACTCTCTTCCTCTTCATCCCAGTCGGCTTTTCTCTTCATATTGTCCAGCACTCGCGAACGTCAAGAACCGACTGATTATACCACAGACTAGGTCGCGACGTTTTATAGCGGAGCTCCGGCGGCCGAAGGCCGCCAAGCGGAGCCCCATACCCATATTAGGAAACTGAAGGGAACCCATGAACTGATTTTCTCATGTGTATCATGGCTAGCGGTATTGCTCGTGGGCGCGTACGCACGACGACGACGACGACGACGACGGTGGTGGAGTCGCGCAACATGGCGGCCACAATTGACACGTAAACCAAAACGAGGCTTCAGTTTTCGCGGGCTTTCCTTGTAGGTTGACAGAGCACATGTACCCTTGGTTTAAAGCGTCCTTTGGACATCCATGTTGCAGTCAATTGACACCTGTCAAAACAAGGAATCCGCTGACCAGTATCACGTGACCATATCGCGGGCTCAAGTTCAGGGCTCATCGAGGTCACGTGTTTTTTTAAAGTTGACCGCTGCCCAAGTGCTGCTTTTTTCGATCAGATCGCGGGCTCATGTCAGGATTAACTTGCTGTAAACAGCGTAGGGTTGGTAGGAAGCCGGTTAACGCTAACCCAGGATTAAAATTTAACCGAATTATAACCTTTTCTTTTGTACAAAGTTTTTTCACTGCTTTTGTTTTGCGTATTTTGCTTTCATTAAAATTCAAAACACAAAAACAATATACAGAAAATCTCACCGCAAAGTTACAAAACTCAAATCAAAATTCTACTTTATCCTCGGCTAGTTTGATCGGGCTCTGAACAACCCGGCCCAGGAGCTACGCTTTTAGGCTGGCCTAAATCTATATATTAACATTAGGGGCGCTATGCTAGTTAGAACTGGGATTAGCAAATCTTGTATAAATCTTCCACCTTCTTGAGCAAGGGTTTGCTTCTTTGTCTTGTAAGGAACACTTGTTTGAACGAGACTAACAAGGGCATCTATATGCTTTTTTAAGTTGCGCTTCACTTCCTTAGAGACCGGTATGTTCCCATGACACAGATTAAAAAGAATTTGAACTAATGCGTGTATCTGTTCTGGGGTGGCTGTCTCTAGAAGAAACTGACGCTGATGTTCTGGGCAACAAGTTAAGAGATGAAGGAAAGGTAGATTGTTCTTTACTACTCGAGACATGGTCGTAAAATGATTAAAGATGACAGGTATCAGTAGTTTATAATTTTGCCAGGGAGTCCCACTTAAATTTACGACCAAAGTTGAAAGTCGTCTTGGTCTTGATCCAACACAACTGTTTTTGGTTTCTTGAACGGGGGTAAACCACGAAACTGCACTTTTCTTTTTGTAGCTTTTCTACCACTCCCAGCCTGAGGTACTAGTTCACGAATAGCTTCTTTACTACGCTTTGCCAGCGCTGTTTTAACATTATTTCCTTCCAGAACATCTTGAGCCACTTGGGCTCCGGTTTGTAACGCCTTTTTGCCCAGTACTTTAGCACCTTGTTGTAAATGAGGCATCGCCCAACGGAAAAGACCTTTAAATATGGAACCTAAGCCATATCCCTGCTGAAATCGAGCACCGTGAAAAGCCGGCAAATTACCCCCTTTTTGCTTAGCTTGGTTTAAATAGTATTCTTCATACAACTTGTGATTTGGAGTATACAGTTTCCTCATCGCGTTTAAAGGTTTGCTGTTCTGCTCTGACGAAAGTGAAGTGTAAGCAACACGTTCCCAAACTCAATGGCAGTGATACTCCTGTGTCGTGCTTTATATGGTTTTCGATATGGTGATAGAACAATAGGAGGTGGAGGTGGTAGAAAACAATAGAATTTAGGAGGAGGAGGAGGAGGAGGAGGAGGAGGAGGAGGAGGAGGAGGGAAAACAATAGAGTTGAGGAGGAGGAGGAGGAGGAGGAGGAGGAGGAGGAGGAGGAGGAGGAGGAGGGAAAATAATAGAATTGAGGAGGAGGAGGAGGAGGAGGAGGAGGAGGAGGAGGAGGAGGAGGACGAGGAGGAGGAGGGAAAATAATAGAATTGAGGAGGAGGAGGAGGAGGAGGAGGAGGAGGAGGAGGAGGAGGGAAAACAATAGAATTGAGGAGGAGGAGGAGGGAAAACAATAGAATTGAGGAGGAGGAAGAGGAAGAGGAGGAGGAGGAGGAGGAGGAGGAGGAGGAGGAGGAGGAGGAGGAGGAAGAGGAGGAGGAGGAGGAGGATGAGGAGGGGGTGGAGGGACAATAATAGAACTGTGGTGGTTGAAGCCTATATAAATGTGGAATATTATCCATTTTATCAGTTCGCGCTAGGCTTTGAGTGAGTTGACATGAGTTGGTCCTGTCCTGTTTGTCAAAAGGATTTTTCTAGAAAGGATAATTTGCAAAGACATATGAACAGCAAACACAGTAATTCCAACTTTGCTCCAGTCATACCGATGTCTCAAGAAAAGTGTCAGCGGTTTCAGTTTGAACATCCGTTCACTTGCATGGTGGCCGGGATGACTGGATCAGGCAAGACGATCTGGGTCCAATCGCTGTTAAGACAGGCTTACAGAATGATTAATCTTCCTCCCGAAAGGATAGTGTGGTGTTACTCACAGTGGCAGCCCGCCTATATGGAAATGCTAGTCGCCATACCAAATATAGAATTTGTCAAGGGAATCCCAACGGCTTTAGAGCAAGATGATTATTTTAGTGTTAACAAACGGAATTTAATTGTCTTTGACGACCAAATGATTGAAGCCGGAAAAGATAATCGGATCGTGAACCTGTTTACAAAAGGATCGCATCACCGAAATCTGAGCGTTATTTACATTGTGCAAAAT
>OZ026598.1:31944508-31954508 GCA_964020085.1 Micromussa lordhowensis | reverse complement strand
ACGCAAAGGTCATCAGCTCTATATTTTGTTAAGTTTTCGACTCGGTGCGCGCGCTTGAAAATGACGTGGCACGCGCGTGACCAATGAATAGCGTGCGCACTAGAGATGCGCAGTAGCAATGGGCGCAAACGTCCTTAAGTTTGCAAAATGAGTAAAATATGGAAATGAGATTACTGATGACGTCATACACTCAACCAAATATTACATGAGGTATATAAATAGCGCTATCTCGGTCAATTTGCAGCAGAAACCATTAAAAGCTTGGTAGCCTAATAGTTCTAAATGCAACACATCTACAGCTATAATATAACAATTTCCGTTCCCATGGCAACCCACTCTTTTCCAGTCCCCTCCAGCCTGATATCAATATTTTAGTGATTTTAAGCTTGGAAAACATTAAACAAGGCTATGAACTCAACCTAATGTATTTATATGCTTGCTGGATTATGCAGATGAGGCACCATTGGCAAATATCAATATGGAACCCTTAAAATTGGTCAGAAAAGCCTTTAATATTGTGGGTGTCTGGAACCTAGTATGTTGCTATGGTAACAAAATTGTTAATATCATATTGCGGAGCACCACTAGCAGAATCTTACTGTAGAAATTCAAACATTTATTATACAATTTGACTGAGATATCCTTGTTTATCATATTTGATCAAAATGCGGTTGAGTGTATGACGTCATTACTTGGCTAATTTGCATATTTTAAAAACTTGAATATCTCTGGAACGAAAAAAGAAGTATATCAAAACAGTAAAGCCTGGTTCACACTTGTGCGATAAGCATAACACAAGCGACATAAGCACAAGCATAAGCACAAGAATGTTCCTTTTTTCTTGTGCTTATGCTTGTGCTTATGTCGCTTGTGTTATGCTTATCGCAAAAGTGTGAACCATGCTTAAACAGAATTTGTACTCTCGTACAGACTACTTGTTTATGTCTTAAAATGGCTCAGATTTGAAGGATGCGATTTTCGTCATAGTGGCACTTTAACATTATAACGCTAACACCAGCTTCCTAGATGCTGTAAAAGGTGGTGCCATTTTGCTAAAAAAAATTGAGCTAAAAATAGCCTTGGCAGGTCACGTGACAATGTAAGGTTACCGAACTTCTTGCTCATGAAGATATCCCAAGGCTATAAGGTGTTTCGTTGAACGCTTAAAAAATTAGACCACCCCCTCGCTTTTCTCATAATACGTTTTCAAGCCAAGCCTTAATTTTCTTGAGATATAACACCAGAAATAAAGACCATCTCAGTTTATTTATGTGTAGGACATCAGCAGCGCAAAGTGGCTTCAATTATTGAGCACTTAAAGCTTGGAGTAGTCTTTCTGTTGCAACAAAGAACTAGCACTCAGTTTCGCGTTTCAAGAAGAGTGCGAGAAGTGAAATGTGCCGAGTAAGATGCATGTAGATTTAAGTATGATGTAGTGATGATTTATAATGTTAATTAAACTGAGTGGAATGCAATTTGGTCTGAAATCATACGCGTGATTTCAAAATCGAACGAGTGCGCAGGGCGAGTTCGATTTGAACTCACAAGTATGATTTCAAGCCAAAACTGCACGACCCGAAGTTCAATTACCACTTTATTAGATCCATTTTTAAATCGCACAATTTAAAAGCCTAAATACAGGAACAAGATTTTGGTCAGGACCAATATTTATTGAATCAAGTTGCCAAATTTGCCAAACAATGGCGTTTTTGTCTTTTAACTTCCTGCAATGTTATTGGTGAGTTTAAAAAAGCCTTAAAATCTGATTGGTTGTTTGTTTTACTGTCCCATTCTCATTGGCTGAGAAAAAGATGTGATTTAGAGCAAAAGATAGTGCGATTCGTGAATAAATCGCACCGCTGAGAACCAATCACATTACAAGGATAAACCAGTGATTTCAAAACGAATTTAATAAAATAGGTTTATTTAATCTTAATCACGTGTATCTTATATCAGGTGTTCTTAATATGAATGGAATTAGACATTTGTTCTATTTCCTTTTTACTCGATGTAAACTAATTCTGAAAAAACCCATTTGGGAGAATTAATAAAATGTGTTATATAGGCCTTTTTGTGGTGATGCAACATTTTTTCATCGTTTAACTCCCTTCCCCAGTCACTAATATACTTGAGAACCTCTCTTCCGTTCCCGGTTTGAGTACTTTCTGCTCCGCCGATGTTTAAAGCCTACCAGTGGGTTTCACTGTCAGTTGTAAAACATGCCTAATATTGCTGGTTTTCAGTGTCACGCCATTCAAAATAGACCAAAATAAAAAATCAAAACCGTTTAATAGATTAAGTCCAGAATCTGGAAATAGAAAGAAGGTACATATGCAAAGACTCTCGCCAAGATTCAGATCACAGCAATTTTTCTCTTGGAAGATATGCGAAGAAACGTTTTCCCCAAATTTATAGAGATTTGTATGGAGACGCCATGCTGGTGCCCATGTACATGGGCACCAACATGGCGGCCGGAAACCAGCAGAAACATCTGTCACTGAGTTTTGCTACGAAAGAGTGAATTTATCTCTCGAATAACTCAAAAACGTAACAATAGTACTTTATTCTAATACAAGAAGTGTTCAGATAGCAGAATTCCCCGAAATAAGTCACCTTTTAAACCAACATAACAGCTCTCTCGCCCGTCATGTAAATGTCACGTCACGCAGAAGCTTAGAAATTCAAGGGTAGTCTATCACTAAACCAAGAACCCACTCGGAGTGAAAATATGTATGAATATTAGTTTTTAGCTGCTCTCATACAGCATGAAAGTAAAATTTCAGGAGGATCAATATTTCTGAAGTTTAAAATTTAGTGACGTCATGTGAAAACAGCAATAATGCATCCCTATACACTTCAGATCTACAGCTCCGAGGAATACAACACTTGACTGAATCAACCGGCGCCAGAAATATCGGCGCTACTGATCCAAAGAGTGCGGGAAACACACAAAAAGGTTTGTTATTAACGAGGACGTGGACTTTCGTTGTTCCTGTTTGA
Organism: Micromussa lordhowensis; assembly: GCA_964020085.1. Classification (NCBI taxonomy): domain Eukaryota; kingdom Metazoa; phylum Cnidaria; class Anthozoa; order Scleractinia; family Lobophylliidae; genus Micromussa; species Micromussa lordhowensis. Next base: position 31,951,508 of record OZ026598.1, on the reverse strand, counting down.
AGCGATAGCAACTACATTCGCTTCTTTCATGACGATCAATATGGAACGTATCATCGTAAACATTCTTTTAATTCACTTTGAGTCCATAACTGACAGCGATTCTCCTAGTGGAAAACTTTGAATCTGCGTAAGAGAAAAGAATGGAAAGATTTTATTAACCAATGGAGAGTCACTCACTATTATTATGATTACACCCAGTACGAAACGATATAACGATATAACGCGCCCTCTGATTGGCTAATTGTTGGGCAATGTTCTCCCGCAATAACCGTGGCCCACGGGCCGATTACTGGCTTGCAAAAAAAAAACAAAAACAAAGAAAAAGCCAAATAATTAACAACTTATTAACCTCGAACGTTCGGTCTTTACGGTCTTAACGGGCAAATCTGAAACCTCGACCTTGCCGTATTAACCTCGCTATCGGTCTCTCAGTACAGCAAGGTCTCGGTCTGAGATTTTCCCGTTAAAACCTCACTCTCGATTTATAAGTAGTTATTATTATCTTGTTAGACCTGGCATATCTTTCATCGGGTCTACCTCTTTGTAAATTATTTGAATGTGTTGTATTGTGATGGTCAAATTGTTTCCACTGAGTTGTATTTTGTCACTTACCCTGATAGCCATGCAGCCCCATGCTATGTCTGGCCAGCACATGAGAAACAAGGAACTCAAGAGAACCCAGTTTACTGCCTTTCAGCTGCACAAACTAGAGGAGACATTCATCCACTCACAGTACATATCAACAGGGATGCGTCAATCGTTATCACAAGAACTTGGCCTGTCTGATGGTAGCATTAAGGTAAAACATGAATTTTTTTTTATGATTAACAAAACTTTAGATAGTGACATAATATTATGTGAGATCTTTTACAGTGGTGGATCTGGGGGGGGTGCAGGGGGGTGCGCACCCTTTCCCCTGAGATGAAGCCGTGTTCTTCGTATTCGCTTTTAAAATGTGTTTACCTCACCAGTCAGTTACGCCATTCCTTAGTGGTGCACCCTCTCCTAAGAAAAATCCTGGATCCGCCCCTGTTTTAGTAAGTGACCAGTGAACAAATGGTTAGCACTGTAAAGTTATTACGTTTAATCATAGTTAATGGAGGGAAATGGTTAAGAAGCTCGGTAAATATCAAAGAAACAAACAAACAGGCTAAGATTTATGTTGGAAGGGCCTTGACCCTGCACATATTTTGTTTTCTGCTCATTATACATGAATTACAAAATCGCAGAGCTTCTGTTGTATGGTTAGTTTTAGAAGCACACATAACCACCTTTTGTAGTTTGCCAGGTTTTCGGTGCAGGGCCAACCCCCAAAATATCCAACAAAAACATACAACAAGGAACTTTGCCAGGTTTCATAACCATTCCCTATATTAACTATGGTTTTATGATATAACAGTGTGGCTACTAGAACTGGCCACCAGGATGGTGATCGTTGTTGTTTTTTTTTAAATGGATCAATGCCGTAAAAAAATTAAATTTTCCTAGAACAAAATTTGAAACTTAATAAAGTTGCGGGCCTCTAAGTAAACTTTACAATTTTTTATTGGTCATCTTCGATCGATGGTTGTGAGCATATGAAATGGTCACATGAACCAGTTTTCTACTGCACCTTTATTGAAATTAAGTGATTAAAAATACCTCGCCACCGCGGGTTGCAAAAGTAGCAATATAGTAAGAAACATTCAGACTTACGTACAACGTCAACCTTTATTTGCCTCTTTTTGCAACTAAATGTAATGTAACAAACTTCGCAATTTTTTTAGAACTGGTTCAAAAATCGGCGAGTAAAATGGCGCAAAAAGCAATGTCAATGTATTCCACACTTTCACCGTGCTCTAGTGCCCTTCATCCAGTACTTTGGTCACGTGCCCTATCCAAACAGAGTCTCAAGGATGACACGCGCTGGATGTTCAATGGAGCACAACTTCCGCTCATGTCCAAACGACGACCGCTGACATACACAACGTGTAACCTGTCTATTCCAGATTGTCAATAGTACAATTCACATTGTATTTGTTTCATCATTTGTTTCCATTGGCCCTGAAAAACCACAGTGGATGAATGCTCAATTGAGATATTTATTATTTATTTAGGACATTTCCTCATTGTTTGAAATGCAAGAGAGCAGATCCAAGAAATATAAAAAAAGCCACGCCATTACGGCCATAGGCTATTTCGACCGGTTTCCATCTAAGCCCTCGCCTTCATACGATCGTGGAAGTATTGTATGCTTGTACGCCTGAGGGTTAGTAATCATACATTACATAGTGATCGACTAAGATGTTCCATGAAACATTGTATTTATTTACATATTTATATATTTCTTGAAAGTGTGAATGTTAGATTACAGCAAAATAAAAGCTCACCTTATTCCTCCTGGTATTGTTAATTAAATACAACCAATTTAATTCGTTTCTATCTCCATTTCACGGAGCCGAAATTTGGTATCTAAAAACACCACCTTTCCCTTTTATCCGATATTTTCTCAATAATTTTAATTTACAAAACACAATTACTACATACCGCTACTTACAATGCAAGTGTCATTACAATACTCTACTTAAAATACTTACTCTACAGAACAATACTTACGTTACTTACAATGCAGGCTACTTACACTGGCAATACAATACTGAATACACTACTTGCAGAAAATGCAACTAGATAAATACCAACTACTTGCACTACTAACCATACAATACTTAACTTACAATAACTAGTTACATTACTTGCAGAACATACGTATGAGTTATTGACCAAGTGTGAGGACAAGGTGGCTGGATATTACCGAGTTCTTTTTTTGCGTGTTTATGGACCGACACGGAGTCGAGGCGAATATCAAGCCATCTTGATCGAACAAGCTTGGTCGATAAAGGATTTATTACATGGCTTTCGGGGACATTTTTCTTGCGGGAAAAGGCGGGTAGTCCTGAGCGGGCAAAATAGCTCCATCTTGCCAGCTCGAGTAGCCAATCACATCGCAGGATTTGATTCATTTTGCCCGCTCACGGAGCTAGCCATATAATAAAGTTACTTACAACACTTACAATACCTTATGTGCAATGTGACATTGCTTACAGTAAAATCCTCCAGTTACAATGAAATTCCAACATGTAATACGATCACATCACCATAGATGCAACACCCCAGGGACTTGTAAGCCACCCCAGGGACTTGTAGGCCATCCCAGGGACTTGTAGGCCGCCCCAGGGACTTGTAGGCCGCCCCAGGGACTTGTAGGCCGCCCCAGGGACTTGTAGGCCGCCCCAGGGACTTGTAGGCCGCCCCAGGGACTTGTAGGCCGCCCCAGGGACTTGTAGACCACCCCAGGGACTTGTAGGCCACCCCAGGGACTTGTAGGCCACCAAGAGACTTGTAGGCCGCCCCAGGGACTTGTAGGCCACCCCAAGGACTTGTAGGCCACAGGGACTTGTAGGCCGCCCCAGGGACTTGTAGGCCGCCCCAGGGACTTGTAGGCAAACCCAGGGACTTGTAGGCCGCCCCAGGGACTTGTAGGTAAATATGCAAGTAATGACGTTAATCAGAGTTTAGGGCATGTGTCAAATAGGGAAGGAAAATCAATTTTTTTGGAAGGGAGGGACATGGCATCAAGTGTTTTAGTAGGGGGGAAGGGGGATCAAATGTTTCAGTAGGGAGGGATAGGGTATCAAGTGTTTCAGAAGAGAGGGACAGGGCATCAAGTGTTTCAGTAGGGAGGGATAGGGCATCAAGTGTTTCAGGAAAGAGGAACAGGGATGTTTCAGTAGAGAGGGACCAGGGGTCAAATGTTTCAGTAGGGAGGGATAGGGCATCAAGTGTTTCACTAGATAGAGACTGGGAAACTTCAAATTTTGTTACTGAGGACATATCATTCGTTATGGGAGAATCATGCAGTTTAGGAGAGGAATACAGGGAAAATGATATTGTTTCACAGAGAAGTGGAGGAGCACACCAAGTAAGTTTGGAGGATATTTCGCGGGAAAGTGGCGGGAATCAACCAGGAATTTTGGGGGATATTTCAAATGTTTTGGAACGCGGAAGTGCTTTGGAAGAGGGTAGGGAAATTGGTTATGTTTCACGGGAACAGTCATTGGGGGAGGAGGACAAAATATTTATGGGGGAGGCGTTACTTTTAAAGCGTTCAAGTTGTAGTGTGGGAAATTTCGCCGCTAAGTTATTAAGTGTTATTTTTAAGCCGGAAGAGTTAATTAACCGTAATTGTACTGGGACTCGGGGAAAGGGGCGGCTGAATGCTGCGAAAATTGATATTGTAAAAAAGTATGTATTGAAGCTCTATCCATGCACCACAGCACAAGAGGACACAGTGTGGAGGAAATGTGTTATTGCCATCGACGAATTTTTGCGAAGGAAAAAGCGGGATGGTCGGGAACGACGAGATTAAATAAGCTCTATTTTTAATGTTACAGTAATTAATTAATATATTTGAGTGCGCTAAAATCTGCTTTCTTAGATTGTACGGCCAGTTTGTGCGAAACAGGCCAGTGTGTGAAATAGTCATTATCAGTCTTTAGAATCGAAGATTCTCGGGTGTTCAAGTTCATATACGTATAAACTTGATTTATAGACAACACTATACCCTGCGAGCAGTTGGTTTCTCCGCGGCGTAGGAGAAACCAACTGCTCGCAGGGTAACAACAATATAGTGTCACGGATTTAAGCGCGCTCAAGTACAGTATTGCTGTTCGAAGGGAAAAGTTTCCGTTGTTGTGAATTATTTTAGAAAAGATCACGATTCTTAAGACTAGCTGGCCAATGTTAATAATAGTTATGTGCAAATATGGTAATAAAAGTGCGTTCCTGTGTTCAGAAGTCGGATCATGTATCTTATATTTAAAGGGAGGCCTCGACCGCAGTATCGACGGATCTATAAAATATTTTTTCACGTACTGCTCGAAATCTTCACAGTCGAGCAACACAAACTCTATCTGCTAAAGAGAGTGTATTGTGCCATTTGAACAAACGATTTATATCAAATAGCACTGTCGATGTTTTTGCCGCGACGCTTCGCAAAACAAACTTCAATATTTGCATATCATAAATCGACTGTGCTAGACAGAACAGAAACGTTGACTTAATGTCATTCTCGTCCCCAGAGCCTACGATCCTTCTGGCCTGTGGTTGGGATCGAGAGCTCTGGTTTGGTCCAACACCGGAAGTCCGTGATTCACGGACTTCCCGTCAAATCCAGCAAATCTGATTGGTTGACAATGCGAAAAGAATACTCTGCGCATGCTCAGGATATCGGGTCCGGCCAGAGCTCTCGATCCCAACCACAGGCCAGAAGGATCGTAGGGTCTGGGGACGAGAATGACTTAATGTATACGTCGCATCACATAAACATTATTAGAAACTCTTATCTTCAAAGATATAGTATTTAGGCGTTTGAATTAACGATGTATGCCGAATAGAATTGGAAATATTTTTAGTGTTTGCCTCGGCGTTTCGTAAAACAATAAAAGCTTCTTACTGTTGTCGACTGGTCGACGCTTGACGCTAGAGGGTCGCTAGACAAAACTCGCGCTGGAAGAAAAATTTAAAACTACTTGTAATGTAAACGGCGCATCTACGAAACTTTGATACAAAAGATATGGTATTTGAGCGTTTGAATGATCTATGTATGCCAAATGGAACTGGAATATATTTAGTGCATGTTTGCCTCGACGTTTCGGAAACCAATGAAATGTTCATTAATGTCGCCGACTAGTCGCCGCGTACTGCCAGACAAAACTCGCGCTGGGAAAAAAAAAATTAAAACTACTTGTAATGGGACGTTACTAAAACGGGGGAATGGGGAATGGGGAATGGGGAATGGGGAATGGGGAATGGGGAATGGGGAATGGGGAATGGGGAATGGGGAATGGGGAATGTGCATGTTTGCCTGGACGTTTCGGAAACCAATGAAATGTTCATTAATGTCGCCGACTAGTCGCCGCGTACTGCCAGACAAAACTCGCGCTGGGAAAAAAAAAATTAAAACTACTTGTAATGGGACGTTACTAAAACGGGGAATGGGGAATGGGGAATGGGGAATGGGGAATGGGGAATGGGGAATGGGGAATGGGGAATGGGGAATGGGGAATGGGGAATGGGGAATGGGGAATGGGGAATGGGGAATGGGGAATGGGGAATGGGGAATGGGGAATGGGGAATGGGGAATGGGGAATGGGGAATGGGGAATGGGGAATGGGGAATGGGGAATGGGGAATGGGGAATGGGGAATGGGGAATGGGGAATGGGGAATGGGGAATGGGGAATGGGGAATGGGGAATGGGGAATGGGGAATGGGGAATGGGGAATGGGGAATGGGGAATGGGGAATGGGGAATGGGGAATGGGGAATGGGGAATGGGGAATGGGGAATGGGGAATGGGGAATGGGGAATGGGGAATGGGGAATGGGGAATGGGGAATGGGGAATGGGGAATGGGGAATGGGGAATGGGGAATGGGGAATGGGGAATGGGGAATGGGGAATGGGGAATGGGAATGGGAAGAATGGGAATAAAAGCGGAATTAAATATTTTCAGCGGCTATTATCACTTTTTTGGAAACGTTGTGGACGAAAATAAAGGGGATTTACCGACAATAAGCAGCAAACGGGAGGGTGACCTTCCTTTTTCGTTATTTCAGTACCTGAGCAATTAACTAGAAGATATATTAAATCTCGCTCTCAGCGGTCGAGCTTCCTTTGGTCAGCACCAAAAATTGGGGACAAGATTAAAATATTGCGAGTATAAGCGCCAACAAAGGCAACGATGAAGAGAAGCGCTTAAATATGGAAAACCATGGAAATTCATGACATTACGCGCGGAGACTAATTATGCAAGTTACCAAGGGAAACCTGTCAAATTCATTACCTTCGTGGCGCGTCTGCCGGAGGAAACGAGCGCCGGTAATAATAGGCTTTTTTCAGTTGCGCTACCCTACTGCCCACTAGCTCTCAGAAAGGGCGGCCAGTTTTCGGAATGAAACAAGGACA
>OZ026598.1:31915808-31944308 GCA_964020085.1 Micromussa lordhowensis | reverse complement strand
GTGATTACCCATTAGAATGTACAACTTCTTTTAAACTGTAATTTTATTAAGTTACAAATGAACATGAAATAACTTTTTAATTAAGCTTAACAAAACTGCCCACTAGCTCTCAGAAAGGGCGGCCAGTTTTCGGAATGAAACAAGGACAGTGATTACCCATTAGAATGTACAACTTCTTTTAAACTGTAATTTTATTAAGTTACAAATGAACATGAAATAACTTTTTAATTAAGCTTAACAAACGTTAAAGTTCTTGCTATGACTAGTTTATATCTACCAAACACATAACGTTGGTTTTTCCCCTGGATTAGCAAAACCTTGATTAAGCTATTTTTAACTCAAATTCACTACAGGTGATATCAACACTAATAAAACTAATAAAACTCTAAACTCTGTTTCGGAAAAGAGAATTAAATATTTGTCTCGGTAATTGAGGACTCAAGAAAATTTACAGGCTTTTTCAGAACAAAGAGAATGACATCAGCATTTATTAGAGATACTATCATCTTCCTGGAGTAGTAAAACCTTAATAGAACTATTTTTAACTCAACTTCACCACAGGTGATTACAACTCTAACAACAGTCTAATTCGGAAAAGACAATAAATTAAGATTTGCCTCGGTAATTGAGGAATCAAGAACATTTTCCGGCTTTAACGTTCAGAAAAAAGAAGTCACATGGTTTAGAGATGTCATCACCATTCATTATCGTCATATTACGACCCTAACTTTGAACAAATGGCAATTTTATATTTTTTTTAGGTCTTAAGATACATCCCAAATCTTTCAAATAAAACTGCCTTCACAGCTGCTGGTGTGTTAGCTGGAACAATTAACTGAGTAGCTGAAAATTGTTGGTTGTTTCTCTGCACACATTGCAAGGACATATGATAATATCGATTTGATTTCCGTCCTAAACGCCATGCCTTAGACTGCTTGTCGAAATACCAGTCAGATTCGGGTCTCACAAGAACAAATTGATTATCAGGCGCAGAGGCAGGCAGAAATTCATGTTTACACCCAAAGCACTTTCTTTTTCTTGTTTGCCCATGCTAGGCCGATTGTTTGCCCATGCTAGACCGATTGTCTGCTAACACCTTTTGGCACTCTATTACAACTTCGTTTTACGGCATTGGGCCTTTGAAACTCTTACCGGGTTGGTTTGGTTTCCTTCCTACATAGTGGCGGTCTTGTTTACCCCCTAGATTGATTTTTGTCAAATTTAACCTTCGTTTCGTAGCACTGTAATACTGCAAAAACTGTGGAAGCAATCCCGCTTTTTCACATACAGCTAGAGCATGCGAGCAGATTCCGGATGATTTCATCCCCGCACACGAGCATTTGACAACTGCTGAGAGTGTGCCACTGCACTCTACTGAATGAAACTCGCGAGAGTTACTACCACTCAAAACTAAATAGACTGGCGTTGCAGGAGTGTTTTCTTCACAATAGGGTGGACACTGAATCGCACCAGGAGAAGTACAAAGCTTGGTAGCCTTTGCCCACATGCTCTCAAGAACTACCTCGTCAAGGGGGCTTTGTATCTTTTTCCAAGAGACGGATAAACCAGTTGTTTGCAATTGGGTTGCATTTCTCACTCCTAAACTTGCATTTCTCACTCCTAAACTCTGAAGAGGGCTGTTGTCCCCTTGCAGCACCTCAAGCATGGTCAGGCCTCGAATTTTTCTAACATATGTCTCTCTCTGCTTACGAGTCATGCTAAACCACTGATCAGTGCTAAGCTCAAGATGCGAGTACTTCATACTGTACTCACCAATTTGAAATTCCTATTTCCCATTTCCCTTTTTAGTAAAAACATATTCGATTTCCCATTTTCAATTTCCCCTCTCAATTTCCCATTCCCCATTCCCTGTTTTAGTAAAAAAAAAATTCAATTTCCCATTTTCAATTTCCCATTCCCCATTTCCCATTCCCCATTCCCCATTCCCCATTCCCCATTCCCCATTCCCCGTTTTAGTAACGTCCCTTGTAATGTAAACGGGCATCTCAGAAACTTTGATACAAACGCCTGCCTTCAAAGATTGAGTATTTAAGCGTGTGGAGATATAATTTTTTGAACAATTTCTGTGATGCTTTTATGACTCTCATTTATAAACAATTGACTCGCCGGCGCATGCCGAAGGCCGGAACATTTTATTCCTACACAAAATTAAATGTTTGTTTGAGTTAGCGGTTATTGCAGAGCGAGCAATCGTAGGTGGCTGAATCGTTCTGATCATTCGGAGTGAGGAAGACTCGCAAAATCGACCGTTTGCCCCCGTGATTGCGTGAATTGAAACGCATAGAACTCTGCTTCTGGTTACGTTCGATGTTCGATTTTACCTTTGTTCGAAATGAATCGAACAAACAATCGATGCATATTTTGGTCCCATCGATTTGACATCGAATCGTTTACACATAACCGGTTTCCTACGTGTAATATATGCCATACTAAACGCATCAGTGATTCTCGAGAGAAACGAGAAGAGGCTCCCGAGAAACGAGAAATGTCTCGAGAGAAACGAGACTCGTCTCGCGAGAAACGATACGAGGGGTGGCAACTTCCGTTTGAGCGGCCACCCCAGGGACTTGTAGGCCACCCCAGGGACTTCTAGGCCACCCCAGGTACTTGTAGGCCACCCAGGGACCTGTAGGCCACCCCAGGGACTTGTAGGTTACCCCAGGGACCTGTACAACACCCCAGGAACTTGAAAGCCACCCCAGGTACTTGTAGGCCACCCCAGGGACTTGTAGGACACCCCAGGGACTTGTAGGCCACCCCAGGGACTTATAGGCAACCCCAGAGACGTGTAGGCCACCCCAGGGAACTGTAGGCCACCCCCAGGGACTTGTAGGAAACCCCAGGGAGGTGTAGGCCACCCCAGGGACGTGTAGGCCACCCCAGGAACGTGTAGGCCACCCCAGGGACGTGTAGGCCACCCCAGGGACTTGTAGGCCACCTCAGGGACGTGTAGGCCACCCCAGGGACATGTAGGTCACCCCAGGGACTTGTAGGCCACCCCAGGGACTTGTAGGCCACTCCAGGGACGTGTAGGCCACCCCAGGGACGTGTAGACCACCCCAGGGACGTGTAGGCCACCCCAGGAACTTCTAGGCCACCCCAAGGACCTGTAGGCCACCCCAGGGACTTGTAGGCCCCTTCCGGGGACGTGTAGGTCACCCCAGGGACGTGTAGACCACCCCAGGGACGTGTAGGCCACCCCAGGAACTTCTAAGCCACCCCAGGGACTTGTAGGCCACCCCACGGACTTGTAGGCCACCCCAGGGACTTGTAGGCCACCCAAGGGACTTGTAGGCCACCCCAGGGACTTGTAGGCCACCCCAGGGACTTGTAGGCCACCCAGGGACTTGTAGGCCACCCCAGGGACTTGTAGGACACCCCTGGGACTTGAAGACCACCCCAGGGACGTGTAGCCCACCCCAGGAACTTCTAAGCCACCCCAGGGACTTGTAGGCCACCCCACGGATTGTAGGCCACCCCAGGGACTTGTAGGCCACCCCAGGGACTTGTAGGCCACCCCAGGGACTTGTAGGCCACCCCAGGGACTTGTAGGCTACCCCAGGGACTTGTAGGCCGCCCCTGGGACTTGTAGGTAAATATGTTTGCAGCAAAATGTTGTGCTATGTTTGCACTTCAAGTGCATACTAATTAGGAGAGCATGCAATTGGCGCCAGGGTTTTTTTGAAGCGCCTATAGTCGGCCTACTTTTTTGAGCATTTTCCCTTGGTCCCCCCTTGGCAAAATCTCAGAAAATGGCCGATTTAGGTGTCTTTGCCAAATTTGTCATAACTCGGCTCTACGGACACTTACGGAGCCGCGGTTTGCAGCAAAATGTTGCGCTATGTTTGCACTTAAAGTGCATAATAATTAGGGGAGGATGCAATTTGCGCCTGGGTGTTTTTGAAGCCCCGATAGTCGGCCTACTTTTTTGAGCATTTTCCCTTGGTCCCCCCTTGGCAAAATCTCAGAAAATGGCCGATTAAGGTGTCTTTGCCAAATTTGTCATAACTCGCCTCTACGGACACTTACGGAGCCGCACTTTGCAGCTAAACGTTGTGCTATGTTTGCACTTCAAGGGCATACTAATTAGGAGATGACGCAATTTGCGCCAGGGTGTTTTTTTGAAGCCCCTATAGTCGGCCTACTTTTTTGAGCATTTTCCCTTGGTCCCCCCTTGGCAAAATCTCAGAAAATGGCCGATTATGTGTCTTTGCCAAATTTGTCATAACTCGGCTCTACGGACACTTACGGAGCCGCAGTTTGCAGCAAAATGTTGTGCTATGTTTGCACTTCAAGTGCATACTATTTAAGAGAGGATACAATTGGCGGCAGGGTTTTTTTGAAGGCCCTATAGTCGACCTACTTTTTTGAGCATTTTCCCTTGGTCCCCCTCTTGGCAAAATCTCAGAAAATGGCCGATTTAGGTGTCTTTGCCAAATTTGTCATAACTCGGCTCTACGGACACTTACGGAGCCGCAATTTGCAGCAAAATGTTGTGCTATGTTTGCACTTCAAGAGAATACTAATTAGGAGAGGATGCAATTGGCGCATGGGAGTTTTTGAAGCCCCTATAGTCGGCCTACTTTTTTGAGCATTTTCCCTTGGTCCCCCTTCGGCAAAATCTCAGAAAATGGCCGATTTAGGTGTCTTTGCCAAATTTGTCATAACTCGGCTCTACGGGCACTTACGGAGCCGCAATTTGCAGCAGAATGTTGTGCTATGTTTGCTCTTCAAGTGTATACTAATTAAGAGAGGATGCAATTGGCGCAAGGGTTTTTTTGAAGCCCCTATAGTCGGCCTACGTTTTTGAGCATTTTCCCTTGGTCCCCCTTGGCAAAATCTCAGAAAATGGTGGATTTAGGTGTCTTTGCCAAATTTGTCATCACTAGGCTCTACGGACACTTACGGAGCCGCAGTTTGCAGCAAAATGTTGTGCTATGTTTGCACTTCAAGTGCATACTAATTAGGAGAGGATGCAATTTGCGCGAGGGTGGTTTTGAAGCTCCTATAGTCGGCCTACTTTTTTGAGCATTTTCCCTTGGTCCCCCCTTGGCATAATCTCAGAAAATGGCCGATTTAGGTGTCTTTGCCAAATTTGTCATAACTCGGCTCTACGGACACTTACGGAGCCGCAGTTTGCAGCAAAATGTTGTGCTATGTTTGCACTTCAAGTGCATACTAATTAAGAGAGGATGCAATTGGCGCCAGGGTTTTTTTGAAGCCCCTATAGTCGGCCTACTTTTTTGAGAATTTTCCCTTGGTCCCCTCTTGGCAAAATCTCAGAAAATGGCCGATTTAGGTGTCTTTGCCAAATTTGTCATAACTCGGCTCTACGGACACTTACGGAGCCGCAGTTTGCAGCAAAATGCTGTGCTATGTTTGCACTTCAAGTGCATACTAATTAGGAGATGACGAACTTTGCGCCAGGGTGTTTTTGAAGCCCCTATATTCGGCCTCCTTTTTTGAGCATATTCCCTTGGTCCCCCCTTGGCAAAATCTCAGAAAATGGCCGATTTAGGTGTCTTTGCCAAATTTGTCATAACTCGGCTCTACGGACACTTACGGAGCCGCAGTTTGCAGCAAAATGTTGAGCTATGTTTGCACTTCAAGTGCATACTAATTAGGAGAGTATGAAATTAGCGCCAGGGTTTTTTTGAAGCGCCTATAATCGGCCTACTTTTTTGAGCAATTTCCCTTGGTCCCCACTTGGCAAAAGCTCAGAAAATGGCCGATTTAGCTGTTTTTGCCAAATTTGTCGTAACTCGGCTCTACGGACACTTAAGGAGCCGCAGTTTGCAGGAAAATGTTGTGCTATGATTGCACTTCAAGTGCATACTAATTAGGAGAGGATGCAATTTTCGCCAGGGTGTTTTTGAAGCCCCTATAGTGGGGTCTACTTTTTTGAGCATTTTCCCTTGGTCCTGCCTTGGCAAAATCTCAGAAAATGGCCGATTTAGGTGTCTTTGCCAAATTTGTCATAACTCGGCTCTACGACACTTACGGAGCTGCAGTTTGCAGCAAAATGTTGTGCTATGTTTGCATTTCAAGAGCATACTAACTAGGAGAGGATGCAATTGGCGCCAGGGTTTTTTTGAAGCCCCTATAGTCGGCCTACTTTTTTGAGCAATTTCCCTTGGTCCCCACTTGGCAAAAGCTCAGAAAATGGCCGATTTAGCTGTTTTTGCCAAATTTGTCATAACTCGGCTCTACGGACACTTACGGAGCCGCAGTTTGCAGGAAAATGTTGTGCTATGTTTGCACTTCAAGTGCATACTAATTAGGAGAGGATGCAATTTGCGCTAGGGTGTTTTTGAAGCCCCTATAGTCGGCCTACTTTTTTGAGCATTTTCCCTTGGTCCACCCTTGGTAAAATCTCAGAAAATGGCCGATTTAGGTGTCTTTGCCAAATTTGTCATAACTCGGATCTACGGACATTTACGGAGCCGCAGTTTGCAGCAAAATGTCGAGCTATGTTTGCACTTCAAGTGCATACTAATTAGGAGAGGATGCAATTTGCGCCTGGGTGTTTTTGTAGCCCCTATAGTAGGCCTACTTTTCTGAGCATTTTCCCTTGGTCCCCCTTGGCAAAATCTCAGAAAATGGCCGATTTAGGTGTCATTGCCAAATTTGTCATAACTCTCCTCTACGGACACTTACGGAGCCGCAGTTTGCAGCAAAATGTTGTGCTATGTTTGCACTTCAAGTGCATACTAATTAGGAGAGGATACAAGTGGCGCCAGGGTTTTTGTTTTTGAAGCCCCTATAGTCGGCCTGCGTTTTCGAGCATTTTCCCTTGGTCCCCCCTTGGCAAAATCTCAGAAAATGGCCGATTTAGGTGTCTTTGCCAAATTTGTCATAACTCGGCTCTACGGACACTTACGGAGAGGCAGTTTGCAGCAAAATGTTGTGCTATGTTTGCACTTCAAGTGCATACTATTTAAGAGAGGATACAATTGGCGCCAGGGTTTTTTTGAAGCCCCTATAGTCGGCCTACTTTTTTGAGCATTTTCCCTTGGTCCCCCTTCGGCAAAATCTCAGAAAATGGCCGATTTAGGTGTCTTTGCCAAATTTGTCTTAACTCGGCTCTACGGGCACTTACGGAGCCGCAATTTGCAGCAAAATGTTGTGCTATGTTTGATCTTCAAGTGTATACTAATTAAAAGAGGTTGCAATTGGCGCGAGGGTTTTTTTGAAGCCCCTATAGTCGGCCTACTTTTTTGAGCGTTTTCCCTTGGTCCCCTTTGGCAAAATCTCAGAAAATGGTCGATTTAGGTTTCTTTGCCAAATTTGTGATAACTAGGCTCTACGGACACTTACGGAGCCGCAGTTTGCAGGAAAATGTTGTGCTATGTTTGCACTTCAAGTGCATACTAATTAGGAGAGGATGCATTTTGCGCGAGGGTGGTTTTGAAGCTCCTATAGTCGGCCTACTTTTTTGAGCATTTTCCCTTGGTCCCCCCTGGGCATAATCTCAGAAAATGGCCGATTTAGGTGTCTTTGCCAAATTTGTCATACCTCGGCTCTACGGACACTTACGGAGCCGCAGTTTGCAGCAAAATGTTGTGCTATGTTTGCACTTCAAGTTCATACTAATTAGGGGAGGATGCAATTGGCTCCAGGGTTTTTTTGAAGCCCCTATAGTCGGCCTACTTTTTTGAGAATTTTCCCTTGGTCCCCTCTTGGCAAAATCTCAGAAAATGGCCGATTTAGGTGTCTTTGCCAAATTTGTCATAACTGGGATCTACGGACACTTACGGAGCCGCAGTTTGCAGCAAAATGTTGTGCTATGTTTGCACTTCAAGTGCATACTAATTAGGAGATGACCCAATTTGCGCGAGGGTGTTTTTGAAGCCCCTATAGTCAGCCTCCTTTTTTGAGCATTTTCCCTTGGTCCCCCCTTGGCAAAATCTCAGAAAATGGCCGATTTAGGTGTCTTTGCCAAATTTGTCATAACTCGGCTCTACGGACACTACGGAGCCGCAGTTTGCAGCAAAATGTTGTGCTATGTTTGCTCTTCAAGAGCATACTAATTAGGAGAGGATGCAATTTGCGCCAGGGTGTTTTTGAAGCCCCTATAGTCGGCCAACTTTTTTTGAGCATTTTCCCTTGGTCCCACCTTGGCAAAATTTCAGAAAATGGCCGATTTAGGTGTCTTTGCCAAAGTTGTCATAACTCGGCTCTACGGACACTTACAGAGCCGCAGTTTGCAGCAAAATGTTGTGCAATGTTTGCACTTCAAGTGCATACTAATTAGGAGAGGATGCAATTGGCGCCAGGGTGTTTTTTGAAGCCCCTATAGTCGGCCTACTTTTTTTGAGCATTTTCCCTTGGTCCCCCATTGGCAAAATCTCAGAAAATGGCCGATTTAGGTGTCTTTGCCAAATTTGTCATAACTCGGCTCTACGGACACTTACGGAGCCGCAGTTTGCAGCAAAATGCGGTGCTATGTTTGCACTTCAAGTGCATACAAATCACGAGATAATGCAATTTGCGCCAGGGTGTTTTTGAAGCCCCTATAGTCGGTTTACTTTTTTGAGCATTTTCCCTCTGTCCCCCCCTTGTCAAAATCTCAGAAAATGGTCGATTTAGGTGTCTTTGCCAAATTTGTCATAACTCGGCTCTACGGACACTTACGGAGCCGCAGTTTGCAGCAAAATGCTGTGCTATGTTTGCACTTCAAGTGCATACTAATTAGGAGATGATGCAATTTGCGCCAGGGTGTTTTTGAAGCCCCTATAGTCGGCCTACTTTTTTGAGCATTTTCCCTTGGTCCCCCCTTGGCAAAATCTCAGAAAATGGCCGATTTAGGTGTCTTTGCCAAATTTCTCATAGCTCGGCTCTACGGACACTTACGGAGCCGCAGTTTGCAGCAAAATGCTGTGCTATGTTTGCACTTCAAGTGCATACTAATTAGGAGATGATGCAATTTGCGCCAGGGTGTTTTTTAAGCCCCTATAGTCGGCCTACTTTTTTGAGCATTTTCCCTTGGTCCCCCCTTGGCAAAATCTCAGAAAATGGCCGATTTAGGTGTCTTTGCCAACGTTGTCATAACTCGGCTCTACGGACACTTACGGAGCCGCAGTTTGCAGCAAAATGGTTTTCTATGTTCGGACTTCAAGTGCATACTAATTAGGAGCTGATGCAATTTGCGCCAGGCTTTTTTTGAAGCCCCTATAGTCGGCGTACTTTTTTGAGCATTTTCCCTTGGTCCCCCCTTGGCAAAATTTCAGGAAATGGCTGATTTACGTTTCTTTGCCAAATTTGTCATAACTCGGCTCTTCGAACACTTACGGAGCCGCAGTTTGCAGCAAAATGCTGTGCTATGATCGCACTTCAAGTGCATACTAATTAGGAGATGATGCAATTTGCGCCAGGGTGTTTTTGAAGCCCCTATAGTCGGCCTACTTTTTTAGCATTTTCCCTTGGTCCCCCCTTGGAGAAATCTCAGGAAATGACCGATTTAGGTGTCTTTGCCAAATTTGTCATAACTCGGATCTACGGACACTTACGGAGCCGCAGTTTGCAGCAAAATGCTGTGCTATGTTTGCACTTCAAGTGCATACTAATTAGGAGATGATGCAATTGGCGCCTGGGTGTTTTTGAAGCCCCTATAGTCGGCCTACTTTTTTGAGCATTTTCCCTTGGTCCCCCCTTGGCAAAATCTCAGAAAATGGCCGATTAAGGTGTCTTTGCAAAATTTGTCATAACTTGGCTCTAAAGACACTTACGGAGCCGCAGTTTGCAGCAAAATGCTGTGCTAAGTTTGCACTTCAAGTGCATGGTAATTAGAAGAGGATGCAATTTGCGCCAGGGTGTTTTTGAAGCCCCTATACTCGGCCAACTTTTTTGAGCATTTTCCCTTGGTCCCCTCTTGGCAAAATCTCAGAAAATGGCCGATTTAGGTGTCTTTGCCAAATTTGTCATAACTCGGCTCTACGGACACTTATGGAGCTTCAGTTTGCAGAAACATTCTGTGCTATGTTTGGACTTCAAGTGCATACTAATAAGGAGATGATGCAATTTGCGCCAGGGTGTTTTTGAAGCCCCTATAGTCGGCCTACTTTTTTGAGCATTTTCCCTTGGTCCACCCTTGGCAAAATCTCAGAGAATGGCCGATTTAGGTGTCTTGGCCAAATTTGTCATAACTCGGCTCTACGGACACTTACGGAGCCGCAGTTTGCAGCGAAATGCTGTGCTATGTTTGGACTTCAAGTGCATACTAATTAGGAGATGATGCAATTTGCGCCAGGCTTTTTTTGAAGCCCCTATAGTCGGCCTACTTTTTTGAGCGTTTTCCCTTGGTCCCCCCTTGGCAAAATCTCAGAAAATGGCCGATTTAGGTGTCTTTGTTAAATTTGTCATAACTCGGCTTTTCGGACACTTACGGAGCCGCAGTTTGCAGCAAAATGCTGTGCTATGTTCGCACTTCAAGTGCATGCTAATTAGGAGACGATGCAATTTGCGCCAGGGTGTTTTTGAAGCCCCTATAGTCGGCCTACTTTTTTGAGCATTTTCCCTTGTTCCCCCCCCCTTGGCAAAATCTCAGTAAATGGCCGATTTAGGTGTCTTTGCCAAATTTGTCATAACTCGGCTCTTCGGACACTTACGGAGCCGCAGTTTGCAGCAAAATGCTGTGCTATGTTTGCACTTCAAGTGCATACTAATTAGGAGATGATGCAATTTGCGCCAGGTTTTTTTTTAGGGCCCTATAGTCGGCGTGCTTTTTTGAGCATTTTCCCTTGGTCCCCCCTTGGCAAAATCTCAGAAAATGGCCGATTTAGGTGTCTTTGCCAAATTTGTCATAACTCGGCACTACGGACACTTACGGAGCCGCAGTTTGCAGCAAAATGCTGTGCTATGTTTGCACTTCAAGTGCATACTAATTAGGAGATGATGCAATTTGCGCCAGGGTGTTTTTGAAGCCCCTATAGTCGGCCTACTTTTTTGAGCATTTTCCCTTGGTCCCCCCTTGGCAAAATCTCAGAAAATGGCCGATTTAGGTGTCTTTGCCAAATTTGTCATCACTCGGCTCTACGGACACTTACGGAGCCGCAGTTTGCCACAAAATGCTGTGCTGTGTTTGCACTTCAAGTGCATACTAATTAGGACAGGATGCAATTTGCGCCAGGGTGTTTTTGAAGCCCCTATATTCGGCCTACTTTTTTGAGCATTTTCCCTTGGTCCCCCCTTGGCAAAATCTCAGAAAATGGCCGATTTAGGTGTCTTTGCCAAATTTGTCATAACTCGGCTCTACGGACACTTACGGAGCCGCAGTTTGCAGCAAAATGCTGTGCTATGTTTGCACTTCAAGTGCATGCTAATTAGGAGATGATACATTTTGCGCCAGGGTGTTTTTGAAGCCCCTATAGTCGGCCTACTTTTTTGAGCATTTTCCCTTGGTCCCCCCTTGGCAAAATCTCAGAAAATGGCCGATTTAGGTGTCTTTGCCAAATTTGTCATAACTCGGCTCTACGGCTACTTACGGAGCCGCAGTTTGCAGCAAAATGCTGTGCTATGTTTGCACTTCAAGTGCATACTAATTAGGACAGGATGCAATTTGCGCCAGGGTGTTTTTGAAGCCCCTATAGTCGGCCTACTTTTTTGAGCATTTTCCCTTGGTCCGCCCTTGGCAAAATCTCAGAAAATGGCCGATTTAGGTGTCTTTGCCAAATTTGTCATAACTCGGCTCTACGGACACTTACGGAGCCGCAGTTTGCAGCAAAATGCTGTGCTATGTTTGCACTTCAAGTGCATACTAATTAGGAGATGATGCAATTTGCGCCAGGTTTTTTTTGAAGCCCCTTTAGTCGGCTTACTTTTTTGAGCATTTTCCCTTGGTCCCCCCTTGGCAAAATCTCAGAAAATGGCCGATTTAGGTGTCTTTGCCAAATTTGTCATAACTCGGCTCTACGGACACTTACGGAGCCGCAGTTTGCAGCAAAATGCTGTGCTATGTTTGCACTTCAAGTGCATACTAATTAGGAGATGATGCAATTTGCGCCAGGGTGTTTTTGAAGCCCCTATAGTCGGCCTACTTTTTTGAGCATTTTCCCTTGGTCCCCCCTTGGCAAAATCTCAGAAAATGGCCGATTTAGGTGTCTTTGTCAAATTTGTCATAACTCGGCTCTGCGGACGGACACTTACGTAGCCGCAGTTTGCAGCAAAATGCTGTGCTATGTTTGCACTTCAAGTGCATACTACTTAGGAGATGATGCAATTTGCGCCAGGGTGTTTTTGAAACCCCTATAGTCGGCCTACTTTTTTGAGCATTTTCCCTTGGTCCCCCCTTGGCAAAATCTCAGAAAATGGCCGATTTAGGTGTCTTTGCCAAATTTGTCATAACTCGGCTCTGCGGACGGACACTTACGTAGCCGCAGTTTGCAGCAAAATGCTGTGCTATGTTTGCACTTCAAGTGCATACTACTTAGGAGATGATGCAATTTGCGCCAGGGTGTTTTTGAAACCCCTATAGTCGGCCTACTTTTTTGAGCATTTTCCCTTGGTCCCCCCTTGGCAAAATCTCAGAAAATGGCCGATTTAGGTGTCTTTGCCAAATTTGTCATAACTCGGCTCTACGGACACTTACGGAACCGCAGTTTGGAGCAAAATGCTGTGCTATGTTTGCACCTTAAGTGTATACTAATTAGAAGATAATACAATTTGCGCCAGGGTGTTTTTGAAGCCCCTATAGTCGGCCTACTTTTTTGAGCATTTTCCCATGGTCCCCCCTTGGCAAAATCTCAGAAAATGGCCGATTTAGGTGTCTTTGCCAAATTTGTCATAACTCGGCTCTACCGACACTTACGAAGCCGCAGTTTGTCTTTGCCAAATTTGTCATAACTCGGCTCTACGGACACTTACGGAGCCGCAGTTTGCAGCAAAATGCTGTGCTATGTTTGCACTTCAAGTTCATACTAAGTAGGAGATGATGTAATTTGCGCCAGGGTGTTTTTGAAGCCCCTATAGTCGGCCTACTTTTTTGAGCATTTTCCCTTGGTCCCCCCTTGGCAAAATCTCAGAAAATGGCCAATTTAGGTGTCTTTGCCAAATTTGTCATAACTCGGCTCTGCGGACACGTACGGAGCCGCAGTTTGCAGCAAAATGCTGTGCTATGTTTGCACTTCAAGTGCATACTAATTAAGAGAGGATGCAATTTGCGCGAGGGTTTTTTTGAAGCCCCTATAGTCGGCCTACTTTTTTGAGCATTTTCCCTTGGTCCCCCCTTGGCAAAATCTCAGAAAATGGCCGATTTAGGTGTCTTTGCCAAATTTGTCATAACTCGGCACTACGGACACTTACGGAGCCGCAGTTTGCAGCAAAATGCTGTGCTATGTTTGCACTTCAAGTGCATACTAATTAAGAGATGATGCAATTTGCGCCAGGGTGTTTTTGAAGCCCCTATAGTCGGCCTACTTTTTTGAGCATTTTCCCTTGGTCCCCCCTTGGCAAAATCTCAGAAAATGGCCGATTTAGGCGTCTTTGCCAAATTTGTCATAACTCGGCTGTACGGACACTTACGGAGCCGCAGTTTGCAGCAAAATGCTGTGCTATGTTTGCACTTCAAGTGCATACTAATTAGGAGATGATGCAATTTGCGCCAGGTTTTTTTTTAGGGCCCTATAGTCGGCGTGCTTTTTTGAGCATTTTCCCTTGGTCCCCCCTTGGCAAAATCTCAGAAAATGGCCGATTTAGGTGTCTTTGCCAAATTTGTCATAACTCGGCACTACGGACACTTACGGAGCCGCAGTTTGCAGCAAAATGCTGTGCTATGTTTGCACTTCAAGTGCATACTAATTAGGAGATGATGCAATTTGCGCCAGGGTGTTTTTGAAGCCCCTATAGTCGGCCTACTTTTTTGAGCATTTTCCCTTGGTCCCCCCTTGGCAAAATCTCAGAAAATGGCCGATTTAGGTGTCTTTGCCAAATTTGTCATAACTCGGCTCTACGGACACTTACGGAGCCGCAGTTTGCAGCAAAATGCTGTGCTATGTTTGCACTTCAAGTGCATACTAATTAGGAGATGATGCAATTCGCTCCAGGGTGTTTTTGAAGCCCCTATAGTCGGCCTACTCTTTTGAGCATTTTCCCTTGGTCCCCCCTAAACAAAATCTCAAAAAATGGCCGATTTAGGTGTCTTTGCCAAATTTGTCATAACTCTCTACGGAAACTTACGGAGCCGCAGTTTGCAGCAAAATGCTGTGCTATGTTTGCACTTCAAGTGCATACTAATTAGGAGATGATGCAATTTGCGCCAGGGTGTTTTTGAAGCCCCTATAGTCAGGCTACTTTTTTGAGCATTTTCCCTTGGTCCCCCCTTGGCAAAATCTCAGAAAATGGCCGATTTAGGTGTCTTTGCCAAATTTGTCATAACTCGGCGCTACGGACATTTACGGAGCCGCAGTTTGCAGCAAAATGCTGTGCTATGTTTGCACTTCAAGTGCATACTAATTAGGAGATGATGCAATTTGCGCCAGGGTGTTTTTGAAGCCCCTATAGTCGGCCTACTTTTTTGAGCATTTTCCCTTGGTCCCCCCTTGGCAAAATCTCAGAAAATGGCCGATTTAGGTGTCTTTGCCAAATTTGTCATACCTCGGCTCTAGGGACACTTACGGAGCCGCAGTTTGCAGCAAAATGCTGTGCTATGTTTGCACTTCAAGAGCATGCTAATTAGGAGATGATGCAATTGGCGCCAGGGTGTTTTTGAAGCCCCTAAAGTCGGCCTACTTTTTTGAGCATTTTCCCTTGGTCCCCCTTTGGCAAAATCTCAGAAAATGGCCGATTTAGGCGTCTTTGCCAAATTTGTCATAACTCGCCTCTACGGACACTTACGGAGCCCCAGTTCGCAGAAAAATGCTGTGCTATGATTGCACTTCAAGTGCATACTAATTAGGAGATGATGCAATTGGCGCCAGGGTGTCTTTGAAGCCCCTATAGTTGGCCTACTTTTTTGAGCATTTTCCCTTGGTCCCTCCCCCCTTGGCAAAATCTCAGAAAATGGCCGATTTAGGTGTCTTTGCCAAATTTGTCATAACTCGGCTCTACGGACACTTACGGAGCCGCAGTTTGCAGCAAAAATGCTGTGCTATGTTCGCACTTCAAATGCATACTAATTAGGAGATGATGCAATTTGCGCCAGGGTGTTTTTGAAGCCCCTATAGTCAGCCTACTTTTTTGAGCATTTTCCCTTGGTCCCCCCTTGGCAAAATCTCAGAAAATGGCCGATTTAGGTGTCTTTGCCAAATTTGTCATAACTGGGCTCTACGGACACTTACGGAGCCGCAGTTTGCAGCAAAATGCTGTGCTATGATTGCACTTCAGGTGCATACTAATTAGGAGACGATGCAATATGCCCCAGGGTGTTTTTGAAGCCCCTATAGTTGGCCTACTTTTTTGAGCATTTTCCCTTGGTCCCCCCTTGGCAAAATCTCAGAAAATGGCCGATTTAGGTGTCTTTGCCAAATTTGTCATAACTCGGCTCTACGGACACTTACGGAGCCGCAGTTTGCAGGAAAATGCTGTGCTATGTTTGCACTTCAGGTGCATACTAATTAGGAGACGATGCAATATGCCCCAGGGTGTTTTTGAAGCCCCTATAGTCGGCCTACTTATTTGAGCATTTTCCCTTGGTCCCCCCTTGGCAAAATCTCAGAAAATGGCCGATTTAGGTGTCTTTGCCAAATTTGTCATAACTCGGCTCTACGGACACTTACGGAGCCGCAGTTTGCAGCGAAATGCTCCGCTATGTTTGCACTTGAAGTGCATACTAATTAGGAGATGATGCAATTTGCGCCAGGGTGTTTTTGAAGCCCCTATAGTCGGCCTACTTTTTTTGAGCATTTTCCCTTGGTCCCCACTTGGCAAAATCTCAGAAAATGGCCGATTTAGGCGTCTTTGCCAAATTTGTCATAACTCGGCTCTACGGACATTTTCGGAGCCGCAGTTCGCAGGAAAATGCTGTGCTATGTTTGCACTTCAAGTGCATACTAATTAGGAGACGATGCAATATGCCCCAGGGTGTTTTTGAAGCCCCTATAGTTGGCCTACTTTTTTGAGCATTTTCCCTTGGTCCCCCCTTGGAAAAATCTCAGAAAATGGCCGATTTAGGTGTCTTTGCCAAATTTGTCATAACTCGGCTCTACGGACACTTACGGAGCCGCAGTTTGCAGCAAAATGCTGTGCTATGTATGCACTTCAAGAGCATGCTAATTAGGAGATGATGCAATTGGCGCCAGGGTGTTTTTGAAGCCCCTATAGTCGGCGTACTTTTTTGAGCATTTTCCCTTGGTCCCCCCTTGGCAAAATCTCAGAAAATGGCCGATTTAGGTGTCTTTGCCAAATTTGTCATAACTCGGCTCATGAGGGGACGCAAGCGGCGAAAACTGGAAGTATCACTTCACGCAGATAGATTTGTCTGCGGTTAGCAATGGCGTGATTTCCTGTCAATTAAAGCGTTGGTCGGCTGTCATCTCTCTCCCTCTGAGACATCTGTCATATGTTGTTATCAGATCTGTGTCAAACGTACGCTTAAAAAAAGCATCTCGTCGCGAGGCCTAATGTGGTTAAAAACAGGATTGCAATGGCGCCAAATATGAAAGGTTTCGCGCTCTTCACTCGCGCCATCAACAGCGATGTATCCTTACTTGCACTAGACAAATACCGGTATGTCCTAAGTAGTAGTATTTGTAGAGAACGCCCAGGTTAGCTCTTCAAGAAACATTTAGTTGTGTCGAGTTTCCCCGATGAATTTTGATCTGAAGAAGTTCCCTTCGGCTGGCCGATGGAGACAGTTGTGACGGTAAGACCTACTTTGAATAAATACTTTGAAATTGCGCCTTCGTCAGTTGCTTTGCTGGCCGTTTTGTCAGCCAACAGCTAGAAAAGAACTCATTGTCGGAAGATAGTGCGTTTGCATGTTAATAATTATTCGAGGACGTTTACAAATGCAGTGTCCAGTGGAACCGCCAACTAAGGTGGATGACAAAAAGGTCAACGGATCGTAACTTCATCGCCAGCTGGTGGAAACGCGAGAGGTCGGATTTGCTCTGAGGTTTCACCGAATCTGCAAGATAGGTAGTTGAATGTTTTGTTCGCCAGAACTAGCGGGTGAACCACCTCAAACAGTTTAATGTGACGCAAAAGAAATAATCACGCAGCTAATGTTTTTGTTCATCAGAACTGGCTGGTGACCCACCTCAAACAATTAGGATGTAAATGCGAAACAAATAGTAACGCAGCTAAATATTTTGTTCGTCACAATTGGCGGGTTTCCCGCGAAAAGAAATAATCATACAGCTTAATATTTTGTTCATCAGAACTGGCGGGTGGCACACCTCAAACAGTTTGATGTAACGCGAAAAAAATAATCACGCAGCTTAATTTTTTGTTCATCACACTGGTGGGTGGCACACCTCAAACAGTTTGATGTAACTCGAAAAAAAATCATACAGCTTAATATTTTGTTCATCAGAACTGGCGGGTGGCACACCTCAAACAGTTTGATGTAACGCAAAAGTAATAATCACGCAGCTTAATATTTTGTTCATCACACTGGCGGGTGGCACACCTCAAACAGTTTGATGTAACGCAAAAGAAATAATCATACAGCTTAATATTTTGTTCATCAGAACTGCCGGGTGGCACACCTCAAACAGTTTGATGTAACGCAAAAGTAATAATCACGCAGCTTAATATTTTGTTCATCACACTGG
Organism: Micromussa lordhowensis; assembly: GCA_964020085.1. Taxonomy (NCBI): domain Eukaryota; kingdom Metazoa; phylum Cnidaria; class Anthozoa; order Scleractinia; family Lobophylliidae; genus Micromussa; species Micromussa lordhowensis. The sequence goes on along the minus strand of OZ026598.1, from coordinate 31,926,579 downwards.
CGGGTGGCACACCTCAAACAGTTTGATGTAACGCAAAAGAAATAATCATACAGCTTAATATTTTGTTCATCAGAACTGGCGGGTGGCACACCTCAAACAGTTTGATGTAACGCAAAAGAAATAATCATACAGCTTAATATTTTGTTCATCAGAACTGGTGGGTGGCACACCTCAAACAGTTTGATGTAACTCGAAAAAAATAATCATACAGCTTAATATTTTGTTCTTCAGAACTGGTGGGTGGCACACCTCAAACAGATTGATGTAATGCGAAAAAAAATAATCACGCAGCTTAATGTTTTGTTCATCACACTGATGGGTGGCACACCTCAAACAGTTTGATGTAACGCAAAAGTAATAATCACGCAGCTTAATATTTTGTTCAGCAGAACTGTATGTCCCACCTCAAACATTTTGACGTAAATAATAATAAAATGTAAAAGTGTTCTCTGGTTAAAAACGGTTAAAAACAAACATATGCTTTCGGCTATCAGTCTATAGCCTTTAACGAATGAAAAAATGTAAGCAAGTGGATGGAATATATACGAAAAGGGGTGCGAAAAAATTCTTATAAGAGTGTAATACAAAAAGAGGTGTGAAAAAGGAGTGAAAAATAATATAAAACAGGGACTAATTACAATAAAATGGAGTATTGCCTAGGCAACGGCTTAGAGTTATTTCAGTTCCGCGTCGAACGTTTTTGCTGTATGCCATGATTCTAGTGTAATTTCCTTTGTAGCGAGGCGTTACCGGTAATCATTTGCTAACGCATCAGGCATACTCCAATAGCCAGCACGAAAACACTACCGTAGCTTCCACTGCCAACTGGATCTAGAGAAAAGTATTCAATTAGGTATTCTGGGTTGAGATTTTTGCTCTTGGTGAACACACGTTTTCCTGTTGGACCTTCATTGCGATTGTGTTCGTTCCTCATGAGATTCAAACTCTAAAAGCTTTCTCCGTTTTTTATTCTAATCGTTTTTCAGAAGAAATGCATTTTGAAGGAGGCGAGAGCGGTTTTTCTTGTTCTGTGATTTGAAGCTCCGATTGCTTCTGCGTTCGGTTCGCTTCCTGTCGTGCAGTGGTCGCTGCAGACTTATTCCTTTGTGACATATCAAGTCGCCCTTTGTCCAATCCTTTCGAAATTCTGTCTTCAATTTTTCTTCGGACATGTATTTACGAGACCAAATGGAACGGCACATCTAATGTGTAGAAGTACTTCAAAAATAACTGTGCTATTATTATCGTCCATCGCGCAAGGGCTGAATTAAAGAAACTATTCTTTGTGGTTGAAAAAAGATCACGCGCAGAATAAATTTTGATAACGCGTATCAGTTGGCCCTTTGTATATTTATTCCACCTCATCTGGTCTTCTTCAGATCTAATGACATAAATATGACAGTAAAACAGATTACAACACCTTGCCCGGCTCACCTGGGGTTAGGTATGTTAGGAATGCTAGGAAATTCCTTTGCGGTACTTCCAGTTTCCGCCTCTTGCGTCCCCTCATGTACGGACACTTACGGAGCCGCAGTTTGCAGCGAAATGCTCCGCTATGTTTGCACTTGAAGTGCATACTAATTAGGAGATGATGCAATTTGCGCCAGGGTGTTTTTGAAGCCCCTATAGTCGGCCTACTTTTTTTGAGCATTTTCCCTTGGTCCCCCCTTGGCAAAATCTCAGAAAATGGCCGATTTAGGCGTCTTTGCCAAATTTGTCATAACTCGGCTCTACGGACACTTTCGGAGCCGCAGTTCGCAGGAAAATGCTGTGCTATGTTTGCACTTCAAGTGCATACTAATTAGGAGATGATGCAATTGGCGCCAGGGTGTTTTTGAAGCCCCTATAGTTGGCCTACTTTTTTGAGCATTTTCCCTTGGTCCCCCCTTGGAAAAATCTCAGAAAATGGCCGATTTAGGTGTCTTTGCCAAATTTGTCATAACTCGGCTCTACGGACACTTACGGAGCCGCAGTTTGCAGCCAAATGCTGTGCTATATTGACACTTCAAGTGCATACTAATTAGGGGATGATGCAATAGACCTTTTTACCGATACGGCGGCCATCTTGAATTCCGAGGAAATTATGGGATGCCCAGGGGGCGGATGAGAAATAATTAAAAAGAATACTGTGGCGTGATAACTTTTAACAATAATTTTTCGATAACCATAGGAACAACTGCCAAATATCGTGACGGAAAGATGTAACGCTTGTAATATATGTTACGGAATATGAGAGACAAGCAGTAAAAATTTATCCTGAAAGCTGTGTATGCGATACATTTTCCAGCGATTGCCCCCTCGGCAGCCCATAATTTCTCAGTCAAAACAATAGAATTCAAGATGGCCGCCGTATCGGTAAAAAGGTCTATTGGCGCCAGGGTGTTTTTGAAGCCCCTATAGTTGGCCTACTTTTTTGAGCAATTTCCCTTGGTCCCCCCTTGGCAAAATCTCAGAAAATGGCCGATTTAGGTGTCTTTGCCAAATTTGTCATAACTGGGCTCTACGGACACTTACGGAGCCGCAGTTTGCAGCAAAATGCTGTGCTATGTTTGCACTTCAAGTGCATACTAATTAGGAGATGATGCAATTTGCGCCAGGGTGTTTTTGAAGTCCCTATAGTCGGCCTACTCTTTTGTGCATTTTCCCTTGGTCCCTTCTTGGCAAAACCTCAGAAAATGGCCGATTTAGGTGTCTTTGCCAAATTTGTCATAACTCGGCTCTACGGACACTTACGGAGCCGCAGTTTGCAGCAAAATGCTGTGCTATGTTCGCACTTCAAGTGCATACTATTTAGGAGACGATGCAATTGGCGCCAGGGTGTTTTTGAAGCCCCTATATTTGGCCTACTTTTTTGAGCATTTTCCCTTGGTCCCCCCTTGGCAAAATCTCAGAAAATGGCCGATTTAGGTGTCTTTGCCAAATTTGTCATAACTCGGCTCTACGGAAACTTACGGAGCCGCAGTTTGCAGCAAAATGCTGTGCTATGTTTGCACTTCAAGAGCATGCTAATTAGGAGATGATGCAATTGGCGCCAGGGTGTTTTTGAAGCCCCTATAGTCGGCCTACTTTTTTAAGCATTTTCCCTTGGTCCCCCCTTGGCAAAATCCCAGAAAATGGCCGATTTAGGTGTCTTTGCCAAATTTGTCATAACTCGGCACTACGGACACTTACGGAGCCGCAGTTTGCAGCAAAATGCTGTGCTATGTTTGCACTTCAAGTGCATACTAATTAGGAGATGATGCAATTTGCGCCAGGGTGTTTTTAAAGCCCCTATAGTCGGCCTACTTTTTTGAGCATTTTCCCTTGGTCCCCCCTTGGCAAAATCTCAGAAAATGGCCGATTTAGGTGTCTTTGCCAAATTTGTCATAACTCGGCTCTACGGACACTTACGGAGCCGCAGTTTGCAGCAAAATGCTGTCCTATGTTTGCACTTCAAGTGCATACTAATTAGGAGATGATGCAATTGGCGCCAGGGTGTTTTTGAAGCCCTTATAGTTGGCCTACTTTTTTGAGCATTTTCCCTTGGTCCCCCCTTGGCAAAATCTTAGAAAATGGCCGATTTAGGCGTCTTTGCCAAATTTGTCATAACTCGGCTCTAGGGAAACTTACGGAGCCGCAGTTCGCAGCAAAATGCTGTGCTATCTTTGCACTTCAAGTGCAGACTAATTAGGAGATAATGCAATTGGTGCCAGGGTGTTTTTGAAGCCCCTATAGTTGGCCTACTTTTTTGAGCATTTTCCCTTGGTCCCCCCTTGGAAAAATCTCAGAAAATGGCCGATTTAGGTGTCTTTGCCAAATTTGTCATAACTCGGCTCTACGGACACTTACGGAGCCGCAGTTTGCAGCAAAATGCTGTGCTATGTTTGCACTTCAAGTGCATACTAATTAGGAGATGATGCAATTTGCGCCAGAGTATTTTTGAAGCCCCTATAGTCGGCCTACTTTTTTGAGCATTTTCCCTTGGTTCCCCCTTGGAAAAATCTCAGAAAATGGCCGATTTAGGTGTCTTTGCCAAATTTGTCATAACTCGGCTCTACGGACACTTACGGAGCCGCAGTTTGAAGCCAAATGCTGTGCTATGTTTACACTTCAAGTGCATCATAATTAGGGGATGATGCAATTGGTGCCAGGGTGTTTTTGAAGCCCCTATAGTCGGCCTACTTTTTTGAGCATTTTCCCTTGGTCCCCCCTTGGCAAAATCTCAGCAAATGGCCGATTTAGGTGTCTTTGCCAAATTTGTCATAACTCGGCTCTACGGACACTTACGGAGCCGCAGTTTGCAGCAAAATGCTGTGCTATGTTTGCACTTCAAGTGCATACTAATTAGGAGATGATGCAATTTGCGCCAGGGTGTTTTTGAAGCCCCTATAGTCAGCCTACTTTTTTGAGCATTTTCCCTTGGTCCCCCCTTGGCAAAATCTGAGAAAATGGCCGATTTAGGTGTCTTTGCCAAATTTGTCATAACTCGGCTCTACGGGCACTTACGGAGCCGCAGTTTGCAGCAAAATGCTGTGCTATGTTTGCACTTCAAGTGCATACTAATTAGGAGACGATGCAATTTGCCCCAGGGTGTTTTTGAAGCCCCTATAGTCGGCCTACTTTTTTGAGCATTTTCCCTTGGTCCCCCGTTGGCAAAATTTCAGAAAATGGCCGATTTAGGTGTCTTTGCCAAATTTGTCATAACTCGGCTCTACGGAAACTTACGGAACCGCAGTTTGCAGCACAATGCTGTGCTATGTTTGCACTTCAAGTGCATACTAATTAGGAAATGATGCAATTTGCGCCAGGGTGTTTTTGAAGCCCCTATAGTCGGCCTACTTTTTTGAGCATTTTCCCTTGGTCCCCCCTTGGCAAAATCTCAGAAAATGGCCGATTTAGGTGTCTTTGCCAAATTTGTCATAACTCGGCTCTACGGACACTTACGGAGCCGCAGTTTGCAGCAAAATGCTGTGCTATGTTTGCACTTCAAGAGCATGCTAATTAGCAGATGATGCAATTTGCGGCAGGGTGTTTCTGAAGCCCCTATAGTCGGCCTACTTTTTTGAGCATTTTCCCTTGTTCCCCCCTTGGCAAAATCTCAGAAAATGGCCGATTTAGGTGTCTTTGCCAAATTTGTCATAACTCGGCTCTACGGGCACTTACGGAGCCGCAGTTTGCAGCAAAATGCTGTGCTATGTTTGCACTTCAAGTTTATATGGATTAAGAGATGATGCAATTTGCGCCAGGGTGTTTTTGAAGCCCCTATAGTCGGCCTACTTTTTTGAGCATTTTCCCTTGGTCCCCCCTTTGCAAAATCTCAGAAAATGGCCGATTTAGGTGTCTTTGCCAAATTTGTCATAACTCGGCTCTACGGACACTGACGGAGCCGCAGATTGCAGCAAAATACTGTGCTATATTTTCACTTCCAGTGCATACTAATTAGGAGATGATGCAATTGGCGCCAGGGTGTTTTTGAAGCCCCTATAGTCGGCCTACTTTTTTGAGCATTTTCCCTTGGTCCCCCCTTGGCAAAATCTCAGAAAATGGCCGATTTAGGTGTAGTTGCCAAATTTGTCATAACTCGGCTCTACGGACACTTACGGAGCCGCAGTGTGCAGCAAAATGCTGTGCTATGTTTGCACTTCAAGTGCATACTAATTAGGAGATGATCCAATTGGCGCCAGGGTGTTTTTGAAGCCCCTATAGTCGGCCTACTTTTTTGAGCATTTTGCCTTGGTCCCCCCTTGGCAAAATCGCAGAAAATGGACGATTTAGGTGTCTTTGCCAAATTTGTCATAACTCGGCTCTACGGACACTTACGGAGCCGCAGTTTGCAGCAAAATGCTGTGCCATGTTTGCACTTCAAGTGCATACTAATTAGGAGATGATGCAATTGGCGCCAAGGTGTTTTTGAAGCCCCCATGGTCGGCTTACTTTTTTCAGCATTTTCCCTTGGTCCCCCCTGGCAAAATCTCAGAAAATGGCCGATTTAGGTGTCTTTGCCAAATTTGTCATAACTCGGCTCTACGGACACTTACGGAGCCGCAGTTTGCAGCAAAATGCTGTGCTATGTTTGCACTTCAATTGCATACTAATTATTAGAAGATGCAATCGGCGCCAGGGTGTTTTTGAAGCCCCTATAGTCGGCCTACTTTTTTGAGCATTTTCCCTTGGTACCCCCTTGGCATAATCTCAGAAAATGGCCGATTTAGGTGTCTTTGCCAAATTTGTTATAACTCGGCTCTACGGACACTTACGGAGCCGCAGTTTGCAGCAAAATGCTGTGCTATGTTTGCACTTCAAGTGCATACTAATTAGGAGATGATGCAATTGGCGCCAGGGTGTTTTTGAAGCCCCTATGGTCGGCCTACTTTTTTGAGCATTTTCCCTTGGTCCCCACTTGGCAAAATCTTAGAAAATGGCCGATTTAGGTGTCTTTGCCAAATTTGTCATAACTCGGCTCTACGGACACTTACGGAGCCGCAGTTTGCAGCAAAATGCTGTGCTATGTTTGCACTTCAAGTGCATACTAATTAGGAGATGATGCAAATGGCGTCAGGGTGTTTTTGAAGCCCCTATAGTCGGCCTACTTTTTTGAGCATTTTCCCTTGGTCCCCCCTTGGCAAAATCTCAGAAAATGGCCGATTTAGGTGTCTTTGCCAAATTTGTCATAACTCGGCTCTACGGACACTGACGGAGCCGCAGATTGCAGCAAAATGCTGTGCTATGTTTGCACTTCAAGTGCATACTAATTAGGAGATGATGTAATTTGCGCCAGGTTGTTAATGAAGCCCCTATAGTCGGCCTACTTTTTTGAGCATTTTCCCTTGGTCCCCCCTTGGCAAAATCTCAGAAAACGGCCGATCTAGGTGTCTTTGCCAAATTTGTCATAACTCGGCTCTACGGACACATACAGAGCCGCAGTTTGCAGCAAAATACTGTGCTATGTTTGCACTTCAAGTGCATACTAATTAGGAGATGATGCAATTGGCGCCAGGGTGTTTTTGAAGCCCCTATAGTCGGCCTACTTTTTTGAGCATTTTCCCTTGGTACCCCCTTGGCATAATCTCAGAAAATGGCCGATTTAGGTGTCTTTGCCAAATTTGTCATAACTGGGGGCTACGGACACTTACGGAGCCGTAGTTTGCAGCAAAATGCTGTGCTATGTTTGCACTTCAAGTGCATACTAATTAGGAGATGATGCAATTCGCGCCAGGGTGTTTTTGAAGCCCCTATAGTCGGCCTACTTTTTTGAGCATTTTCCCTTGGTCCCCCCTTGGGAAAATGTCAGAAAATGACCGATTTAGGTGTCTTTACCAAATTTGTCATAACTCGGCTCTACGGACACTTACGGAGCCGCAGTTTGCAGCAAAATGCTGTGCTATGTTTGCACTTCAAGTGCATACTAATTAGGAGATGATGCAATTGGCGCCAGGGTGTTTTTGAAGCCCCTATAGTCGGCCTACTTTTTTGAGCATTTTCCCTTGGTCCCCCCTTGGCAAAATCTGAGAAAATGGCCGATTTAGGTGTCTTTGCCAAATTTGTCATAACTCGGCTCTACGGACACTTACGGAGCCGCAGTTTGCAGCAAAATGCTGTGCTATGTTTGCACTTCAAGTGCATACTAATTAGGAGATGATGCAATTGGCGCCAGGGTGTTTTTGCAGCCCCTATAGTCGGCCTACTTTTTTGAGCATTTTCCCTTTGTCCCCCCTTGGCAAAATCTCAGAAAATGGCCCATTTAGGTGTCTTTGCCAAATTTGTCATAACTCGGCTCTACGGACACTTACGGAGCCGCAGTTTGCAGCAAAATGCTGTGCTATGTTTGCACTTCAAGTGCATACTAATTAGGAGATGATGCAATTGGCGCCAGGGTGTTTTCTGAAGCCCCTATAGTCGGCCTACTTTTTTGAGCATTTTCCCTTGGTCCCCCCTTGGGAAAATCTCAGAAAATGGCCGATTTAGGTGTCTTTACCAAATTTGTCATAACTCGGCTCTACGGACACTTACGGAGCCGCAGTTTGCAGCAAAATGCTGTGCTATGTTTGCACTTTAAGTGCATACTAATTAGGAGATGATGCAATTGGCGCCAGGGTGTTTTTGAAGCCCCTATAGTCGGCCTACTTTTTTGAGCATTTTCCCTTGGTCCCCCCTTGGCAAAATCTCAGAAAATGGCCGATTTAGGTGTCTTTGCCAAATTTGTCATAACTCGGCTCTACGGACACTTACGGAGCCGCAGTTTGCAGCAAAATGCTGTGCTATGTTTGCACTTCAAGTTCATACTAATTAGGAGATGATGCAATTGGCGCCAGGGTGTTTTTGAAGCCCCTATAGTCGGCCTCCTTTTTTGAGCATTTTTCCTTGGTCCCCCTTTGCAAAATCTCAGAAAATGGCCGATTTAGGTGTCTTTGCCAAATTTGTCATAACTCGGCTCTACGGACACTGACGGAGCCGCAGATTGCAGCAAAATGCTGTGCTATGTTTGCACTTCAAGTGCATACTAATTAGGAGATGATGCAATTTGCGCCAGGTTGTTAATGAAGCCCCTATAGTCGGCCTACTTTTTTGAGCATTTTCCCTTGGTCCCCCCTTGGCAAAATCTCAGAAAACGGCCGATCTAGGTGTCTTTGCCAAATTTGTCATAACTCGGCTCTACGGACACATACAGAGCCGCAGTTTGCAGCAAAATACTGTGCTATGTTTGCACTTCAAGTGCATACTAATTAGGAGATGATGCAATTGGCGCCAGGGTGTTTTTGAAGCCCCTATAGTCGTTCTACTTTTTTGAGCATTTTCCCTTGGTACCCCCTTGGCATAATCTCAGAAAATGGCCGATTTAGGTGTCTTTGCCAAATTTGTCATAACTGGGGGCTACGGACACTTACGGAGCCGTAGTTTGCAGCAAAATGCTGTGCTATGTTTGCACTTTAAGTGCATACTAATTAGGAGATGATGCAATTCGCGCCAGGGTGTTTTTGAAGCCCCTATAGTCGGCCTACTTTTTTGAGCATTTTCCCTTGGTCCCCCCTTGGGAAAATCTCAGAAAATGACCGATTTAGGTGTCTTTACCAAATTTGTCATAACTCGGCTCTACGGACACTTACGGAGCCGCAGTTTGCAGCAAAATGCTGTGCTATGTTTGCACTTCAAGTGCATACTAATTAGGAGATGATGCAATTGGCGCCAGGGTGTTTTTGAAGCCCCTATAGTCGGCCTACTTTTTTGAGCATTTTCCCTTGGTCCCCCCTTGGCAAAATCTCAGAAAATGGCCGATTTAGGTGTCTTTGCCAAATTTGTCATAACTCGGCTCTACGGACACTTACGGAGCCGCAGTTTGCAGCAAAATGCTGTGCTATGTTTGCACTTCAAGTGCATACTAATTAGGAGATGATGCAATTGGCGCCAGGGTGTTTTTGAAGCCCCTATAGTCGGCCTACTTTTTTGAGCATTTTTCCTTGGTCCCCCCTTTGGAAAATCTCAGAAAATGGCCGATTTAGGTGTCTTTGCCAAATTTGTCATAACTCGGCTCTACGGACACTTACGGAGCCGCAGTTTGCAGCAAAATGCTGTGCTGTGTTTTGCACTTCAAGTGCATACTAATTAGGAGATGATGCAATTGGCGCCAGGGTGTTTTTGAAGCCCCTATAGTCGGCCTCCTTTTTTGAGCATTTTTCCTTGGTCCCCCCTTGGCAAAATCTCAGAAAATGGCCGATTTAGGTGTCTTTCCCAAATTTGTCATAACTCGGCTCTACGGACACTTACGGAGCCGCAGTTTGCAGCAAAATGCTGTGCTATGTTTGCACTTCAAGTGCATACTAATTAGGAGATGATGCAATTGGCGCCAGGGTGTTTTTGAAGCCCCTATAGTCTTCCTACTTTTTTGAGCATTTTTCCTTGGTCCCCCCTTGGCAAAATCTCAGAAAATGGCCGATTTAGGTGTGTTTGCCAAATTTGTCATAACTCGGCTCTATGGACACTGACGGAGCCGCAGATTGCAGCAAAATGCTGTGCTATGTTTGCACTTCAAGTGCATACTAATTAGGAGATGATGCAATTTGCGCCAGGGTGTTTTTGAAGCCCCTATAGTCGGCCTACTTTTTTGAGCATTTTCCCTTGGTCCCCCCTTGGCAAAGTCTCAGAAAATGGCCGATTTAGGTGTCTTTGCCAAATTTGTCATAACTCGGCTCTACGGACACTGACGGAGCCGCAGATTGCAGCAAAATGCTGTGCTATGTTTGCACTTCAAGTGCATACTAATTAGGAGATGATGCAATTGGCGCCAGTGTGTTTTTGAAGCCCCTATAGTCACTGGAAAATTTGAACCATTTACAGACTCTATGAAATGTCTGTAAATCGTTAATTTACAGACTTGGTAGTTTTTCTGAATAAAAACAAAATGTCTGTAAATTTATTTTACAAAGATTTTGTGTAGTTTTTAGTTCTGTTCATTTCAAAATGTTTGTAAAATGTTTGTAAATTATAGCAGCTAGATTAGGGTAGAGGGTAGGACTCATAATTTACAGACTTAACAAAATCTTCTAATAATGCTCGTAAATTTACCACTTACAAAGATTTTACTGCTTTAGTCTTATCATGTAAAATCTTTGTAAATTGACATAGTCAGGGTATCATAAAATCTCTGTAAGTTGGCATAGTCAGGGCACCATAAAATCTTTGCAAAATCTCTGTAAATTGACATACTCAGGGCACCATAAAATCTCTGTAAATTGACCTAGCCGGGGCACCATGAAATCTCTGTAAATTGACATAGTCAGGGCACCATAGAATCTCT
>OZ026598.1:31828308-31905808 GCA_964020085.1 Micromussa lordhowensis | reverse complement strand
GTTATCACTGACAGGAATCTTGACCATTAATGTACAGTGCTCAACAACATTTATGTTCAAATAAGAAGAAATGCATGTTTTCTTACATCAATGGCTTGTGTAGTACACGTGTAGAATTTGTCTTTATGCAATGCATTGTCCTTATGCAACGTATATATTTTTTTCTTTCAGATTCCAAAGCCATATGCGATTATTACCACCTTATTTTTTTTGAAAGCCAGGAAACTGGATGAAGTCAAATTGATTAACATTAAGAAAGCATTAACAAGCTTGGGGGTAACTTCACCCAAAGGACAAAATTTTTCAAAGGAACATTATGCAATTTTATTGGGGAAGGAACTTTTTAATAAGGGGAAGGTGAGAAGAATAGATGAAGGGAAAGTGATAACCAAAAGCAATCTTGAATTGACTGCGTAACTGAAGCTGGCTCAAGATGGAAGTTTTAAAATGCATGTAGCTTTCAAACATGTCCAGGTATATGTATACCGATACAAAAGTCTGGACAGTCTTTTTTTATAATCCAACACTTTCTATGTTGAAGCACAATGACATAATAATATGAATAAAGTAGAGGTTCAAATTGTAAAGCAGTTTCCAGAGCAGAACTACATTGCTGGTTCGAGCCTAAATGAGGTTTGCAATCTTTTGTCAATTTCTATTGAACAAACCTGACATGACTTGAAGGTCTGTCTTGATCCAGTTCAGTTTATTCATTTCAATGATTGCTTTTAGAATTATTTTTTAATGGAATTATTTATCAATTTTAGAAGAGTTTTATTGTATATATGGGTTTTTACAGTAAATCAGTAGAATTAACATACTTTCTTTTACCATAAGTTTGTTTAAGTTCAGCAAATGCAGATCAAATATAAAGTGTAAGTAAGAATAGGAATTATCTAGTATAAAAATGTTCACAGAAGAAGGATGATTCTTTATAATATTTATGCAAATTATTGAAACGTTCACAGAGGAAGTATGATTATTTAAAATATTTATTCAAATTATTGAAATTGAAGTAATTCAATTATCTCTATAGGTTTAATTCAACATCAAGAACATATTTAGGATGGAAAATATACTTAATAAATTATTTATAATCAGTATTTTATATATGATAGACTGCATCTCAATCATATGTTGATTACAGTCTATGAACTTCAAACTTTCGAATTCGTCCTTTATTGATATGAGGTTTTTACATCGCTTTGCTTGTTACAGATATGATATGTAATGCATGTGTATCATTTTTTGGGGAAAAAATGTGGACATTTACATGTAGCTGAAAATTATTACATTAAAGTGCATACATTTTACAGATATTTTGTGCAGGTTATTTGTGTATATTTTACTAACATTTTATGTATTCTCTAGTTTGCTTTTTCCAAGATTTTATTCAGATTACGTTTGATTGTTTCATTACCCTGTTTCTTTTTCATAGTGATTTCACAGAGAAAATGACAACATTTTGTTAACATTTAGTTCAGTAAAATGTGTACATTCTACAGACATTATCTGGACTTTTCTGCAACATTTTGTGTAGGTTATTTATGTAGATTTTACTAAGATTCTATGCGGCTTTCTTTTACAGAGATTATATGAAGAATTTGTGTTACTGGATTTACAGACATTTTTCCCCCTGCATTTTTTACAAAGAATATATGGAGATTTTACAGAGATTTCTATATATGCCATAAAATCTCTGTAAATCTCGACCTAAATTTACAAGAAAAATAGCAAGATTTTACAGACATTTTGCACGATACCAGGACACAAAATGCGTTAAAATTTACAGACTTTTTATGAAGATTACAAAATCTCTGTAAGTGTGCAAATTTACAGACATCGTAATTTACAAAGGAAATGTAGACATTTTACAAAGATTTGATTAACTTTTTTGAAGTCTGTAAATGGTTCAAATTTTCCAGTGAGTCGGCCTACTTTTTTGAGCATTTTCCCTTGGTACCCCCTTGGCATAATCTCAGAAAATGGCCGATTTAGGTGTCTTTGCCAAATTTGTCATAACTCGGCTCTACGGACACTTACGGAGCCGCAGTTTGCAGCAAAATGCTGTGCTATGTTTGCACTTTAAGTGCATACTAATTAGGAGATGATGCAATTGGCGCCAGGGTGTTTTTGAAGCCCCTATAGTCGGCCTACTTTTTTCAGCATTTTCCCTTGGTCCCCCCTTGGCAAAATCTCAGAAAATGGCCGATTTAGGTGTCTTTGCCAAATTTGTCATAACTCGGCTCTACGGACACTTACGGAGCCGCAGTTTGCAGCAAAATGCTGTGCTATGTTTGCACATTAAGTGCATACTAATTAGGAGATGATGCAATTGGCGCCAGGGTGTTTTTGAAGCCCCTATAGTCGGCCTACTTTTTTGAGCATTTTCCCTTGGTCCCCCCTTGGCAAAATCTCAGAAAATGGCCGATTTAGCTGTCTTTGCCAAATTTGTCATAACTCGGCTCTACGGACACTTACGGAGCCGCAGTTTGCAGCAAAATGCTGTGCTATGTTTGCACTTCAAGTGCATACTAATTAGGAGACGATGCAATTGGCCCCAGGGTGTTTTTGAAGCGCCTATATTCGGCCTACTTTTTTTGAGCATTTTCCCTTGGTCCCCCCTTGGCAAAATCTCAGAAAATGGCCGATTTAGGTGTCTTTGCCAAATTTGTCATAATTCGGCTCTACGGACACTTACGGAGCCGCAGTTTGCAGCAAAATGCTCTGCCATGTTTGCACTTCAAGTGCATACCAATTAGGAGATGATGCAATTTGCGGCAGGGTGTTTTTGAAGCCCCTATAGTCGGCCTACTTTTTTGAGCATTTTCCCTTGTTCCCCCCTTGACAAAATCTCAGAAAATGGCCGATTTAGGTGTAGTTGCCAAATTTGTCATAACTCGACTCTACGGACACTTACGGAGCCGCAGTTTGCAGCAAAATGCTGTGCTATGTTTGCACTTCAAGTGCATACTAATTAGGAGATGATCCAATTGGCGCCAGGGTGTTTTTGAAGCCCCTATAATCGGCCTACTTTTTTGAGCATTTTGCCTTGGTCCCCCCTTGGCAAAATCGCAGAAAATGAGACGATTTAGGTGTCTTTGCCAAATTTGTCATAACTGGGCTCTACGGACACTTACGGAGCCGCAGTTTGCAGCAAAATGCTGTGCTATGTTTGCACTTCAAGTGCATACTAATTAGGAGATGATGCAATTGGCGCCAGGGTGTTTTTGAAGCCCCCATGGTCGGCCTACTTTTTTCAGCATTTTCCCTTGGTCCCCCCTGGCAAAATCTCAGAAAATGGCCGATTTAGGTGTCTTTGCCAAATTTGTCATAACTCGGCTCTACGGACACTTACGGAGCGGCAGTTTGCAGCAAAATGCTGTGCTATGTTTGCACTTCAATTGCATACTAATTAGGAGAAGATGCAATCGCCGCCAGGGTGTTTTTGAAGCCCCTATAGTCGGCCTACTTTTTTGAGCATTTTCCCTTGGTACCCCCTTGGCATAATCTCAGAAAATGGCCGATTTAGGTGTCTTTGCCAAATTTGTTATAACTCGGCTCTACGGACACTTACGGAGCCGCAGTTTGCAGCAAAATGCTGTGCTATGTTTGCACTTTAAGTGCATACTAATTAGGAGATGATGCAATTGGCGCCAGGGTGTTTTTGAAGCCCCTATGGTCGGTCTACTTTTTTGAGCATTTTCCCTTGGTCCCCACTTGGCAAAATCTTAGAAAATGGCCGATTTAGGTGTCTTTGCCAAATTTGTCATAACTCGGCTCTACGCACACTTACGGAGCCGCAGTTTGCAGCAAAATGCTGTGCTATGTTTGCACTTCAAGTGCATACTAATTAGGAGATGATGCAATTTGCGCCAGGGTGTTTTCTGAAGCCCCTATAGTCGGCCTACTTTTTTGAGCATTTTCCCTTGGTTCCCCTTGGGAAAATCTCAGAAAATGGCCGATTTAGGTGTCTTTACCAAATTTGTCATAACTCGGCTCTACGGACACTTACGGAGCCGCAGTTTGCAGCAAAATGCTGTGCTATGTTTGCACTTCTAGTGCATACTAATTAGGAGATGATGCAATTGGCGCCAGGGTTTTTTTGAAGCCCCTATAGTCGGCCTACTTTTTTTAACATTTTCCCTTGGTCCCCCCTTGGCAAAATCTGAGAAAATGGCCGATTTAGGTGTCTTTGCCAAATTTGTCATAACTCGGCTCTACGGACACTTACGGAGCCGCAGTTTGCAGCAAAATGCTGTGCTATGTTTGCACTTCAAGTGCATACTAATTAGGAGATGATGCAATTTGCGCCAGGGTGTTTTCTGAAGCCCCTATAGTCGGCCTACTTTTTTGAGCATTTTCCCTTGGTTCCCCTTGGGAAAATCTCAGAAAATGGCCGATTTAGGTGTCTTTACCAAATTTGTCATAACTCGGCTCTA
The DNA here is from genome assembly GCA_964020085.1 of Micromussa lordhowensis. Classification (NCBI taxonomy): domain Eukaryota; kingdom Metazoa; phylum Cnidaria; class Anthozoa; order Scleractinia; family Lobophylliidae; genus Micromussa; species Micromussa lordhowensis. The sequence goes on along the minus strand of OZ026598.1, from coordinate 31,901,366 downwards.
CGGACACTTACGGAGCCGCAGTTTGCAGCAAAATGCTGTGCTATGTTTGCACTTCTAGTGCATACTAATTAGGAGATGATGCAATTGGCGCCAGGGTTTTTTTGAAGCCCCTATAGTCGGCCTACTTTTTTTAACATTTTCCCTTGGTCCCCCCTTGGCAAAATCTGAGAAAATGGCCGATTTAGGTGTCTTTGCCAAATTTGTCATAACTCGGCTCTACGGACACTTACGGAGCCGCAGTTTGCAGCAAAATGCTGTGCTATGTTTGCACTTCAAGTGCATACTAATTAGGAGATGATGCAATTGGCGCCAGGGTGTTTTTGAAGCCCCTATAGTCGGCCTCCTTTTTTGAGCATTTTTCCTTGGTCCCCCCTTTGCTAAATCTCAGAAAATGGCCGATTTAGGTATCTTTGCCAAATTTGTCATAACTCGGCTCTACGGACACTGACGGAGCCGCAGATTGCAGCAAAATGCTGTGCTATGTTTGCACTTCAAGTGCATACTAATTAGGAGATGATGCAATTTGCGCCAGGTTGTTAATGAAGCCCCTATAGTCGGTCTACTTTTTTGAGCATTTTCCCTTGGTCCCCCCTTGGCAAAATCTCAGAAAACGGCCGATCTAGGTGTCTTTGCCAAATTTGTCATAACTCGGCTCTACGGACACTTACAGAGCCGCAGTTTGCAGCAAAATACTGTGCTATGTTTGCACTTCAAGTGCATACTAATTAGGAGATGATGCAATTAGCGCCAGGGTGTTTTTGAAGCCCCTATAGTCGGCCTACTTTTTTGAGCATTTTCCCTTGGTACCCCCTTGGCATAATCTCAGAAAATGGCCGATTTAGTTGTCTTTGCCAAATTTGTCATAACTGGGGTCTACGGACACTTACGGAGCCGCAGTTTGCAGCAAAATGCTGTGCTCTGTTTGCACTTCCAGTGCATACTAATTAGGAGATGATGCAATTGGCGCCAGGGTGTTTTTGAAGCCCCTATAGTCGGCCTACTTTTTTAAGCATTTTCCCTTGGTCCCCCCTTGGGAAAATCTCAGAAAATGACCGATTTAGGTGTCTTTACCAAATTTGTCATAACTCGGCTCTACGGACACTTACGGAGCCGCAGCTTGCAGCAAAATGCTGTGCTATGTTTGCACTTCAAGTGCATACTAATTAGGAGATGATCCAATTGGCGCCAGGGTGTTTTTGAAGCCCCTATAGTCGGCCTACTTTTTTGAGCATTTTTCCTTGGTCCCCCCTTGGCAAAATCTCAGAAAATGGCCGATTTAGGTGTCTTTGCCAAATTTGTCATAACTCGGCTCCACGGACACTTACGGAGCCGCAGTTTGCAGCAAAATACTGTGCTATGTTTGCAGTTCAAGTGCATACTAATTAGGAGATGATGCAATTGGCGCCAGAGTGTTTTTGAAGCCCCTATAGTCGGCCTCCTTTTTTTAACATTTTTCCTTGGTCCCCCCTTGGCAAAATCTCAGAAAATGGCCGATTTAGGTGTCTTTGCCAAATTTGTCATAACTCGGCTCTACGGACACTTACGGAGCCGCAGTTTGCAGCAAAATGCTGTGCTATGTTTGCACTTCAAGTGTATACTAATTAGGAGATGATGCAATTGGCGCCAGGGTGTTTTTGAAGCCCTTATAGTCGGCCTACTTTTTTGAGCATTTTTCCTTCGTCCCCCCTTGGCAAAATCTCAGAAAATGGCCGATTTAGGTGTCTTTGCCAAATTTGTCATAACTCGGCTCTACGGACACTTACGGAGCCGCAGTTTGCAGCAAAATGCTGTGCTATGTTTGCACTTCAAGTGCATACTAATTAGGAGATGATCCAATTGGCGCCAGGGTGTTTTTGAAGCCCCTATAGTCGGCCTACTTTTTTAAGCATTTTCCCTTGGTCCCCCCATGGCATAATCTCAGAAAATGGCCGATTTAGCTGTCTATGCCAAATTTGTCATAACTCGGCTCTACGGACACTTACGGAGCCGCAGTTTGCAGCAAAATGCTGTGCTATGTTTGCACTTCAAGTGCATACTAATTAGGAGATGATCCAATTGGCGCCAGGGTGTTTTTGAAGCCCCTATAGTCGACCTACTTTTTTAGGTGTCTTTCCCAAATTTGTCATAACTGGGGTCTACGGACACTTACGGAGCCGCAGTTTGCAGCAAAATGCTGTGCTATGTTTGCACTTCAAGTGCATACTAATTAGGAGATGATCCAATTGGCGCCAGGGTGTTTTTGAAGCCCCTATAGTCGGCCTACTTTTTTAAGCATTTTCCCTTGGTCCCCCCATGGGATAATCTCAGAAAATGGCCGATTTAGCTGTCTTTGCCAAATTTGTCATAACTCGGCTCTACGGACACTTACGGAGCCGCAGTTTGCAGCAAAATGCTGTGCTATGTTTGCACTTCAAGTGCATACTAATTAGGAGATGATTCAATTGGCGCCAGGGTGTTTTTGAAGCCCGTATAGTCGGCCTACTTTCTTAAGCATTTTCCCTTGGTCCCCCCATGGGATAATCTCAGAAAATGGCCGATTTAGGTGTCTTTGCCAAATTTGTCATAACTCGGCTCTACGGACACTTACGGAGCCGCAGTTTGCAGCAAAAATGCTGTGCTATGTTTGCACTTCAAGTGCATACTAATTAGGAGATGATCCAATTGGCGCCAGGGTGTTTTTGAAGCCCGTATAGTCGGCCTACTTTCTTAAGCATTTTCCCTTGGTCCCCCCATGGGATAATCTCAGAAAATGGCCGATTTAGGTGTCTTTGCCAAATTTGTCATAACTCGGCTCTACGGCCACTTACGGAGCTGCACTTTGCAGCAAAATGCTGTGCTATGTTTGCACTTCTAGTGCATTCTAATTAGGAGATGATGCAATTGGCGCCAGGGTAATTTTGAAGCCCCTATAGTCGGCTTACTTTTTTGAGCATTTTCCCTTGGTCCCCCCTTGGCAAAATCTCAGAAAATGGCCCATTTAGGTGTCTTTGCCAAATTTGTCATAACTCGGCTCTACGGACACTTACGGAACCGCAGTTTGCAGCAAAATGCTGTGCTATGTTTGCACTTCAAGTGCATACTAATTAGGAGATGATGCAATTGGCGCCAGGGTGTTTTTGAAGCCCCTATAGTCGGCCTACTTTTTTGAGCATTTTCCATTGGTACCCCCTTGGCATAATCTCAGAAAATGGCCGATTTAGGTGTCTTTGCCAAATTTGTCATAACTGGGGTCTACGGACACTTACGGAGCCGCAGTTTGCAGCAAAATGCTGTGCTATGTTTGCACTTCAAGTGCATACTAATTAGGAGATGATGCAATTCGCGCCAGGGTGTTTTCTGAAGCCCCTATAGTCGGCCTACTTTTTTGAGCATTTTCCCTTGGTCCCCCCTTGGGAAAATCTCAGAAAATGGCCGATTTAGGTGTCTTTACCAAATTTGTCATAACTCGGCTCTACGGACACTTACGGAGCCGCAGTTTGCAGCAAAATGCTGTGCTATGTTTGCACTTCAAGTGCATACTAATTAGGAGATGATGCAATTGGCGCCAGGGTGTTTTTGAAGCCCCTATAGTCGGCCTACTTTTTTGAGCATTTTTCCTTGGTCCCCCCTTTGCAAAATCTTAGAAAATGGCCGATTTAGGTGTCTTTGCCAAATTTGTCATAACTCGGCTCTACGGACACTGACGGAGCCGCAGATTGCAGCAAAATGCTGTGCCATGTTTGCACTTCAAGTGCATACTAATTAAAAGATGATGCAATTTGCGCCAGGTTGCTAATGAAGCCCCTATAGTCGGCCTACTTTTTTGAGCATTTTTCCCTTGGTCCCCCCTTGGCAAAATCTCAGAAAACGGCCGATCTAGGTGTCTTTGCCAAATTTTTCATAACTCGGCTCTACGGACACTTACAGAGCCGCAGTTTGCAGCAAAATACTGTGCTATGTTTGCACTTCAAGTGCATACTAATTAGGAGATGATGCAATTGGCGCCAGGGTGTTTTTGAAGCCCCTATAGTCGGCCTACTTTTTTGAGCATTTTCCATTGGTACCCCCTTGGCATAATCTCAGAAAATGGCCGATTTAGGTGTCTTTGCCAAATTTGTCATAACTGGGGTCTACGGACACTTACGGAGCCGCAGTTTGCAGCAAAATGCTGTGCTATGTTTGCACTTCAAGTGCATACTAATTAGGAGATGATGCAATTGGCGCCAGGGTGTTTTTGAAGCCCCTATAGTCGGCCTACTTTTTTGAGCATTTTCCCTTGGTCCCCCCTTGGGAAAATCTCAGAAAATGACCGATTTAGGTGTCTTTACGAAATTTGTCATAACTCGGCTCTACGGACACTTACGGAGCCACAGCTTGCAGCAAAATGCTCTGCTATGTTTGCACTTCAAGTGCATACTAATTAGGAGATGATGCAATTGGCGCTAGTGTGTTTTTGAAGCCCCTATAGTCGGCCTACTTTTTATGCATTTTCCCTTGGTCCCCCCTTTGCAAAATATCAGAAAATGGCCGATTTAGGTTTCTTTGCCAAATTTGTCATAACTCGGCTCTACGGACACTTACGGAGCCGCAGTTTGAAGCAAAATGCTATGCTATGTTTGCACTTCAAGTGCATACTACTTAGGAGATGATCCAATTGGCGCCAGGGTGTTTTTAAAGCCCCTATAGTCGGCCTACTTTTTTAAGCATTTTCCCTTGGTCCCCCCATGGCATAATCTCAGAAAATGGCCGATTTAGCTGTCTTTGCCAAATTTGTCATAACTCGGCTCTACGGACACTTACGGAGCCGCAGTTTGCAGCAAAATGCTGTGCTATGTTTGCACTTCAAGTGCATACTAATTAAAAGATGATGCAATTTGCGCCAGGTTGCTAATGAAGCCCCTATAGTCGGCCTACTTTTTTGAGCATTTTTCCCTTGGTCCCCCCTTGGCAAAATCTCAGAAAACGGCCGATCTAGGTGTCTTTGCCAAATTTTTCATAACTCGGCTCTACGGACACTTACAGAGCCGCAGTTTGCAGCAAAATACTGTGCTATGTTTGCACTTTAAGTGCATACTAATTAGGAGATGATGCAATTGGCGCCAGGGTGTTTTTGAAGCCCCTATAGTCGGCCTACTTTTTTGAGCATTTTCCATTGGTACCCCCTTGGCATAATCTCAGAAAATGGCCGATTTAGGTGTCTTTGCCAAATTTGTCATAACTGGGGTCTACGGACACTTACGGAGCCGCAGTTTGCAGCAAAATGCTGTGCTATGTTTGCACTTCAAGTGCATACTAATTAGGAGATGATGCAATTTGCGCCAGGGTGTTTTTGAAGCCCCTATAGTCGGCCTACTTTTTTGAGCATTTTCCCTTGGTCCCCCCTTGGGAAAATCTCAGAAAATGGCCCATTTAGGTGTCTTTGCCAACTTTGTCATAACTCGGCTCTACGGACACTTACGGAGCCACAGCTTGCAGCAAAATGCTCTGCTATGCTTGCACTTCAAGTGCATACTAATTAGGAGATGATGCAATTGGCGCTAGTGTGTTTTTGAAGCCCCTATAGTCGGCCTACTTTTTATGCATTTTCCCTTGGTCCCCCCTTTGCAAAATATCAGAAAATGGCCGATTTAGGTTTCTTTGCCAAATTTGTCATAACTCGGCTCTACGGACACTTACGGAGCCGCAGTTTGAAGCAAAATGCTATGCTATGTTTGCACTTCAAGTGCATACTACTTAGGAGATGATCCAATTGGCGCCAGGGTGTTTTTGAAGCCCCTATAGTCGGCCTACTTTTTTAAGCATTTTCCCTTGGTCCCCCCATGGCATAATCTCAGAAAATGGCCGATTTAGCTGTCTTTGCCAAATTTGTCATAACTCGGCTCTACGGACACTTACGGAGCCGCAGTTTGCAGCAAAATGCTGTGCTATGTTTGCACTTCAAGTGCATACTAATTAGGAGATGATCCAATTGGCGCCAGGGTGTTTTTGAAGCCCCTATAGTCGGCCTACTTTTTTAAGCATTTTCCCTTGGTCCCCCCATGGGATAATCTCAGAAAATGGCCGATTTAGGTGTCTTTGCCAAATTTGTCATAACTCGGCTCTACGGACACTTACGGAGCCGCAGTTTTCAGCAAAATGCTGTGCTATGTTTGCACTTCAAGTGCATACTAATTACGAGAGGATCCAATTGGCGCTAGGGTGTTTTTGAAGCCCGTATAGTCGGCCTACTTTCTTAAGCATTTTCCCTTGGTCCCCCCATGGCATAATCTCAGAAAATGGCCGATTTAGGTGTCTTTGCCAAATTTGTCATAACTCGGCTCTACGGACACTTACGGAGCTGCACTTTGCAGCAAAATGCTGTGCTATGTTTGCACTTCTAGTGCATTCTAATTAGGAGATGATGCAATTGGCGCCAGGGTGTTTTTGAAGCCCCTATAGTCGGCTTACTTTTTTGAGCATTTTCCCTTGGCAAAATCTCAGAAAATGGCCCATTTAGGTGTCTTTGCCAACTTTGTCATAACTCGGCTCTACGGACACTTACGGAGCTACAGTTTGCAGCAAAATGCTGTGCTATGTTTGCACTTCAAGTGCATACTAATTAGAAGATGATGCAATTTGCGCCACGGTGTTTTTGAAGCCCCTATAGTATGCCTACTTTTTTGAGCATTTTCCCTTGGACCCCCCTTGGCATAATCTCAGAAAATGGCCGATTTAGGTGTCTTTGCCAAATTTGTCATAACTCGGCTCTACGGACACTTACGGAGCCGCAGTTTGCAGCAAAATGCTGTGCTATGTTTGCACTTCAAGTGCATACTAATTAGAAGATGATGCAATTTGCGCCACGGTGTTTTTGAAGCCCCTATAGTATGCCTACTTTTTTGAGCATTTTCCCTTGGTCCCCCCTTGGCAAAATCTCAGAAAATGGCCGATTTAGGTGTCTTTGCCAAATTTGTCATAACTGGGCTCTACGGACACTTACGGAGCCGCAGTTTGCAGCAAAATGCTGTGCTATGTTTGCACTTCAAGTGCATACTAATTAGAAGATGATGCAATTTGCGCCACGGTGTTTTTGAAGCCCCTATAGTATGCCTACTTTTTTGAGCATTTTCCCTTGGTCCGCCCTTGGCAAAATCTCAGAAAATGGCCGATTTAGGTGTCTTTGCCAAATTTGTCATAACTGGGCTCTACGGACACTTACGGAGCCGCAGTTTGCAGCAAAATGCTGTGCTATGTTTGCACTTCAAGTGCATACTAATTAGGAGATGATGCAATTGGCGCCAGAGTGTTTTTGAAGCCCCTATAGTCGTCCTTCTTTTTTGAGCATTTTCCCTTGGTCCCCCCTTGGCAAAATGTCAGAAAATGGCCGATTTAGGTGTCTTTGCCAAATTTGTCATAACTCGGCTCTACGGACACTTACGGACCCGCAGTTTGCAAGAAAATGCTGTGCTATGTTTGCACTTCAAGTGCATACTAATTAGGAGATGATGCAATTTGCGCCAGGGTTTATTTTAAGCCCCTATAGTCGGCCTACTTTTTTGAGCATTTTCCCTTGGTCCCCCCCTTGGCAAAATCTCAGAAAATGGCCGATTTAGGTGTCTTTGCCAAATTTGTCATAACTCGGCTCTACGGACACTTACGGAGCCGCAGTTTGCAGCAAACTGCTGTGCTATGTTTGCACTTCAAGTGCATACTAATTAGGAGATGATGCAATTTGCGCCAGGGTGTTTTTGAAGCCCCTACAGTCGGCCTACTTTTTTGAACATTTTCCCTTTGTCCCCCCTTGGCAAAATCTCAGAAAATTGCCGATTTAGGTGTCTTTGCCAAATTTGTCATAACTCGGCTCTACGGACACTTACGGAGCCGCAGTTTGCAGCAAAATGCTGTGCTATGTTTGCACTTCAATTGCATACTAATTAGGAGACGATGCAATTAGCCCAAGGGTGTTTTTGAAGCCCCTCTAGTTGGCCTACTTTTTTGAGCATTTTCCCTTGGTCCCCCCTTGGCAAAATCTCAGAAAATGGCCGATTTAGGTGTCTTTGTCAAATTTGTCATAACTCGGCTCTACGGACACTTACGGAGCCGCAGTTTGCAGCAAAATGCTGTGCTATGTTTGCACTTCAAGTGCATACTAATTAGGAGATGATGGAATTGGCGCCAGGGTGTTTTTGAAGCCCCTATAGTCGGCCGACTTTATTGAGCATTTTCCCTTGGTCCCCCCTATGGCAAAATCTCAGAAAATGGCCGATTTACGTGTCTTTGCCAAATTTGTCATAAGTCGGCTCTACGGACACTTACTGAGCCGCAGTTTGCAGCAAAATGCTGTGCTATGTTTGCACTTCAAGTGCATACTAATTAGGATATGATGCAATTTGCGCCAGGGTGTTTTTGAAGCCCCTATAGTCGGCCTACTTTTTTGAGCATTTTCCCTTGGTCCCCCCTTGGCAAAATCTGAGAAAATGGCCGATTTAGGTGTCTTTGCCAAATTTGTCATAACTCGGCTCTACGGACACTTACGGAGCCGCAGTTTGCAGCAAAATGCTGTGCTATGTTTGCACTTCAAGTGCATACTAATTAGGAGATGATGCAATTGGCGCTAGGGTGTTTTTGAAGCCCCTATAGTCGGCCTACTTTTTTGAGCATTTTCCCTTGGTCCCCCCTTGGCATAATCTCAGAAAATGGCTGATTTAGGTGTCTTTGCCAAATTTGTCATAACTCGGCTCTACGGACACTTACGGAGCCGCAGTTTGCAGGAAAATGCTGTGCTATGTTTGCACTTCAAGTGCATACTAATTAAGAGATGATGCAATTGGCGCCAGGGTGTTTTTGAAGCCCCTATAGTCGGCCTACTTTTTTGAGCATTTTCCCTTGGTCCCCCCTTGGCAAAATCTCAGAAAATGGCCGATTTAGGTGTCTTTGCGAAATTTGTCATTACTGGGCTCTACGGACACTTACGGAGCCGCAGTTTGCAGCAAAATGCTGTGCTATGTTTGCACTTCAAGTGCATACTAATTAGAAGATGATGCAATTTGCGCCACGGTGTTTTTGAAGCCCCTATAGTATGCCTACTTTTTTGAGCATTTTCCCTTGGTCCCCCCTTGGCAAAATCTCAGAAAATGGCCGATTTAGGTGTCTTTGCCAAATTTGTCATAACTGGGCTCTACGGACACTTACGGAGCCGCAGTTTGCAGCAAAATGCTGTGCTATGTTTGCACTTCAAGTGCATACTAAATAGGAGATGATGCAATTTGCGCCAGGGTTTTTTTGAAGCCCCTATAGTCGGCCTACTTTTTTGAGCATTTTCCCTTGGTCCCCCCCTTGGCAAAATCTCAGAAAATGGCCGATTTAGGTGTCTTTGCCAAATTTGTCATAACTCGGCTCTACGGACACTTACGGAGCCGCAGTTTGCAGCAAACTGCTGTGCTATGTTTGCACTTCAAGTGCATACTAATTAGGAGATGATGCAATTTGCGCCAGGGTGTTTTTGAAGCCCCTATAGTCGGCCTACTTTTTTTAACATTTTCCCTTGGTCCCCCCTTGGCAAAATCTCAGAAAATGGCCGATTTAGGTGTCTTTGCCAAATTTGTCATAACTCGGCTCTACGGACACTTATGGAGCCGCAGTTTGCAGCAAAATGCTGTGCTATGTTTGCACTTCAATTGCATACTAATTAGGAGACGATGCAATTGGCCCAAGGGTGTTTTTGAAGCCCCTCTAGTTGGCCTACTTTTTTGAGCATTTTCCCTTGGTCCCCCCTTGGCAAAATCTCAGAAAATGGCCGATTTAGGTGTCTTTGCCAAATTTGTCATAACTCGCCTCTACGGACACTTACGGAGCCGCAGTTTGCAGCAAAATGCTGTGCTATGTTTGCACTTCAAGTGCATACTAATTAGGAGATGATGCAATTGGCGCCAGGGTGTTTTTGAAGCCCCTATAGTTGGCCGACTTTATTGAGCATTTTCCCTTGGTCCCCCCTATGGCAAAATCTCAGAAAATGGCCGATTTACGTGTCTTTGCCAAATTTGTCATAAGTCGGCTCTACGGACACTTACTGAGCCGCAGTTTGCAGCAAAATGCTGTGCTATGTTTGCACTTCAAGTGCATACTAATTAGGATATGATGCAATTTGCGCCAGGGTGTTTTTGAAGCCCCTATAGTCGGCCTACTTTTTTGAGCATTTTCCCTTGGTCCCTCCTTGGCAAAATCTGAGAAAATGGCCGATTTAGGTGTCTTTGCCAAATTTGTCATAACTCGGCTCTGCGGACACTTACGGAGCCGCAGTTTGCAGCAAAATGCTGTGCTATGTTTGCACTTCAAGTGCATACTAATTAGGAGATGATGCAATTGGCGCCAGGGTGTTTTTGAAGCCCCTATAGTCGGCCTACTTTTTTGAGCATTTTCCCTTGGTCCCCCCTTGGCATAATCTCAGAAAATGGCCGATTTAGGTGTCTTTGCCAAATTTGTCATAACTGGGCTCTACGGACACTTACGGAGCCGCAGTTTGCAGCAAAATGCTGTGCTATGTTTGCACTTCAAGTGCATACTAATTAGGAGATGATGCAATTGGCGCCAGGGTGTTTTTGAAGCCCCTATAGTCGGCCTACTTTTTTGAGCATTTTCCCTTGGTCCCCCCTTGGCATAATCTCAGAAAATGGCCGATTTAGGTGTCTTTGCCAAATTTGTCATAACTCGGCTCTACGGACACTTACGGAGCCGCAGTTTGCAGCAAAATGCTGTGCTATGTTTGCACTTCAAGTGCATACTAATTAGGAGATGATGCAATTGGCGCCAGGGTGTTTTTGAAGCCCCTATAGTCGGCCTACTTTTTTGAGCATTTTCCCTTGGTCCCCCCTTTGCAAAATCTCAGAAAATGGCCGATTTAGGTGTCTTTGCCAAATTTGTCATAACTCGGCTCTACGGACACTTACGGAGCCGCAGTTTGCAGCAAAATGCTGTGCTATGTTTGCACTTCAAGTGCATACTAATTAGCAGATGATGAAATTTGCGCCAGGGTGTTTTGAAGCCCCTATAGTCGGCCTACTTTTTTGAGCATTTTCCCTTGGTCCCCCCTTGGCATAATCTCAGAAAATGGCCGATTTAGGTGTCTTTGCCAAATTTGTCATAACTCGGCGCTACGGACACTTACGGAGCCGCAGTTTGCAGCAAAATTCTGTGCTATATTTGCACTTCAAGTGCATACTAATTAGGAGATGATACAATTTGCGCCAAGGTGTTTTTGAAGCCCCTATATTCGGCCTACTTTTTTGAGCATTTTCCCTTGGTCCCCCCTTGGCAAAATCTCAGAAAATGGCCGATTTAGGTGTCTTTGCCAAATTTGTCATAACTCGGCTCTACGGACACTTACGGAGCCGCAGTTTGCAACAAAATGCTGTGCTATGTTTGCACTTCAAGTGCATAATAATTAGGAGATGATGCAACTGGCGCCAAGGTGTTTTTGAAGCCCCTATAGTCGGCCTACTTTTTTGAGCATTTTCCCTTGGTCCCCCCTTGGCATAATCTCAGAAAATGGCCGATTTAGGTGTCTTTGCCAAATTTGTCATAACTCGGCGCTACCGACACTTACGGAGCCGCAGTTTGCAGCAAAATGCTGTGCTATGTTTGCACTTCAAGTGCATACTAATTAGGAGATGATGCAATTGGCGCCAGGGTGTTTTTGAAGCCCCTATAGTCGGCCAACTTTTTTGAGCATTTTCCCTTGGTCCCCCCTTTGCAAAATCTCAGAAAATGGCCGATTTCGGTGTCTTTGCCAAATTTGTCATAACTCGGCGCTACGGACACTTACGGAGCCGCAGTTTGCAGCAAAATGCTGTGCTATGTTTGCACTTCAAGTGCATACTAATTAGGAGATGATGCAATTTGCGCCAGGGTGTTTTTGAAGCCCCTATAGTCGGCCTACTTTTTTGAGCATTTTCCCTTGCTCCCCCCATGGCATAATCTCAGAAAATGGCCGATTTAGGTGTCTTTGCCAAATTTGTTATAACTCGGCTCTACGGACACTTACGGAGCCGCAGTTTGCAGGAAAATGCTGTGCTATGTTTGCACTTCAAGTGCATACCAATTAGGAGATGATGCAATTGGGGCCAGGGTGTTTTTGAAGCCCCTATAGTCGGCCTAATTTTTTTGAGCATTTTCCCTTGGTCCCCCCTTGGCAAAATCTCAGAAAATGGCCGATTTAGGTGTCTTTGCCAAATTTGTCATAACTCGGCTCTACGGACACTTACGGAGCCGCAGTTTGCAGCAAAATGCTGTGCTATGTTTGCACTTCAAGTGCATACTAATTAGGAGATGATGCAATTTGCGCCAGGTTTTTTTTGAAGCCCCTATAGTCGGCCTACTTTTTTGAGCATTTTCCCTTGGTCCCCCCCTTGGCAAAATCTCAGAAAATGGCCGATTTAGGTGTCTTTGCCAAATTTGTCATAACTCGCCTCTACGGACACTTACGGAACCGCAGTTTGCAGCAAACTGCTGTGCTATGTTTGCACTTCAAGTGCATGCTAATTAGGAGATGATGCAATTTGCGCCAGGTTGTTATTGAAGCCCCTATAGTCGGCGTACTTTTTTGAGCATTTTCCCTTGGTCCCCCCTTGGCATAATCTCAGAAAATGGCCGATTTAGGTGTCTTTGCCAAATTTGTCATAACTCGGCTCTACCGACACTTACGGAGCCGCAGTTTGCAGCAAAATGCTGTGCTATGTTTGCACTTTAAGTGCATACTAATTAGAAGATGATGCAATTTGCGCCACGGTGTTTTTGAAGCCCCTATAGTATGCCTACTTTTTTGAGCATTTTCCCTTGGTCCCCCCTTGGCAAAATCTCAGAAAATGGCCGATTTAGGTGTCTTTGCCAAATTTGTCATAACTGGGCTCTACGGACACTTACGGAGCCGCAGTTTGCAGCAAAATGCTGTGCTATGTTTGCACTTCAAGTGCATACCAATTACGAGATGATGCAATTGGGGCCAGGGTGTTTTTGAAGCCCCTATAGTCGGCCTAATTTTTTGAGCATTTTCCCTTGGTCCCCACTTGGCAAAATCTGAGAAAATGGCCGATTTAGGTGTCTTTGCCAAATTTGTCATAACTCGGCTCTACGGACACTTACGGAGCCGCAGTTTGCAGCAAAATGCTGTGCTATGTTTGCACTTCAATTGCATACTAATTAGGAGACGATGCAATTGGCCCAAGGGTGTTTTTGAAGCCCCTCTAGTTGGCCTACTTTTTTGAGCATTTTCCCTTGGTCCCCCCTTGGCAAAATCTCAGAAAATGGCCGATTTAGGTGTCTTTGCCAAATTTGTCATTACTCGGCTCTACGGACACTTACGGAGCCGCAGTTTGCAGCAAAATGCTGTGCTATGTTTGCTCTTCAAGTGCATACTAATTAGGAGATGATGCAATTGGCGCCAGGGTGTTTTTGAAGCCCCTATAGTCGGCCGACTTTATTGAGCATTTTCCCTTGGTCCCCCCTATGGCAAAATCTGAGAAAATGGCCGATTTAGGTGTCTTTGCCAAATTTGTCATAAGTCGGCTCTACGGACACTTACTGAGCCGCAGTTTGCAGCAAACTGCTGTGCTATGTTTGCACTTCAAGTGCATACTAATTAGGAGATGATGCAATTGGCGCCAGAGTGATTTTGAAGCCCCTATAGTCGGCCTACTTTTTTGAGCATTTTCCCTTGGTCCCCCCTTGGCATAATCTCAGAAAATGGCCGATTTAGGTGTCTTTGCCAAATTTGTCATAACTCGGCTCTACGGACACTTACGGAGCCGCAGTTTGCAGGAAAATGCTGTGCTATGTTTGCACTTCAAGTGCATACTAATTAAGAGATGATGCACTTTGCGCCACGGTGTTTTTGAAGCCCCTATAGTATGCCTACTTTTTTGAGCATTTTCCCTTGGTCCCCCCTTGGCAAAATCTCAGAAAATGGCCGTTTAGGTGTCTTTGCCAAATTTGTCATAACTGGGCTCTACGGACACTTACGGAGCCGCAGTTTGCAGCAAAATGCTGTGCTATGTTGGCACTTCAAGTGCATACTAATTAGGAGATGATGCAATTTGCGCCACGGTGTTTTTGAAGCCCCTATAGTATGCCTACTTTTTTGAGCATTTTCCCTTGGTCCCCCCTTGGCAAAATCTCAGAAAATGGCCGATTTAGGTGTCTTTGCCAAATTTGTCATAACTGGGCTCTAAGGACACTTACGGAGCCGCAGTTTGCAGCAAAATGCTGTGCTATGTTTGCACTTCAAGTGCATACTAATTAGGAGATGATGCAATTGGCGCCAGAGTGTTTTTGAAGCCCCTATAGTCGTCCTTCTTTTTTAAGCATTTTCCCTTGGTCCCCTTTTGGCAAAATCTGAGAAAATGGCCGATTTAGGTGTCTTTGCCAAATTTGTCATAACTCGGCTCTACGGACACTTACGGAGCCGCAGTTTGCAGCAAAATGCTGTGCTATGTTTGCACTTCAATTGCATACTAATTAGGAGACGATGCAATTGGCCCAAGGGTGTTTTTGAAGCCCCTCTAGTTGGCCTACTTTTTTGAGCATTTTCCCTTGGTCCCCCCTTGGCAAAATCTCAGAAAATGGCCGATTTAGGTGTCTTTGCCAAATTTGTCATAACTCGGCTCTACGGACACTTACGGAGCTGCAGTTTGCAGGAAAATGCTGTGCTATGTTTGCACTTCAAGTGCATACTAATTAGGAGATGATGGAATTGGCGCCAGGGTGTTTTTGAAGCCCCTATAGTCGGCCGACTTTATTGAGCATTTTCCCTTGGTCCCCCCTTGGCAAAATCTCAGAAAATGGCCGATTTACGTGTCTTTGCCAAATTTGTCATAAGTCGGCTCTACGGACACTTACTGAGCCGCAGTTTGCAGCAAAATGCTGTGCTATGTTTGCACTTCAAGTGCATACTAATTAGGAGATGATGCAATTGGCGCCAGGGTGTTTTTGAAGCCCCTATAGTCGGCCTACTTTTTTGAGCATTTTCCCTTGGTCCCCCCTTGGCATAATCTCAGAAAATGGCCGATTTAGGTGTCTTTGCCAAATTTGTCATAACTCGGATCTACGGACACTTACGGAGCCGCAGTTTGCAGCAAAATGCTGTGCTATGTTTGCACTTCAAGTGCATACTAATTAGGAGATGATGCAATTGGCGCCAGGGTGTTTTTGAAGCCCCTATAGTCGGCCTACTTTTTTGAGCATTTTCCCTTGGTCCCCCCTTGGCATAATCTCAGAAAATGGCCGATTTAGGTGTCTTTGCCAAATTTGTCATAACTCGGCTCTACGGACACTTACGGAGCCGCAGTTTGCAGCAAAATGCTGTGCTATGTTTGCACTTCAAGTGCATACTAATTAGGAGATGATGCAATTGGCGCCAGGGTGTTTTTGAAGCCCCTATAGTCGGCCTACTTTTTTGAGCATTTTCCCTTGGTCCCCCCTTTGCAAAATCTCAGAAAATGGCCGATTTAGGTGTCTTTGCCAAATTTGTCATAACTCGGATCTACGGACACTTACGGAGCCGCAGTTTGACGCAAAATGCTGTGCTATGTTTGCACTTCAAGTGCATACTAATTAGGAGATGATGCAATTGGCGCCAGAGTGTTTTTGAAGCCCCTATAGTCGGCCTACTTTTTTGAGCATTTTCCCTTGGTCCCCCCTTGGCATAATCTCAGAAAATGGCCGATTTAGGTGTCTTTGCCAAATTTGTCATAACTGGGCTCTACGGACACTTACGGAGCCGCAGTTTGCAGCAAAATGCTGTGCTATGTTTGCACTTCAAGTGCATACCAATTACGAGATGATGCAATTGGGGCCAGGGTGTTTTTGAAGCCCCTATAGTCGGCCTAATTTTTTGAGCATTTTCCCTTGGTCCCCCCTTGGCAAAATCTCAGAAAATGGCCGATTTAGGTGTCTTTGCCAAATTTGTCATAACTGGGCTCTACGGACACTTACGGAGCCGCAGTTTGCAGCAAAATGCTGTGCTATGTTTGCACTTCAAGTGCATACCAATTACGAGATGATGCAATTGGGGCCAGGGTGTTTTTGAAGCCCCTATAGTCGGCCTAATTTTTTGAGCATTTTCCCTTGGTCCCCACTTGGCAAAATCTGAGAAAATGGCCGATTTAGGTGTCTTTGCCAAATTTGTCATAACTCGGCTCTACGGACACTTACGGAGCCGCAGTTTGCAGCAAAATGCTGTGCTATGTTTGCACTTCAATTGCATACTAATTAGGAGACGATGCAATTGGCCCAAGGGTGTTTTTGAAGCCCCTCTAGTTGGCCTACTTTTTTGAGCATTTTCCCTTGGTCCCCCCTTGGCAAAATCTGAGAAAATGGCCGATTTAGGTGTCTTTGCCAAATTTGTCATAAGTCGGCTCTACGGACACTTACTGAGCCGCAGTTTGCAGCAAACTGCTGTGCTATGTTTGCACTTCAAGTGCATACTAATTAGGAGATGATGCAATTGGCGCCAGGGTGATTTTTAAGCCCCTATAGTCGGCCTACTTTTTTGAGCATTTTCCCTTGGTCCCCCCTTGGCATAATCTCAGAAAATGGCCGATTTAGGTGTCTTTGCCAAATTTGTCATAACTCGGCTCTACGGACACTTACGGAGCCGCAGTTTGCAGGAAAATGCTGTGCTATGTTTGCACTTCAAGTGCATACTAATTAAGAGATGATGCACTTTGCGCCACGGTGTTTTTGAAGCCCCTATAGCATGCCTACTTTTTTGAGCATTTTCCCTTGGTCCCCCCTTGGCAAAATCTCAGAAAATGGCTGTTTAGGTGTCTTTGCCAAATTTGTCATAACTGGGCTCTACGGACACTTACGGAGCCGCAGTTTGCAGCAAAATGCTGTGCTATGTTGGCACTTCAAGTGCATACTAATTAGGAGATGATGCAATTTGCGCCACGGTGTTTTTGAAGCCCCTATAGTATGCCTACTTTTTTGAGCATTTTCCCTTGGTCCCCCCTTGGCAAAATCTGAGAAAATGGCCGATTTAGGTGTCTTTGCCAAATTTGTCATAAGTCGGCTCTACGGACACTTACTGAGCCGCAGTTTGCAGCAAACTGCTGTGCTATGTTTGCACTTCAAGTGCATACTAATTAGGAGATGATGCAATTGGCGCCAGGGTGATTTTTAAGCCCCTATAGTCGGCCTACTTTTTTGAGCATTTTCCCTTGGTCCCCCCTTGGCATAATCTCAGAAAATGGCCGATTTAGGTGTCTTTGCCAAATTTGTCATAACTCGGCTCTACGGACACTTACGGAGCCGCAGTTTGCAGGAAAATGCTGTGCTATGTTTGCACTTCAAGTGCATACTAATTAAGAGTTGATGCACTTTGCGCCACGGTGTTTTTGAAGCCCCTATAGTATGCCTACTTTTTTGAGCATTTTCCCTTGGTCCCCCCTTGGCAAAATCTCAGAAAATGGCTGTTTAGGTGTCTTTGCCAAATTTGTCATAACTGGGCTCTACGGACACTTACGGAGCCGCAGTTTGCAGCAAAATGCTGTGCTATGTTGGCACTTCAAGTGCATACTAATTAGGAGATGATGCAATTTGCGCCACGGTGTTTTTGAAGCCCCTATAGTATGCCTACTTTTTTGAGCATTTTCCCTTGGTCCCCCCTTGGCAAAATCTCAGAAAATGGCCGATTTAGGTGTCTTTGCCAAATTTGTCATAACTGGGCTCTAAGGACACTTACGGAGCCGCAGTTTGCAGCAAAATGCTGTGCTATGTTTGCACTTCAAGTGCATACTAATTAGGAGATGATGCAATTGGCGCCAGAGTGTTTTTGAAGCCCCTATAGTCGTCCTTCTTTTTTGAGCATTTTCCCTTGGTCCCCTTTTGGCAAAATCTGAGAAAATGGCCGATTCAGGTGTCTTTGCCAAATTTGTCATAACTCGGCTCTACGGACACTTACGGAGCCGCAGTTTGCAGCAAAATGCTGTGCTATGTTTGCACTTCAATTGCATACTAATTAGGAGACGATGCAATTGGCCCAAGGGTGTTTTAGAAGCCCCTCTAGTTGGCCTACTTTTTTGAGCATTTTCCCTTGGTCCCCCCTTGGCAAAATCTCAGAAAATGGCCGATTTAGGTGTCTTTGCCAAATTTGTCATAACTCGGCTCTACGGACACTTACGGAGCTGCAGTTTGCAGGAAAATGCTGTGCTATGTTTGCACTTCAAGTGCATACTAATTAGGAGATGATGGAATTGGCGCCAGGGTGTTTTTGAAGCCCCTATAGTCGGCCGACTTTATTGAGCATTTTCCCTTGGTCCCCCCTTGGCAAAATCTCAGAAAATGGCCGATTTACGTGTCTTTGCCAAATTTGTCATAACTCGGATCTACGGACACTTACGGAGCCGCAGTTTGCAGCAAAATGCTGTGCTATGTTTGCACTTCAAGTGCATACTAATTAGGAGATGATGCAATTGGCGCCAGGGTGTTTTTGAAGCCCCTATAGTCGGCCTACTTTTTTGAGCATTTTCCCTTGGTCCCCCCTTGGCATAATCTCAGAAAATGGCCGATTTAGGTGTCTTTGCCAAATTTGTCATAACTCGGCTCTACGGACACTTACGGAGCCGCAGTTTGCAGCAAAATGCTGTGCTATGTTTGCACTTCAAGTGCATACTAATTAGGAGATGATGCAATTGGCGCCAGGGTGTTTTTGAAGCCCCTATAGTCGGCCTACTTTTTTGAGCATTTTCCCTTGGTCCCCCCTTTGCAAAATCTCAGAAAATGGCCGATTTAGGTGTCTTTGCCAAATTTGTCATAACTCGGATCTACGGACACTTACGGAGCCGCAGTTTGCAGCAAAATGCTGTGCTATGTTTGCACTTCAAGTGCATACTAAATAGGAGATGATGCAATTGGCGCCAGAGTGTTTTTGAAGCCCCTATAGTCGGCCTACTTTTTTGAGCATTTTCCCTTGGTCCCCCCTTGGCATAATCTCAGAAAATGGCCGATTTAGGTGTCTTTGCCAAATTTGTCATAACTCGGCTCTACGGACACTTACGGAGCCGCAGTTTGCAGCAAAATGCTGTGCTATGTTTGAACTTCAAGTGCATACCAATTAGCAGATGATGCAATTTGCGCCAGGGTGTTTTTGAAGCCCCTATAGTCGGCCTACTTTTTTGAGCATTTTCCCTTGGTCCCCCCATGGCATAATCTCAGAAAATGGCCGATTTAGGTGTCTTTGCCAAATTTGTTATAACTCGGCTCTACGTACACTTACGGAGCTGCAGTTTGCAGCAAAATGCTTTGCTATGTTTGCACTTCAAGTGCATACCAATTAGGAGATGATGCAATTGGCGCCAGGGTGTTTTTGAAGCCCCTATAGTCGGCCTAATTTTTTGAGCATTTTCACTTGGTCCCCCCTTGGCAAAATCTCAGAAAATGGCCGATTTAGGTGTCTTTGCCAAATTTTTCATAACTCGGCTCTACGGACACTTACGGAGCCGCAGTTTGCAGCAAAATGCTGTGCTATGTTTGCACTTTAAGTGCATACTAATTAGAAGATGATGCAATTTGCGCCACGGTGTTTTTGAAGCCCCAATAGTATGCCTACTTTTTTGAGGATTTTCCCTTGGTCCCCCCTTGGCAAAATCTCAGAAAATGGCCGATTTAGGTGTCTTTGCCAAATTTGTCATAACTGGGCTCTACGGACACTTACGGAGCCGCAGTTTGCAGCAAAATGCTGTGCTATGTTTGCACTTCAAGTGCATACTAATTAGGAGATGATGCAATTGGCGCCAGAGTGTTTTTGAAGCCCCTATAGTCGGCCTTCTTTTTTGAGCATTTTCCCTTGGTCCCCCCTTGGCAAAATCTGAGAAAATGGCCGATTTAGGTGTCTTTGCCAAATTTGTCATAACTCGACTCTACGGACACTTACGGAGCCGCAGTTTGCAGCAAAATGCTGTGCTATGTTCGCACTTCAAGTGCATACTAATTAGAAGATGATGCAATTTGCGCCACGGTGTTTTTGAAGCCCCTATAGTCGGCCTACTTTTTTGAGCATTTTCCCTTGGTCCCCCCCTTGGCAAAATCTCAGAAAATGGCCGATTTGGGTGTCTTTGCCAAATTTGTCATAACTCGGCTCTACGGACACTTACGGAGCCGCAGTTTGCAGCAAAATGCTGTGCTATGTTTGCACTTACAGTGCATACTAATTAGGAGATGATGCAATTGGCGCCAGGGTGTTTTTGAAGCCCCTATAGTCGGCCTACTTTTTTGAGCATTTTCCCTTGGTCCCCCCTTTGCAAAATCTCAGAAAATGGCCGATTTAGGTGTCTTTGCCAAATTTGTCATAACTCGGCTCTACGGACACTTACAGAGCCGCAGTTTGCAGCAAAATGCTGTGCTATGTTTGAACTTCAAGTGCATACCAATTAGCAGATGATGCAATTTGCGCCAGGGTGTTTTTGAAGCCCCTATAGTCGGCCTACTTTTTTGAGCATTTTCCCTTGGTCCCCCCATGGCATAATCTCAGAAAATGGCCGATTTAGGTGTCTTTGCCAAATTTGTTATAACTCGGCTCTACGGACACTTACGGAGCTGCAGTTTGCAGCAAAATGCTGTGCTATGTTTGCACTTCAAGTGCATACCAATTAGGAGATGATGCAATTGGCGCCAGGGTGTTTTTGAAGCCCCTATAGTCGGCCGACTTTATTGAGCATTTTCCCTTGGTCCCCCCTATGGCAAAATCTCAGAAAATGGCCGATTTACGTGTCTTTGCCAAATTTGTCATAAGTCGGCTCTACGGACACTTACTGAGCCGCAGTTTGCAGCAAAATGCTGTGCTATGTTTGCACTTCAAGTGCATACTAATTAGGAGATGATGCAATTGGCGCCAGGGTGTTTTTGAAGCCCCTATAGTCGGCCTACTTTTTTGAGCATTTTCCCTTGGTCCCCCCTTGGCATAATCTCAGAAAATGGCCGATTTAGGTGTCTTTGCCAAATTTGTCATAACTCGGCTCTACGGACACTTACGGAGCCGCAGTTTGCAGCAAAATGCTGTGCTATGTTTGCACTTCAAGTGCATACTAATTAGGAGATGATGCAATTGGCGCCAGGGTGTTTTTGAAGCCCCTATAGTCGGCCTACTTTTTTGAGCATTTTCCCTTGGTCCCCCCTTGGCATAATCTCAGAAAATGGCCGATTTAGGTGTCTTTGCCAAATTTGTCATAACTCGGCTCTACGGACACTTACGGAGCCGCAGTTTGCAGCAAAATGCTGTGCTATGTTTGCACTTCAAGTGCATACTAATTAGGAGATGATGCAATTGGCGCCAGGGTGTTTTTGAAGCCCCTATAGTCGGCCTACTTTTTTGAGCATTTTCCCTTGGTCCCCCCTTTGCAAAATCTCAGAAAATGGCCGATTTAGGTGTCTTTGCCAAATTTGTCATAACTCGGCGCTACGGACACTTACGGAGCCGCAGTTTGCAGCAAAATGCTGTGCTATGTTTGCACTTTAAGTGCATACTAAATAGGAGATGATGCAATTTGCGCCAGGGTGTTTTTGAAGCCCCTATAGTCGGCCTACTTTTTTGAGCATTTTCCCTTGGTCCCCCCATGGCATAATCTCAGAAAATGGCCGATTTAGGTGTCTTTGCCAAATTTGTTATAACTCGGCTCTACGTACACTTACGGAGCTGCAGTTTGCAGCAAAATGCTTTGCTATGTTTGCACTTCAAGTGCATACCAATTAGAAGATGATGCAATTGGCGCCAGGGTGTTTTTGAAGCCCCTATAGTCGGCCTAATTTTTTGAGCATTTTCCCTTGGTCCCCCCTTGGCAAAATCTCAGAAAATGGCCGATTTAGGTGTCTTTGCCAAATTTTTCATAACTCGGCTCTACGGACACTTACTGAGCCGCAGTTTGCAGCAAAATGCTGTGCTATGTTTGCACTTTAAGTGCATACTAATTAGAAGATGATGCAATTTGCGCCACGGTGTTTTTGAAGCCCCAATAGTATGCCTACTTTTTTGAGGATTTTCCCTTGGTCCCCCCTTGGCAAAATCTCAGAAAATGGCCGATTTAGGTGTCTTTGCCAAATTTGTCATAACTGGGCTCTACGGACACTTACGGAGCCGCAGTTTGCAGCAAAATGCTGTGCTATGTTTGCACTTCAAGTGCATACTAATTAGAAGATGATGCAATTGGCGCC
Source organism: Micromussa lordhowensis (assembly GCA_964020085.1). Taxonomy (NCBI): domain Eukaryota; kingdom Metazoa; phylum Cnidaria; class Anthozoa; order Scleractinia; family Lobophylliidae; genus Micromussa; species Micromussa lordhowensis. The sequence continues at coordinate 31,879,211 of OZ026598.1, read as the reverse complement.
AGAGTGTTTTTGAAGCCCCTATAGTCGGCCTTCTTTTTTGAGCATTTTCCCTTGGTCCCCCCTTGGCAAAATCTCAGAAAATGGCCGATTTAGGTGTCTTTGCCAAATTTGTCATAACTCGACTCTACGGACACTTACGGAGCCGCAGTTTGCAGCAAAATGCTGTGCTATGTTCGCACTTCAAGTGCATACTAATTAGAAGATGATGCAATTTGCGCCACGGTGTTTTTGAAGCCCCTATAGTCGGCCTACTTTTTTGAGCATTTTCCCTTGGTCCCCCCCTTGGCATAATCTCAGAAAATGGCCGATTTAGGTGTCTTTGCCAAATTTGTTATAACTCGGCTCTACGGACACTTACGGAGCTGCAGTTTGCAGCAAAATGCTGTGCTATGTTTGCACTTCAAGTGCATACATATTAGGAGATGATGCAATTGGCGCCAGGGTGTTTTTGAAGCCCCTATAGTCGGCCGACTTTATTGAGCATTTTCCCTTGGTCCCCCCTATGGCAAAATCTCAGAAAATGGCCGATTTACGTGTCTTTGCCAAATTTGTCATAACTCGGCTCTACGGACACTTACTGAGCCGCAGTTTGCAGCAAAATACTGTGCTATGTTTGCACTTCAAGTGCATAAAAATTAGAAGATGATGCAATTGGCGCCAGGGTGTTTTTGAAGCCCCTATAGTCGGCCTACTTTTTTGAGCATTTTCCCTTGGTCCCCCCTTTGCAAAATCTCAGAAAATGGCCGATTTAGGTGTCTTTGCCAAATTTGTCATAACTCGGATCTACGGACACTTACGGAGCCGCAGTTTGCAGCAAAATGCTGTGCTATGTTTGCACTTCAAGTGCATACTAATTAGGAGATGATGCAATTGGCGCCAGGGTGTTTTTGAAGCCCCTATAGTCGGCCTACTTTTTTGAGCATTTTCCCTTGGTCCCCCCTTGGCATAATCTCAGAAAATGGCGGATTTAGGTGTCTTTGCCAAATTTGTCATAACTCGGCTCTACGGACACTTACGGAGCCGCAGTTGGCAGCAAAATGCTGTGCTATGTTTGCACTTCAAGTGCATACTAATTAGGAGATGATGCAATTGGCGCCAGGGTGTTTTTGAAGCCCCTATAGTCGGCCTACTTTTTTGAGCATTTTCCCTTGGTCCCCCCTTTGCAAAATCTCAGAAAATGGCCGATTTAGGTGTCTTTGCCAAATTTGTCATAACTCGGCTCTACGGACACTTACGGAGCCGCAGTTTGCAGCAAAATGCTGTGCTATGTTTGAACTTCAAGTGCATACCAATTAGCAGATGATGCAATTTGCGCCAGGGTGTTTTTGAAGCCCCTATAGTCGGCCTACTTTTTTGAGCATTTTCCCTTGGTCCCCCCATGGCATAATCTCAGAAAATGGCCGATTTAGGTGTCTTTGCCAAATTTGTTATAACTCGGCTCTACGTACACTTACGGAGCTGCAGTTTGCAGCAAAATGCTTTGCTATGTTTGCACTTCGAATGCATACCAATTAGGAGATGATGCAATTGGCGCCAGGGTGTTTTTGAAGCCCCTATAGTCGGCCTAATTTTTTGACCATTTTCCCTTGGTCCCCCCTTGGCAAAATCTCAGAAAATGGCCGATTTAGGTGTCTTTGCCAAATTTTTCATAACTCGGCTCTACGGACACTTACGGAGCCGCAGTTTGCAGCAAAATGCTGTGCTATGTTTGCACTTTAAGTGCATACTAATTAGAAGATGATGCAATTTGCGCCACGGTGTTTTTGAAGCCCGAATAGTATGCCTACTTTTTTGAGGATTTTCCCTTGGTCCCCCCTTGGCAAAATCTCAGAAAATGGCCGATTTAGGTGTCTTTGCCAAATTTGTCATAACTGGGCTCTACGGACACTTACGGAGCCGCAGTTTGCAGCAAAATGCTGTGCTATGTTTGCACTTTAAGTGCATACTAATTAGGAGATGATGCAATTGGCGCCAGAGTGTTTTTGAAGCCCCTATAGTCGGCCTTCTTTTTTGAGCATTTTCCCTTGGTCCCCCCTTGGCATAATCTCAGAAAATGGCCGGTTTAGGTGTCTTTGCCAAATTTGTCATAACTCGGCGCTACGGACACTTACGGAGGCGCAGTTTGCAGCAAAATGCTGTGCTATGTTTGCACTTCAAGTGCATACTAATTAGGAGATGATGCAATTCGCGCCATGGTGTTTTTGAAGTCCCTATATTCGGCCAACTTTTTTGAGCATTTTCCCTTGGTCCCCCCTTTGCAAAATCTCAGAAAATGGCCTATTTCGGTGTCTTTGCCAAATTTGTCATAACTCGGCGCTACGGACACTTACGGAGCCGCAGTTTGCAGCAAAATGCTGTGCTTTTTTTGAACTTCAAGTGCCTACTAATTAGGAGATGATGCAATTTGCGCCAGGGTGTTTTTGAAGCCCCTATAGTCGGCCTACTTTTTTGAGCATTTTCCCTTGGTCTCCCCTTGGCAAAATCTCAGAAAATGGCCGATTTAGGTGTCTTTGCCAAATTTGTCATAACTCGGCTCTACGGACACTTACGGAGCCGCAGTTTGCAGCAAAATGCTCTGCCATGTTTGCACTTCAAGTGCATACTAATTAGGAGATGATGCAATTTGCGGCAGAGTGTTTTTGAAGCCCCTATAGTCGGCCTAATTTTTTGAGCATTTTCCCTTGGTCCCCCCTTGGCAAAATCTCAGAAAATGGCCGATTTAGGTGTCTTTGCCAAATTTGTCATAACTCGGCTGTACGGACACTTACGGAGCCGCAGTTTGCAACAAAATGCTGTGCTATGTTTGTACTTCAAGTGCATACTAATTAGGAGATGATGCAATTGGCGCCAGGGTGTTTTTGAAGCCCCTATAGAAAGCCTACTTTTTTGAGCATTTTCCCTTGGTCCCCCCTTGGCAAAATCTCAGAAAATGGCCGATTTAGGTGTCTTTGCCAAATTTGTCATAACTCGGCTCTACGGACACTGACGGAGCCGCAGATTGCAGCAAAATGCTGTGCTATATTTTCACTTTAAGTGCATACTAATTAGGAGATGATGCAATTGGCGCCAGGGTGTTTTTGAAGCCCCTATAGTCGGCCTACTTTTTTGAGCATTTTCCCTTGGTCCCCCCTTGGCAAAATCGCAGAAAATGGACGATTTAGGTGTCTTTGCCAAATTTGTCATAACACGGCTCTACGGACACTTACGGAGCCGCAGTTTGCAGCAAAATGCTGTGCCATGTTTGCACTTCAAGTGCATACTAATTAGGAGATGATGCAATTGGCGCCAGGGTGTTTTTGAAGCCCCCATGGTCGGCCTACTTTTTTCAGCATTTTCCCTCGGTCCCCCCTGGCAAAATCTCAGAAAATGGCCGATTTAGGTGTCTTTGCCAAATTTGTCATAACTCGGCTCTACGGAAACTTACGGAGCCGCAGTTTGCAGCAAAATGCTGTGCTATGTTTGCACTTCAAGTGCATACTAATTAGCAGATGATGCAATTCGCGCCAGGGTGTTTTCTGAAGCCCCTATAGTCGGCCTACTTTTTTGAGCATTTTCTCTTGGTCCCCCCTTGGGAAAATCTCAGAAAATGGCCGATTTAGGTGTCTTTACCAAATTTGTCATAACTCGGCTCTACGGACACTTACGGAGCCGCACTTTGCAGCAAAATGCTGTGCTATGTTTGCACTTCAAGTGCATACTAATTAGGAGATGATGCAATTGGCGCCAGGGTGTTTTTGCAGCCCCTATAGTCGGCCTACTTTTTTGAGCATTTTCCCTTGGTCCCCCCAAGGCAAAATCTCAGAAAATGGCCGATTTAGGTGTCTTTGCCAAATTTGTCATAACTCGGCTCTACGGACACTTACGGAGCCGCAGTTTGCAGCAAAATGCTGTGCTATGTTTGCACTTCAAGTGCATACTAATTAGGAGATGATGCAATTGGCGCCAGGGTGTTTCTGAAGCCCCTATAGTCGGCCTACTTTTTTGAGCATTTTCCCTTGGTCCCCCCTTGGCATAATCTCAGAAAATGGCCGATTTAGGTGTCTTTGCCAAATTTGTCATAACTCGGCTCTACGGACACTTACGGAGCCGCAGTTTGCAGCAAAATGTTGTGCTATGTTTGCACTTCAAGTGCATACTAATTAGGAGATGATGCAATTGGCGCCAGGGTGTTTTTGAAGCCCCTATAGTCGGCGTACTTTTTTGAGCATTTTCCCTTGGTCCCCCCTTGGCATAATCTCAGAAAATGGCCGATTTAGGTGTCTTTGCCAAATTTGTCATAACTCAGCTCTACGGACACTTACGGAGCCGCAGTTTGCAGCAAAATGCTGTGCTATGTTTGCACTTCAAGTGCATACTAATTAGAAGATGATGCAATTTGCGCCACGGTGTTTTTGAAGCCCCTATATTAGGCCTAGGTGTTTGAGCATTTTCCCTTGGTCCCCCCTTGGCAAAATCTCAGAAAATGGCCGATTTAGGTGTCTTTGCCAAATTTGTCATAACTGGCCTCTACGGACACTTACGGAGCCGCAGTTTGCAGCAAAATGCTGTGCTATGTTTGCACTTCAAGTGCATACCAATTAGGAGATGATGCAATTGGGGCCAGGGTGTTTTTGAAGCCCCTATAGTCGGTCTAATTTTTTGAGCATTTTCCCTTGGTCCCCCCTTGGCAAAATCTCAGAAAATGGCCGATTTAGGTGTCTTTGCCAAATTTGTCATAACTCGGCTCTACGGACACTTACGGAGCCGCAGTTTGCAGCAAAATGCTGTGCTATGTTTGCACTTCAAGTGCATACTAATTAGGAGATGATGCAATTGGCGCCAGGGTGTTTCTGAAGCCCCTATAGTCGGCTTACTTTTTTGAGCATTTTCTCTTGGTCCCCCCTTGGCATAATCTCAGAAAATGGCCGATTTAGGTGTCTTTGCCAAATTTGTCATAACTCGGCTCTACGGACACTTACGGAGCCGCAGTTTGCAGCAAAATGGTGTGCTATGTTTGCACTTCAAGTGCATACTAATTAGGAGATGATGCAATTGGTGCCAGGGTGTTTTTGAAGCCCCTATAGTCGGCGTACTTTTTTGAGCATTTTCCCTTGGTCCCCCCTTGGCATAATCTCAGAAAATGGCCGATTTAGGTGTCTTTGCCAAATTTGTCATAACTCGGCTCTACGGACACTTACGGAGCCGCAGTTTGCAGCAAAATGCTGTGCTATGTTTGCACTTCAAGTGCATACTAATTAGAAGATGATGCAATTTGCGCCACGGTGTTTTCGAAGCCCCTATAGTATGCCTACTTTTTTGAGCATTTTCCCTTGGTCCCCCCTTGGCAAAATCTCAGAAAATGGCCGATTTAGGTGTCTTTGCCAAATTTGTCATAACTGGGCTCTACGGACACTTACGGAGCCGCAGTTTGCAGCAAAATGCTGTGCTATGTTTGCACTTCAAGTGCATACCAATTAGGAGATGATGCAATTGGGGCCAGGGTGTTTTTGAAGCCCCTATAGTCGGCCTAATTTTTTGAGCATTTTCCCTTGGTCCCCCCTTGGCAAAATCTCAGAAAATGGCCGATTTAGGTGTCTTTGCCAAATTTGTCATAACTCGGCTCTACGGACACTTACGGAGCCGCACTTTGCAGCAAAATGCTGTGCTATGTTTGCACTTCAATTGCATACTAATTAGGAGACGATGCAATTGGCCCAAGGGTGTTTTTGAAGCCCCTCTAGTTGGCCTACTTTTTTGAGCATTTTCCCTTGGTCCCCCCTTGGCAAAATCTCAGAAAATGGCCGATTTAGGTGTCTTTGCCAAATTTGTCATAACTCGGCTCTACGGACACTTACGGAGCCGCAGTTTGCAGCAAAATGCTGTGCTATGTTTGCACTTCAAGTGCATACTAATTAAGAGATGATGCAATTTGCGCCAGGGTGTTTTTTAAGTCCCTATAGTCGGTCTACGTTTTTGAGCATTTTCCCTTGGTCCCCCCTTGGCATAATCTCAGAAAATGGCCGATTTAGGTGTCTTTGCCAAATTTGTCATAACTCGGCGCTACGGACACTTACGGAGCCGCAGTTTGCAGCAAAATTCTGTGCTATATTTGCACTTCAAGTGCATACTAATTAGGAGATGATACAATTTGCGCCAAGGTGTTTTTGAAGCCCCTATATTCGGCCTACTTTTTTGAGCATTTTCCCTTGCTCCCCCCATGGCATAATCTCAGAAAATGGCCGATTTAGGTGTCTTTGCCAAATTTGTTATAACTCGGCTCTACGGACACTTACGGAGCCGCAGTTTGCAGCAAAATGCTGTGCTATGTTTGCACTTCAAGTGCATACTAATTAGGAGATAATGTAATTGGCGCCAGGGTGTTTCTGAAGCCCCTATAGTCGGCCTACTTTTTTGAGCATTTTCCCTTGGTCCCCCCTTGGCATAATCTCAGAAAATGGCGGATTTAGGTGTCTTTGCCAAATTTGTCATAACTCGGCTCTACGGACACTTACGGAGCCGCAGTTCGCAGCAAAATGTTGTGCTATGTTTGCACTTCAAGTGCATACTAATTAGGAGATGATGCAATTGGCGCCAGGGTGTTTTTGAAGCCCCTCTAGTTGGCCTACTTTTTTGAGCATTTTCCCTTGGTCCCCCCTTGGCATAATCTCAGAAAATGGCCGATTTAGGTGTCTTTGCCAAATTTGTCATAACTCGGCTCTACGGACACTTACGGAGCCGCAGTTTGCAGCAAAATGCTGTGCTATGTTTGCACTTCAAGTGCATACTAATTAGGAGATGATGCAATTTGCGCCACGGTGTTTTTGAAGCCCCTATAGTCGGCCGACTTTATTGAGCATTTTCCCTTGGTCCCCCCTATGGCAAAATCTGAGAAAATGGCCGATTTAGGTGTCTCGGCCAAATTTGTCATAAGTCGGCTCTACGGACACTTACTGAGCTGCAGTTTGCAGCAAAATGCTGTGCTATGTTTGCACTTCAAGTGCATACTAATTAGGATATGATGCAATTTGCGCCAAGGTGTTTTTGAAGCCCCTATAGTCGGCCTACTTTTTTGAGCATTTTCCCTTGGTCCCCCCTTGGCAAAATCTGAGAAAATGGCCGATTTAGGTGTCTTTGCCAAATTTGTCATAGCTCGGCTCTACGGACACTTACGGAGCCGCAGTTTGCAGCAAAATGCTGTGCTATGTTTGCACTTCAAGTGCATACTAATAAGGAGATGATGCAATTGGCGCCAGGGTGTTTTTGAAGCCCCTATAGTCGGCCTACTTTTTTGAGCATTTTCCCTTGGTCCCCCCTTGGCATAATCTCAGAAAATGGCCGATTTAGGTGTCTTTGCCAAATTTGTCATAACTCGGCTCTACGGACACTTACGGAGCCGCAGTTTGCAGGAAAATGCTGTGCTATGTTTGCACTTCAAGTGCATACTAATTAAGAGATGATGCAATTTGCGCCACGGTGTTTTTGAAGCCCCTATAGTATGCCTACTTTTTTGAGCATTTTCCCTTGGTCCCCCCTTGGCAAAATCTCAGAAAATGGCCGATTTAGGTGTCTTTGCCAAATTTGTCATAACTGGGCTCTACGGACACTTACGGAGCCGCAGTTTGCAGCAAAATGCTGTGCTATGTTTGCACTTCAAGTCCATACCAATTAGGAGATGATGCAATTTGCGCCAGGGTGTTTTTGAAGCCCCTATAGTCGGCCTAATTTTTTGAGCATTTTCCCTTGGTCCCCCCTTGGCAAAATCTCAGAAAATGGCCGATTTAGGTGTCTTTGCCAAATTTGTCATAACTTGGCTCTACGGACACTTACGGAGCCGCAGTTTGCAGCAAAATGCTGTGCTATGTTTGCACTTCAAGACCATACTAATTAGAAGATGATGCAATTTGCGCCAGGGTGTTTTTGAAGCCCCTATAGTCGGCCTAATTTTTTGAGCATTTTCCCTTGGTCCCCCCTTGGCAAAATCTCAGAAAATGGCCGATTTAGGTGTCTTTGCCAAATTTGTCATAACTTGGCTCTACGGACACTTACGGAGCCGCAGTTTGCAGCAAAATGCTGTGCTATGTTTGCACTTCAAGACCATACTAATTAGAAGATGATGCAATTTGCGCCACGGTGTTTTTGAAGCCCCTATAGTATGCCTACTTTTTTGAGCATTTTCCCTTGGTCCCCCCTTGGCATAATCTCAGAAAATGGCCGATTTAGGTGTCTTTGCCAAATTTGTCATAACTCGGCTCTACGGACACTTACGGAGCCGCAGTTTGCAGCAAAATGCTGTGCTATGTTTGCACTTCAAGTGCATACTAATTAGGAGATGATGCAATTTGCGCCAGTGTGTTTTTGAAGCCCCTATAGTCGGCCTACTTTTTTGAGCATTTTCCCTTGGTCCCCCCCTTGGCAAAATCTCAGAAAATGGCCGATTTAGGTGTCTTTGCCAAATTTGTCATAACTCGGCTCTACGGACACTTACGGAACCGCAGTTTGCAGCAAACTGCTGTGCTATGTTTGCACTTCAAGTGCATACTAATTAAGAGATGATGCAATTTGCGCCAGGGTGTTTTTGAAGCCCCTATAGTCGGCCTACTTTTTTCAACATTTTACCTTGGTCCCCCCTTGGCAAAATCTCAGAAAATGGCCGATTTAGGTGTCTTTGCCAAATTTGTCATAACTCGGCTCTACGGACACTTACGGAGCCGCAGTTTGCAGCAAAATGCTGTGCTATGTTTGCACTTCAATTGCATAGTAATTAGGAGACGATGCAATTGGCCCAAGGGTGTTTTTGAAGCCCCTCTAGTTGGCCTACTTTTTTGAGCATTTTCCCTTGGTCCCCCCTTGGCAAAATCTGAGAAAATGGCCGATTTAGGTGTCTTTGCCAAATTTGTCATAACTCGGCTCTACGGACACTTACGGAGCTGCAGTTTGCAGCAAAATGCTGTGCTATGTTTGCACTTCAAGTGCATACTAATTAGGAGATGATGGAATTGGCGCCAGGGTGTTTTTGAAGCCCCTATAGTCGGCCGACTTTATTGAGCATTTTCCCTTGGTCCCCCCTATGGCAAAATTTCAGAAAATGGCCGATTTAGGTGTCTTTGCCAAATTTGTCATAACTCGGCTCTACGGACACTTACGGAGCTGCAGTTTGCAGCAAAATGCTGTGCTATGTTTGCACTTCAAGTGCATACTAATTAGGAGATGATGGAATTGGCGCCAGGGTGTTTTTAAAGCCCCTATAGTCGGCCGACTTTATTGAGCATTTTCCCTTGGTCCCCCCTATGGCAAAATCTCAGAAAATGGCCGATTTACGTGTCTTTGCCAAATTTGTCATAAGTCGGCTCTACGGACACTTACTGAGCCGCAGTTTGCAGCAAAATGCTGTGCTATGTTTGCACTTCAAGTGCATACTAATTAGGAGATGATGCAATTGGTGCCAGGGTGTTTTTGAAGCCCCTATAGTCGGCCTACTTTTTTGAGCATTTTCCCTTGGTCCCCCCTTGGCATAATCTCAGAAAATGGCCGATTTAGGTGTCTTTGCCAAATTTGTCATAACTCGGATCTACGGACACTTACGGAGCCGCAGTTTGCAGCAAAATGCTGTGCTATGTTTGCACTTCAAGTGCATACTAATTAGGAGATGATGCAATTTGCGCCAGGGTGTTTTTGAAGCCCCTATAGTCGGCCTACTTTTTTGAGCATTTTCCCTTGGTCCCCCCTTGGCATAATCTCAGAAAATGGCCGATTTAGGTGTCTTTGCCAAATTTGTCATAACTCGGATCTACGGACACTTACGGAGCCGCAGTTTGCAGCAAAATGCTGTGCTATGTTTGCACTTCAAGTGCATACTAATTAGGAGATGATGCAATTGGCGCCAGGGTGTTTTTGAAGCCCCTATAATCGGCCTACTTTTTTGAGCATTTTCCCTTGGTCCCCCCTTTGCATAATCTCAGAAAATGGCCGATTTAGGTGTCTTTGCCAAATTTGTCATAACTCGGATCTACGGACACTTACGGAGCCGCAGTTTGCAGCAAAATGCTGTGCTATGTTTGCACTTGAAGTGCATACTAATTAGGAGATGATGCAATTGGCGCCAGGGTGTTTTTGAAGCCCCTATAGTCGGCCTACTTTTTTGAGCATTTTCCCTTGGTCCCCCCTTGGCATAATCTCAGAAAATGGCCGATTTAGGTGTCTTTGCCAAATTTGTCATAACTCGGCTCTACGGACACTTACGGAGCTGCAGTTTGCAGCAAAATGCTGTGCTATGATTGCACTTCAAGTGCATACTAATTAGGAGATGATGCAATTGGCGCCAGAGTGTTTTTGAAGCCCCTATATTCGGCCTTCTTTTTTGAGCATTTTCCCTTGGTCCCCCCTTGGCAAAATCTGAGAAAATGGCCGATTTAGGTGTCTTTGCAAATTTGTCATAACTCGACTCTACGGACACTTACGGAGCCGCAGTTTGCAGCAAAATGCTGTGCTATGTTCGCACTTCAAGTGCATACTAATTAGAAGATGATGCAATTTGCGCCACGGTGTTTTTGAAGCCCCTATAGTCGGCCTTCTTTTTTGAGCATTTTCCCTTGGTCCCCCCCTTGGCAAAATCTCAGAAAATGGCCGATTTAGGTGTCTTTGCCAAATTTGTCATAACTCGGCTCTACGGACACTTACGGAGCCGCAGTTTGCAGCAAAATGCTGTGCTATGTTTGCACTTACAGTGCATACTAATTAGGAGATGATGCAATTGGTGCCAGGGTGTTTTTGAAGCCCCTATAATCGGCCTACTTTTTTGAGCATTTTCCCTTCGTCCCCCCTTTGCAAAATCTCAGAAAATGGCCGATTTAGGTGTCTTTGCCAAATTTGTCATAACTCGGCTCTACGGACACTTACGGAGCCGCAGTTTGCAGCAAAATGCTGTGCTATGTTTGCACTTCAAGTGCATACTAATTAGGAGATGATGCAATTTGCGCCAGGGTTTTTTTGAAGCCCCTATAGTCGGCCTACTTTTTTGAGCATTTTCCCTTGGTCCCCCCCTTGGCAAAATCTCAGAAAATGGCCGATTTAGGTGTCTTTGCCAAATTTGTCATAACTCGGCTCTACGGACACTTACGGAACCGCAGTTTGCAGCAAACTGCTGTGCTATGTTTGCACTTCAAGTGCATACTAATTAAGAGATGATGCAATTTGCGCCAGGGTGTTTTTGAAGCCCCTATAGGCGGCCTACTTTTTTCAACATTTTCCCTTGGTCCCCCCTTGGCAAAATCTCAGAAAATGGCCGATTTAGGTGTCTTTGCCAAATTTGTCATAACTCGGCTCTACGGACACTTACGGAGCCGCAGTTTGCAGCAAAATGCTGTGCTATGTTTGCACTTCAATTGCATAGTAATTAGGAGACGATGCAATTGGCCCAAGGGTGTTTTTGAAGCCCCTCTAGTTGGCCTACTTTTTTGAGCATTTTCCCTTGGTCCCCCCTTGGCAAAATCTGAGAAAATGGCCGATTTAGGTGTCTTTGCCAAATTTGTCATAACTCGGCTCTACGGACACTTACGGAGCTGCAGTTTGCAGCAAAATGCTGTGCTATGTTTGCACTTCAAGTGCATACTAATTAGGAGATGATGGAATTGGCGCCAGGGTGTTTTTTAAGCCCCTATAGTCGGCCGACTTTATTGAGCATTTTCCCTTGGTCCCCCCTATGGCAAAATTTCAGAAAATGGCCGATTTAGGTGTCTTTGCCAAATTTGTCATAACTCGGCTCTACGGACACTTACGGAGCTGCAGTTTGCAGCAAAATGCTGTGCTATGTTTGCACTTCAAGTGCATACTAATTAGGAGATGATGGAATTGGCGCCAGGGTGTTTTTAAAGCCCCTATAGTCGGCCGACTTTATTGAGCATTTTCCCTTGGTCCCCCCTATGGCAAAATCTCAGAAAATGGCCGATTTACGTGTCTTTGCCAAATTTGTCATAAGTCGGCTCTACGGACACTTACTGAGCCGCAGTTTGCAGCAAAATGCTGTGCTATGTTTGCACTTCAAGTGCATACTAATTAGGAGATGATGCAATTGGTGCCAGGGTGTTTTTGAAGCCCCTATAGTCGGCCTACTTTTTTGAGCATTTTCCCTTGGTCCCCCCTTGGCATAATCTCAGAAAATGGCCGATTTAGGTGTCTTTGCCAAATTTGTCATAACTCGGATCTACGGACACTTACGGAGCCGCAGTTTGCAGCAAAATGCTGTGCTATGTTTGCACTTCAAGTGCATACTAATTAGGAGATGATGCAATTTGCGCCAGGGTGTTTTTGAAGCCCCTATAGTCGGCCTACTTTTTTGAGCATTTTCCCTTGGTCCCCCCTTGGCATAATCTCAGAAAATGGCCGATTTAGGTGTCTTTGCCAAATTTGTCATAACTCGGATCTACGGACACTTACGGAGCCGCAGTTTGCAGCAAAATGCTGTGCTATGTTTGCACTTCAAGTGCATACTAATTAGGAGATGATGCAATTGGCGCCAGGGTGTTTTTGAAGCCCCTATAGTCGGCCTACTTTTTTGAGCATTTTCCCTTGGTCCCCCCTTTGCATAATCTCAGAAAATGGCCGATTTAGGTGTCTTTGCCAAATTTGTCATAACTCGGATCTACGGACACTTACGGAGCCGCAGTTTGCAGCAAAATGCTGTGCTATGTTTGCACTTGAAGTGCATACTAATTAGGAGATGATGCAATTGGCGCCAGGGTGTTTTTGAAGCCCCTATAGTCGGCCTACTTTTTTGAGCATTTTCCCTTGGTCCCCCCTTGGCATAATCTCAGAAAATGGCCGATTTAGGTGTCTTTGCCAAATTTGTCATAACTCGGCTCTACGGACACTTACGGAGCTGCAGTTTGCAGCAAAATGCTGTGCTATGATTGCACTTCAAGTGCATACTAATTAGGAGATGATGCAATTGGCGCCAGAGTGTTTTTGAAGCCCCTATATTCGGCCTTCTTTTTTGAGCATTTTCCCTTGGTCCCCCCTTGGCAAAATCTGAGAAAATGGCCGATTTAGGTGTCTTTGCAAATTTGTCATAACTCGACTCTACGGACACTTACGGAGCCGCAGTTTGCAGCAAAATGCTGTGCTATGTTCGCACTTCAAGTGCATACTAATTAGAAGATGATGCAATTTGCGCCACGGTGTTTTTGAAGCCCCTATAGTCGGCCTTCTTTTTTGAGCATTTTCCCTTGGTCCCCCCCTTGGCAAAATCTCAGAAAATGGCCGATTTAGGTGTCTTTGCCAAATTTGTCATAACTCGGCTCTACGGACACTTACGGAGCCGCAGTTTGCAGCAAAATGCTGTGCTATGTTTGCACTTACAGTGCATACTAATTAGGAGATGATGCAATTGGTGCCAGGGTGTTTTTGAAGCCCCTATGGTCGGCCTACTTTTTTGAGCATTTTCCCTTCGTCCCCCCTTTGCAAAATCTCAGAAAATGGCCGATTTAGGTGTCTTTGCCAAATTTGTCATAACTCGGCTCTACGGACACTTACGGAGCCGCAGTTTGCAGCAAAATGCTGTGCTATGTTTAAACTTCAAGTGCATACCAATTAGCAGATGATGCAATTTGCGCCAGGGTGTTTTTGAAGCCCCTATAGTCGGCCTACTTTTTTGAGCATTTTCCCTTGGTCCCCCCATGGCATAATCTCAGAAAATGGCCGATTTAGGTGTCTTTGCCAAATTTGTTATAACTCGGCTCTACGGACACTTACGGAGCTGCAGTTTGCAGCAAAATGCTGTGCTATGTTTGCACTTCAAGTGCATACCAATTAGGAGATGATGCAATTTGCGCCAGGGTGTTTTTGAAGCCCCTATAGTCGGCCTAATTTTTTGAGCATTTTCCCTTGGTCACCCCTTGGCAAAATCTCAGAAAATGGCCGATTTAGGTGTCTTTGCCAAATTTTTCATAACTCGGCTCTACGGACACTTACGGAGCCGCAGTTTGCAGCAAAATGCTGTGCTATGTTTGCACTTTAAGTGCATACTAATTAGAAGATGATGCAATTTGCGCCACGGTGTTTTTGAAGCCCCTATAGTATCCCTACTTTTTTGAGCATTTTCCCTTGGTCCCCCCTTGGCAAAATCTCAGAAAATGGCCGATTTAGGTGTCTTTGCCAAATTTGTCATAACTCGGCTCTACGGACGCTTACGGAGCCGCAGTTTGCAGCAAAATGCTGTGCTATGTTTGCACTTCAAGTGCATACTAATTAGGAGATGATGTAATTGGCGCCAGGGTGTTTTTGAAGCCCCTATATTCGGCCTACTTTTTTGAGCATTTTCCCTTGGTCCCCCCTTGGCATAATCTCAGAAAATGGCCGATTTAGGTGTCTTTGCCAAATTTGTCATAACTCGGCTCTACGGACACTTACGGAGCCGCAGTTTGCAGCAAAATGCTGTGCTATGTTTGCACTTCAAGTGCATACTAATTAGGAGATGATGTAATTGGCGCCAGGGTGTTTTTGAAGCCCCTATAGTCGGCCTACTTTTTTGAGCATTTTCCCTTGGTCCCCCCTATGGCATAATCTCAGAAAATGGCCGATTTAGGTGTCTTTGCCAAATTTGTCATAACACGGCTCTACGGACACTTACGGAGCCGCAGTTTGCTGCAAAATTCTGTGCTATATTTGCACTTCAAGTGCATGCTAATTAGGAGATGATACAATTTGCGCCAGGGTGTTTTTGAAGCCCCTATAGTCGGCCTACTTTTTTGAGCATTTTCCCTTGGTCCCCCCTTGGCAAAATCTCAGAAAATGGCCGATTTAGGTGTCTTTGCCAAATTTGTCATAACTCGGGTCTACGGACACTTACGGAGCCGCAGTTTGCAGCAAAATGCTGTGCTATGTTTGCACTTCAAGTGCATACTAATTAGGAGATGATGCAATTTGCGCCAGGGTGTTTTTGAAGCCCCTATAGTCGGCCTACTTTTTTGAGCATTTTCCCTTGGTCCCCCCTTGGCATAATCTCAGAAAATGGCCGGTTTAGGTGTGTTTGCCAAATTTGTCATAACTCGGCGCTACGGACACTTACGGAGGCGCAGTTTGCAGCAAAATGCTGTGCTATGTTTGCACTTCAAGTGCATACTAATTAGGAGATGATGCAATTCGCGCCAGGGTGTTTTTGAAGTCCCTATAGTCGGCCAACTTTTTTGAGCATTTTCCCTTGGTCCCCCCTTTGCAAAATCTCAGAAAATGGCCTATTTCGGTGTCTTTGCCAAATTTGTCATAACTCGGCGCTACGGACACTTACGGAGCCGCAGTTTGCAGCAAAATGCTGTGCTTTTTTTGAACTTCAAGTGCCTACTAATTAGGAGATGATGCAATTTGCGCCAGGGTGTTTTTGAAGCCCCTATAGTCGGCCTACTTTTTTGAGCATTTTCCCTTGGTCCCCCTTTGGCAAAATCTCAGAAAATGGCCGATTTAGGTGTCTTCGCCAAATTTGTCATAACTCGGCTCTACGGACACTTACGGAGCCGCAGTTTCCAGCAAAATGCTGTGCTATGTTTGCACTTTAAGTGCATACTAATTAGGAGACGATGCAATTGGCGCCAGGGTGTTTTTGAAGCCCCTATAGTCGGCCTACTTTTTTGAGCATTTTCCCTTGGTCCCCCCTTGGCAAAATCTTAGAAAATGGCCGATTTAGGTGTCTTTGCCAAATTTGTCATACCTCGGCTCTACGGACACTTACGGAGCCGCAGTTTGCAGCAAAATGCTCTGCCATGTTTGCACTTCAAGTGCATACTAATTAGGAGATGATGCAATTTGCGGCAGAGTGTTTTTGAAGCCCCTATAGTCGGCTACTTTTTTGAGCATTTTCCCTTGTTCCCCCTTGGCAAAATCTCAGAAAATGGCCGATTTAGGTGTCTTTGCGAAATTTGTCATAACTCGGCTCTACGGGCACTTACGGAGCCGCAGTTTGCAGCAAAATGCTGTGCTATGTTTGCACTTTAAGTACATACTAAATAGGAGATGATGCAATTTGCGCCAGGGTGTTTTTGAAGCCCCTATAGTCGGCCTACTTTTTTGAGCGTTTTCCCTTGGTCCCCCCTTGGCAAAATCTAAGAAAATGGCCGATTTAGGTGTCTTTGCCAAATTTGTCATAACTCGGCTCTACGGACACTTACGGAGCCGCAGTTTGCAGCAAAATGCTGTGCTATGTTTGCACTTCAAGTGCATACTAATTAGGAGATGATGCAATTTGCGCCAGTGTGTTTTTGAAGCCCCTATAGTCGGCCTACTTTTTTGAGCATTTTCCCTTGGTCCCCCCTTGGCAAAATCTTAGAAAATGGCCGATTTAGGTGTCTTTGCCAAATTTGTCATAACTCGGCTCTACGGACACTTACGGAGCCGCAGTTTGCAGCAAAATGCTGTGCCATGTTTGCACTTCAAGTGCATACTAATTAGGAGATGATGCAATTTGCGACAGGGTGTTTTTGAAGCCCCTATAGTCGGCCTACTTTTTTGAGCATTTTCCCTTGTTCCCCCTTGGCAAAATCTCAGAAAATGGCCGATTTAGGTGTCTTTGCGAAATTTGTCATAACTCGGCTCTACGGGCACTTACGGAGCCGCAGTTTGCAGCAAAATGCTGTGCTATGTTTGCACTTCAAGTGTATAGGAATTAAGAGATGATGCAATTTGCGCCAGGGTGTTTTTGAAGCCCCTATAGTCGGCCTTTTTTTTTGAGCATTTTCCCTTGGTCCCCCCTTGGCAAAATCTCAGAAAATGGCCGATTTAGGTGTAGTTGCCAAATTTGTCATAACTCGGCTCTAAGGACACTTACGGAGCCGCAGTTTGCAGCAAAATGCTGTGCTATGTTTGCACTTCAAGTGCATACTAATTAAGAGATGATCCAATTGGCGCCAGGGTGGTTTTGAAGCCCCTATAGTCGGCCTACTTTTTTGAGCATTTTGCCTTGGTCCCCCCTTGGCAAAATCGCAGAAAATGGACGATTTAGGTGTCTTTGCCAAATTTGTCATAACTCGGCTCTACGGAGACTTACAGAGCCGCAGTTTGCAGCAAAATGCTGTGCCATGTTTGCACTTCAAGTGCATACTAATTAGGAGATGATGCAATTGGCGACAGGGTGTTTTTAAAGCCCCCATGGTCGGCCTACTTTTTTCAGCATTTTCCCTTGGTCCCCCCTGGCAAAATCTCAGAAAATGGCCGATTTAGGTGTCTTTGCCAAATTTGTCATAACTCGGCTCTACGGACACTTACGGAGCTGCAGTTTGCAGCAAAATGCTGTGCTATGTTTGCACTTCAAGTGCATACTAATTAGGAGATGATGCAATTCGCGCCAGGGTGTTTTCTGAAGCCCCTATAGTCGGCCTACTTTTTTGAGCATTTTCCCTTGGTCCCCCCTTGGGAAAATCTCAGAAAATGGCCGATTTAGGTGTCTTTACCAAATTTGTCATAACTCGGCTCTAGGGACACTTACGGAGCCGCAGTTTGCAGCAAAATGCTGTGCTATGTTTGCACTTCAAGTGCATACTAATTAGGAGATGATGCAATTGGCGCCAGGGTGTTTTTGAAGCCCCTATAGTCGGCCTACTTTTTTGAGCATTTTCCCTTCGTCCCCCCTTGGCAAAGTCTCAGAAAATGGCCGATTTAGGTGTCTTTGCCAAATTTGTCATAACTCGGCTCTACGGACACTTACGGAGCCGCAGTTTGCAGCAAAATGCTGTGCTATGTTTGCACTTCAAGTGCATACTAATTAGGAGATGATGCAATTGGCGCCAGGGTGTTTTTGAAGCCCCTATAGTCTGCCTACTTTTTTGAGTATTTTGCCTTGGTCCCCCCTTGGCAAAATCGCAGAAAATGGACGATTTAGGTGTCTTTGCCAAATTTGTCATAACTCGGCTCTACGGAGACTTACAGAGCCGCAGTTTGCAGCGAAATGCTGTGCCATGTTTGCACTTCAAGTGCATACTAATTAGGAGATGATGCAATTGGCGCCAGGGTGTTTTTGAAGCCCCCATGGTCGGCCTACTTTTTTCAGCATTTTCCCTTGGTCCCCCCTGGCAAAATCTCAGAAAATGGCCGATTTAGGTGTCTTTGCCAAATTTGTCATAACTCGGCTCTACGGACACTTACGGAGCCGCAGTTTGCAGCAAAATGCTGTGCTATGTTTGCACTTCAATTGCATACTAATTGGGAGAAGATGCAATCGGTGCCAGGGTGTTTTTGAAGCCCCTATAGTCGGCCTACTTTTTTGAGCATTTTCCCTTGGTACCCCCTTGGCATAATCTCAGAAAATGGCCGATTTAGGTGTCTTTGCCAAATTTGTCATAACTCGGCCCTACGGACACTTACGGAGCCGCAGTTTGCAGCAAAATGCTGTGCTATGTTTGCACTTCAAGTGCATATTAATTAGGAGATGATGCAATTGGCGCCAGGGTGTTTTTGAAGCCCCTATGGTCGGCCTACTTTTTTGAGCATTTTCCCTTGGTCCCCCCTTGGCAAAATCTCAGAAAATGGCCCATTTAGGTGTCTTTGCCAAATTTGTCATAACTCGGCTCTACGGACACTTACGGAGCCGCAGTTTGCAGGAAAATGCTGTGCTATGTTTGCACTTCAAGTGCATACTAATTAGGAGATGATGCAATTCGCGCCAGGGTGTTTTCTGAAGCCCCTATAGTCGGCCTACTTTTTTGAGCATTTTCCCTTGGTCCCCCCTTGGGAAAATCTCAGAAAATGGCCGATTTAGGTTTCTTTACCAAATTTGTCATAACTCGGCTCTAGGGACACTTACGGAGCCGCAGTTTGAAGCAAAATGCTGTGCTATGTTTGCACTTCAAGTGCATACTAATAAGGAGATGATGCAATTGGCGCCAGGGTGTTTTGGAAGCCCCTATAGTCGGCCTACTTTTTTGAGCATTTTCCCTTCGTCCCCCCTTGGCAAAGTCTCAGAAAATGGCCGATTTAGGTGTCTTTGCCAAATTTGTCATAACTCGGCTCTACGGACACTTACGGAGCCGCAGTTTGCAGCAAAATGCTGTGCTATGTTTGCACTTCAAGTGCATACTAATTAGGAGATGATGCAATTGGCGCCAGGGTGTTTTTGAAGCCCCTATAGTCGGCCTCCTTTTTTGAGCATTTTTCCTTGGTCCCCCCTTTGCAAAATCTTAGAAAATGGCCGATTTAGGTGTCTTTGCCAAATTTGTCATAACTCGGCTCTACGGACACTGACGGAGCCGCAGATTGCAGCAAAATGCTGTGCTATGTTTGCACTTCAAGTGCATACTAATGAAAAGATGATGCAATTTGCGCCAGGTTGTTTATGAAGCCCCTATAGTCGGCCTACTTTTTTGAGCATTTTCCCTTGGTCCCCCCTTGGCAAAATCTCAGAAAACGGCCGATCTAGGTGTCTTTGCCAAATTTGTCATAACTCGGCTCTACGGACACTTACAGAGCCGCAGTTTGCAGCAAAATACTGTGCTATGTTTGCACTTCAAGTGCATACTAATTAGGAGATGATGCAATTGGCGCCACGGTGTTTTTGAAGCCCCTATAGTCGGCCTACTTTTTTGAGCATTTTCCATTGGTACCCCCTTGGCATAATCTCAGAAAATGGCCGATTTAGGTGTCTTTGCCAAATTTGTCATAACTGGGGTCTACGGACACTTACGGAGCCGCAGTTTGCAGCAAAATGCTGTGCTATGTTTGCACTTCAAGTGCATACTAATTCGGAGATGATGCAATTGGCGCCAGGGTGTTTTTGAAGCCCCTATAGTCGGCCTACTTTTTTGAGCATTTTCCCTTGGTCCCCACTTGGGAAAATCTCAGAAAATGACCGATTTAGGTGTCTTTACGAAATTTGTCATAACTCGGCTCTACGGACACTTACGGAGCCGCAGCTTGCAGCAAAATGCTGTGCTATGTTTGCACTTCAAGGGCATTCTAATTAGGAGATGATGCAATTGGCGCCAGGGTGTTTTTGAAGCCCCTATAGTCGGCCTACTTTTTTGAGCATTTTCCCTTGGTCCCCCCTTGGCAAAATCTCAGAAAATGGCCGATTTAGGTGTCTTTGCCAAACTTGTCATAACTCGGCTCTACGGACACTTACGGAGCCGCAGTTTGCAGCAAAATGCTGTGCTATGTTTGCACTTCAAGTGCATACTAATTAGGAGATGATGCAATTTGCGCCAGGTTGTTTTTGAAGCCCCTATAGTCGGCCTACTTTTTTGAGCATTTTTCCTTGGTCCCCCCTTGGCATAATCTCAGAAAATGGCCGATTTATGTGTCTTTGCCAAATTTGTCATTACTCGGCTCCACGGACACTTACGGAGCCGCAGTTTGCAGCAAAATGCTGTGCTATGTTTGCACTTCATGTGCATACTAATTAAGAGATGATGCAATTGGCGCTAGTGTGTTTTTGAAGCCCCTATAGTCGGCCTACTTTTTATGCATTTTCCCTTGGTCCCCCCTTTGCAAAATCTCAGAAAATGGCCGATTTAGGTGTCTTTGCCAAATTTGTCATAACTCGGCTCTACGGACACTTACGGAGCCGCAGTTTGCAGCAAAATGCTGTGCTATGTTTGCACTTCAAGTGCAAACTAATTAGGAGATGATCCAATTGGCGCCAGGGTGTTTTTAAAGCCCCTATAGTCGGCCTACTTTTTTAAGCATTTTCCCTTGGTCCCCCCATGGCATAATCTCAGAAAATGGCCGATTTAGCTGTCTTTGCCAAATTTGTCATAACTCGGCTCTACGGACACTTACGGAGCCGCAGTTTGCAGCAAAATGCTGTGATATGTTTGCACTTCAAGTGCATTCTAATTAGGAGATGATCCAATTGGCGCCAGGGTGTTTTTGAAGCCCGTATAGTCGACCTACTTTTTTAGGTGTCTTTGCCAAATTTGTCATAACTCGGCTCTACGGACACTTACGGAGCCGCAGTTTGCAGCAAAATGCTGTGCTATGTTTGCACTTCAAGTGCATACTAATTAGGAGATGATCCAATTGGCGCCAGGGTGTTTTTGAGGCCCGTATAGTTGGCCTACTTTCTTAAGCATTTTCCCTTGGTCCCCCCATGGCATAATCTCAGAAAATGGCCGATTTAGGTGTCTTTGCCAAATTTGTCATAACTCGGCTCTACGGACACTTACGGAGCTGCAGTTTGCAGCAAAATGCTGTGCTATGTTTGCACTTCTAGTTCATTCTAATTAGGAGATGATGCAATTGGCGCCGGGGTGTTTTTGAAGCCCCTATAGTCGGCTTACTTTTTTGAGCATTTTCCCTTGGTCCCCCCTTGGCAAAATCTCAGAAAATGGCCCATTTAGGTGTCTTTGCCAAATTTGTCATAACTCGGCTCTACGGACACTTACGGAGCCGCAGTTTGCAGCAAAATGCTGTGCTATGTTTGCACTTTAAGTGCATAATAATTAGGAGATGATGCAATTTGCGCCAGGGTGTTTTTGAAGCCCCTATAGTCGGCCTACTTTTTTGAGCATTTTCCCTTGGTCCCCCCTTGGCAAAATCTCAGAAAATGGCCGATTTAGGTGTCTTTGCCAAATTTGTCATAACTCGGCTCTACGGACACTTACGGAGCTACAGTTTGCAGCAAAATGCTGTGCTATGTTTGCACTTCAAGTGCATACTAATTAGGAGATGATGCAATTTGCGCCAGGGTGCTTTAAAGCCCCTATAGTCGGCCTACTTTTTTGAGCATTTTCCCTTGGTCCCCCCTTGGCATAATCTCAGAAAATGGCCGATTTAGATGTCTTGCCAAATTTTTCATATCTCGGCTCTACGGACACTTACGGAGCTGCAGTTTGCAGCAAAATGCTGTGCTATGTTTGCACTTCAAGTGCATACTAATTAGGAGATGATGCAATTTGCACCAGGGTGTTTTTGAAGCCCCTATAGTCGGCCTACTTTTTTGACCATTTTCCCTTGGACCCCCTTTGGCAAAATCTCAGAAAATGGCCGATTTAGGTGTCTTTGCCAAACTTGTCATAACTCGGCTCTACGGACACTTACGGAGCCGCACTTTGCAGCAAAATGCTGTGCAATGTTTGCACTTCCAGTGCTTTCTAATTAGGAGATGATGCATTTGGCGACAGGGTGTTTTTGAAGCCCCTATAGTCGGCTTACTTTTTTGAGCATTTTCCCTTGGTCCCCTCTTGGCAAAATCTCAGAAAATGGCCGTTTTAGGTGTCTTTGCCAAATTTGTCATAACTCGGCTCTACGGACACTTACGGAGCTGCAGTTTGCAGCAAAATGCTGTGCTATGTTTGCACTTCAAGAGCATACTAATTAGGAGATGATGCAATTTGCGCCAGGGTTTTTTTGAAGCCCCTATAGTCGGCCTACTTTTTTGAGCATTTTCCCTTGGTCCCCCCTTGGCAAAATCTCAGAAAATGGCCGATTTAGGTGTCTTTGCCAAATTTGTCATAACTCGGCTCTACGGACACTTACGGAGCCGTAGTTTGCAGCAAAATGCTGTGCTATGTTTGCACTTCAAGTGCATACTAATTAGGAGATGATGCAATTTGCGCCAGGGTGTTTTTGAAGCCCCTATAGTCGGCCTACTTTTTTGAGCATTTTCCCTTGGTCCCCCCTTGGCAAAATCTCAGAAAATGGCCGATTTAGGTGTCTTTGCCAAATTTGTCATAACTCGGCTCTACGGACACTTACGGAGCCGCAGTTTGCAGCAAAATGCTGTGCTATGTTTGCACTTAAAGTGCATAGTAGTTAGGAGATGATGCAATTGGCGCCAGGGTGTTTTTGAAGCCCCTATAGTCGGCCTACTTTTTTGAGCATTTTCCCTTCGTCCCCCCTTGGCAAAATCTCAGAAAATGGCCGATTTAGGTGTCTTTGCCAAATTTGTCATAACTCGGCTCTACGGACACTTACGGAGCCGCAGTTTGCAGCAAAATGCTGTGCTATGTTTGCACTTAAAGTGCATACTAATTAGGAGATGATGCAATTGGCGCCAGGGTGTTTTTGAAGCCCCTATAGTCGGCCTACTTTTTTGAGCATTTTCCCTTGGTCCCCCCTTGGCATAATCTCAGAAAATGGCCGATTTAGGTGTCTTTGCCAAATTTGTCATAACTCGGCTCTACGGACACTTACGGAGCCGCAGTTTGCAGCAAAATGCTGTGCTATGTTTGCACTTAAAGCGCATACTAATTAGGAGACGATGCAATTGGCCCCAGGGTGTTTTTGAAGCCCCTATAGTTGGCCTACTTTTTTGAGCATTTTCCCTTGGTCCCCCCTTGGCAAAATCTCAGAAAATGGCCGATTTAGGTGTCTTTGCCAAATTTGTCATAACTCGGCTCTACAAACACTTACGGAGCCGCAGTTTGCAGCAAAATGCTGTGCTATGTTTACACTTCAAGTGCATACTAATTAGGAGATGATGCAATTGGCCGAAGGGTGTTTTTGAAGCCCCTATAGTTGGCCTACTTTTTTGAGCATTTTCCCTTGGTCCCCCCTTGGCAAAATCTCAGAAAATGGCCGATTTAGGTGTCTTTGCCAAATTTGTCATAACTCGGCTCTACGGACACTTACGGAGCCGCAGTTTGCAGCAAAATGCTGTGCTATGTTTGCACTTAAAGTGCATACTAATTAGGAGATGATGCAATTGGCGCCAGGGTGTTTTTTACGCCCCTATAGTCGGCCTACTTTTTTGAGCATTTTCCCTTGGTCCCCCCTTGGCAAAATCTCAGAAAATGGCCGATTTAGGTGTCTTTGCCAAATTTGTCATAACTCGGCTCTACGGACACTTACGGAGCCGCAGTTTGCAGCAAAATGCTGTGCTATGTTTGCACTTAAAGTGCATACTAATTAGGAGATGATGCAATTGGCGCCAGGGTGTTTTTGAAGCCCCTATAGTCGGCCTACTTTTTTAAGCATTTTCCCTTGGTCCCCCCTTGGCAAAATCTCAGAAAATGGCCGATTTAGGTGTCTTTGCCAAATTTGTCATAACTCGGCTCAACGGACACTTACGGGGCCGCAGTTTGCAGCAAAATGCTGTGCTATGTTTGCACTTCAAGTGCATACTAAGTAGGAGATGATGCAATTTGCGCGAGGGTGTTTTTGAAGCCCCTATAATCGGCCTACTTTTTTGAGCATTTTCCCTTGGTCCCCCCTTCGCAAAATCTCAGAAAATGGCCGATTTAGGTGTCTTTGCCAAATTTGTCATAACTCGGCTCTACGGAGCCGCAGTTTGCAGCAAAATGCTGTGCTATGTTTGCACTTCAAGTGGATACTAATTAGGAGATGATGCAATTTGCGCCAGGGTGTTTTTGAAGCCCCTATAATCGACCTACTTTTTTGAGCATTTTCCCTTGGTCCCCCCTTGGCAAAATCTCAGAAAATGGCCGACTTAGGTGCCTTTGCCAAATTTGTCATAACTCGGCTCTACGGACACTTACGAAGCCGCAGTTTGCAGCAAAATGCTGTGCTATGTTTGCACTTCAAGTGCATGCTAATAAGGAGATGATGCAATTTGCGCCAGGGTGTTTTTGAAGCCCCTATAGTCGGCCTACTTTTTTGAGCATTTTCCCTTGGTTCCCCCTTGACAAAATCTCAGAAAATGGCCGATTTAGGTGTCTTTGCCAAATTTGTCATAACTCGGCTCTACGGACACTTACGGAGCCGCAGTTTTCAGCAAAATGCTGTGCTATGTTTGCACTTCAAGTGCATACTAATTAGGAGATGATGCAATTTGCGCCAGGGTGTTTTTGAAGCCCCTATAGGCGGCCTACTTTTTTGAGCATTTTCCCTTGGTCCCCCCTTGGCAAAATCTAAGAAAATGGCCGATTTTGGTGTCTTTGCCAAATTTGTCATAACTCGGCTCTACGGACACTTAAGGAGCCGCAGTTTGCAGCAAAATTCCGTGCTATGTTTGCACTTCAAGAGCATACTAATTAGGAGATGATGCAATTTGCGCCAGGGTGTTTTTGAAGCCCCTATAGTCGGCCTAATTTTTTGAGCATTTTCCCTTGGTCCCCCCTTGGCAAAATCTCAGAAAATGGCCGATTTAAGTGTCTTTGCCAAATTTGTCATAACTCGGCTCTACGGACACTTACGGAGCCGCACTTTGCAGCAAAATGCTGTGCTATGTTTGCACTTCAAGTGCATACTAATTAGGAGATGATGCAATTTGCGCCAGGGTGTTTTTGAAGCCCCTATAGTCAGCCTACTTTTTTGAGCGTTTTCCCTTGGTCCCCCCTTGGCAAAATCTAAGAAAATGGCCGATTTAGGTGTCTTTGCCAAATTTGTCATAACTCGGCTCTACGGACACTTATGGAGCCGCAGTTTGCAGCAAAATGCTGTGCTATGTTTGCACTTCAAGTGCATACCAATTAGGAGATGATGCAATTGGCGCCAGGGTGTTTTTGAAGCCCCTATAGTCGGCCTAATATTTTGATCATTTTCCCTTGGTCCCCCCTTGGCAAAATCTCAGAAAATGGCCGATTTAGGTGTCTTTGCCAAATTTTTCATAACTCGGCTCTACGGACACTTACGGAGCCGCAGTTTGCAGCAAAATGCTGTGCTATGTTTCCACTTCAAGTGCATACTAATTAGAAGATGATGCAATTTGCGCCACGGTGTTTTTGAAGCCCCTATAGTATGCCTACTTTTTTGAGCATTTTCCCTTGGTCCCCCCTTGGCAAAATCTCAGAAAATGGCCGATTTAGGTGTCTTTGCCAAATTTGTCATAACTGGGCTCTACGGAGACTTACGGAGCCGCAGTTTGCAGCAAAATGCTGTGCTATGTTTGCACTTCAAGTGCATACTAATTAGGAGATGATGCAATTGGCGCCAGAGTGTTTTTGAAGCCCCTATAGTCGTCCTTCTTTTTTGAGCATTTTCCCTTGGTCCCCCCTTCGCAAAATCTCAAAAAATGGCCGATTTAGGTGTCTTTGCCAAATTTGTCATAACTCGGCTCTACGGACACTTACGGAGCCGCAGTTTGCAGCAAAATGCTGTGCTATGTTTGCACTTCAAGTGCATGCTAATTAGGAGATCATGCAATTTGTGCCAGGGTGTTTTTGAAGCCCCTATAGTCGGCCTACTTTATTGAGCATTTTCCCTTGGTCCCCCTATTGCAAAATCTCAGAAAATGGCCAATTTACGTGTCTTTGCCAAATTTCTCATAACTCGGCTCTACGGACACTTACTGAGCCGCAGTTTGCAGGAAAATGCTGTGCTATGTTTGCACTTCAAGTGCATTCTAATTAGGAGATGATGCAATTGGCGCCAGAGTGTTTTTGAAGCCCCTATAGTCGTCCTTCTTTTTTAAGCATTTTCCCTTGGTCCCCCCTTCGCAAAATCTCAGAAAATGGCCGATTTAGGTGTCTTTGCCAAATTTGTCATAACTCGGCTCTACGGACACTTACGGAGCCGCAGTTTGCAGCAAAATGCTGTGCTATGTTTGCACTTCAATTGCATACTAATTACGAGACGATTGAATTGGCCCAAGGGTGTTTTTGAAGCCCCTATAGTTGGCCTACTTTTTTGAGCATTTTCCCTTGGTCCCCCCTTGGCAAAATCTCAGAAAATGGCCGATTTACGTGTCTTTGCCAAATTTGTCATAACTCGGCTCTACGGACACTTACGGAGCCGCAGTTTGCAGCAAAATGCTGTGCTATGTTTGCACTTCAAGTGCATACTAATTAGGAGATCATGCAATTTGCGCCAGGGTGTTTTTGAAGCCCCTATAGTCGGCCTACTTTATTGAGCATTTTCCCTTGGTCCCCCTATGGCAAAATCTCAGAAAATGGCCGATTTACGTGTCTTTGCCAAATTTGTCATAACTCGGCTCTACGGACACTTACTGAGCCGCAGTTTGCAGCAAAATGCTGTGCTATGTTTGCACTTCAAGTGCATACTAATTAGGAGATGATGCAATTTGCGCCAGGGTGTTTTTGAAGCCCCTATAGTCGGCCTACTTTTTTGAGCATTTTCCCTTGGTCCCCCCTTGGCAAAATCTCAGAAAATGGCCGATTTAGGTGTCTTTGCCAAATTTGTCATAACTCGGCTCTACGGAGCCGCAGTTTGCAGCAAAATGCTGTGCTATGTTTGCACTTCAAGTGGATACTAATTAGGAGATGATGCAATTTGCGCCAGGGTGTTTTTGAAGCCCCTATAATCGGCCTACTTTTTTGAGCATTTTCCCTTGGTCCCCCCTTGGCAAAATCTCAGAAAATGGCCGACTTAGGTGCCTTTGCCAAATTTGTCATAACTCGGCTCTACGGACACTTACGAAGCCGCAGTTTGCAGCAAAATGCTGTGCTATGTTTGCTCTTCAAGTGCATGCTAATAAGGAGATGATGCAATTTGCGCCAGGGTGTTTTTGAAGCCCCTATAGTCGGCCTACTTTTTTGAGCATTTTCCCTTGGTTCCCCCTTGACAAAATCTCAGAAAATGACCGATTTAGGTGTCTTTGCCAAATTTGTCATAACTCGGCTCTACGGACACTTACGGAGCCGCAGTTTGCAGCAAAATGCTGTGCTATGTTTGCACTTCAAGTGCATACTAATTAGGAGATGATGCACTATGCGCCAGGGTGTTTTTGAAGCCCATATAAGCGGCCTACTTGTTTGAGCATTTTCCCTTGGTCCCCCCTTGGCAAAATCTCAGAAAATGGCCGATTTTGGTGTCTTTGCCAAATTTGTCATAACTCGGCTCTACGGACACTTACGGAGCCGCAGTTTGCAGCAAAATGCCGTGCTATGTTTGCACTTCAAGAGCATACTAATTAAGAGATGATGCAATTTGCGCCAGGGTGTTTTTGAAGCCCCTATAGTCGGCCTAATTTTTTGAGCATTTTCCCTTGGTCCCCCCTTGGCGAAATCTCAGAAAATGGCCGATTTAGGTGTCTTTGCCAAATTTGTCATAACTCGGCTCTACGGAGCCGCAGTTTGCAGCAAAATGCTGTGCTATGTTTGCACTTCAAGTGGATACTAATTAGGAGATGATGCAATTTGCGCCAGGGTGTTTTTGAAGCCCCTATAATCGGCCTACTTTTTTGAGCATTTTCCCTTGGTCCCCCCTTGGCAAAATCTCAGAAAATGGCCGACTTAGGTGCCTTTGCCAAATTTGTCATAACTTGGCTCTACGGACACTTACGAAGCCGCAGTTTGCAGCAAAATGCTGTGCTATGTTTGCACTTCAAGTGCATGCTAATAAGGAGATGATGCAATTTGCGCCAGGGTGTTTTTGAAGCCCCTATAGTCGGCCTACTTTTTTGAGCATTTTCCCTTGGTTCCCCCTTGACAAAATCTCAGAAAATGGCCGATTTAGGTGTCTTTGCCAAATTTGTCATAACTCGGCTCTACGGACACTTACGGAGCCGCAGTTTGCAGCAAAATGCTGTGCTATGTTTGCACTTCAAGTGCATACTAATTAGGAGATGATGCACTATGCGCCAGGGTGTTTTTGAAGCCCATATAAGCGGCCTACTTGTTTGAGCATTTTCCCTTGGTCCCCCCTTGGCAAAATCTCAGAAAATGGCCGATTTTGGTGTCTTTGCCAAATTTGTCATAACTCGGCTCTACGGACACTTACGGAGCCGCAGTTTGCAGCAAAATGCCGTGCTATGTTTGCACTTCAAGAGCATACTAATTAGGAGATGATGCAATTTGCGCCAGGGTGTTTTTGAAGCCCCTATAGTCGGCCTAATTTTTTGAGCATTTTCCCTTGGTCCCCCCTTGGCCAAAATCTCAGAAAATGGCCGATTTAGGTTTCTTTGCCAAATTTGTCATAACTCGGCTCTACGGACACTTACGGAGCCGCAGTTTGCAGCAAAATGCTGTGCTATGTTTGCACTTCAAGTGCATACTAATTAGGAGATGATGCAATTTGCGCCAGGGTGTTTTTGAAGCCCCTATAGTCGGCCTACTTTTTTGAGCGTTTTCCCTTGGTCCCCCCTTGGCAAAATCTAAGAAAATGGCCGATTTAGGTGTCTTTGCCAAATTTGTCATAACTCGGCTCTACGGACACTTACGGAGCCGTAGTTTGCATCAAAATGCTGTGCTATGTTTGCACTTCAAGTGCATACGAATTAGGAGATGATGAACTTTGCGCCAGGGTGTTTTTGAAGCCCCTATAGGCGGCCTACTTTTTTGAGCATTTTCCCTTGGTCCCCCCTTGGCAAAATCTCAGAAAATGGCCGATTTTGGTGTCTTTGCCAAATTTGTCATAACTCGGCTCTACGGACACTTACGGAGCCGCAGTTTGCAGCAAAATGCTGTGCTATGTTTGCACTTCAAGACATACTAATTAGGAGATGATGCAATTTGCGCCAGGGTGTTTTTGAAGCCCCTATAGTCGGCCTACTGTTTTGAGGGTTTTCCCTTGGTCCCCCCTTGGCAAAATCTCAGAAAATGGCCGATTTAGGTGTCTTTGCCAAATTTGTCATAACTCGGCTCTACGGACACATACGGAGCCGCAGTTTGCAAAAAAAAACTGTGCTATGTTTGCACTTCAAGTGCATACTAATTAGGAGATGATGCAATTTTCGTCAGGGTGTTTTTGAAGCCCCTATAGTCGGCCTACCTTTTTGAGCATTTTCCCTTGGTCCCCCCTTGGCAAAATCTCAGAAAATGGCCTATTTAGGTGTCTTTGCCAAATTTGTCATAACTCGGCTCTACGGACACTTACGGAGCCGCAGTTTGCATCAAAATGCTGTGCTATGTTTGCACTTCAAGTGCATACTAATTAGGAGATGATGCAATTTGCGCCAGGGTGTTTTTTAAGTCCCTATAGTCGGTCTACGTTTTTGAGCATTTTCCCTTGGTCCCCCCTTGGCAAAATCTAAGAAAATGGCCGATTTAGGTGTCTTTGCCAAATTTGTCATAACTCGGCGCTACGGACACTTACGGAGCCGCAGTTTGCAGCAAAATCCTGTGCTATGGTTGCACTTCACGTGCATGCTAATAAGGAGATGATGCAATTTGCGCCAGGGTGTTTTTGAAGCCCCTATAGTCGGCCTACTTTTTTGAGCATTTTCCCTTGGTCCCCCCATGACAAAATCTCAGAAAATGACCGATTTAGGTGTCTTTGCCAAATTTGTCATAACTCGGCTCTACGGACACTTACGGAGCCGCAGTTTGCAGCAAAATGCTGTGCTATGTTTGCACTTCAAGTGCATACGAATTCAAAGATGATGCAATTTGCGCCAGGGTGTTTTTGAAGCCCCTATAGTCGGCCTACTTTTTTGAGCATTTTCCCTTGGTCCCCCCATGACAAAATCTCAGAAAATGACCGATTTAGGTGTCTTTGCCAAATTTGTCATAACTCGGCTCTACGGACACTTACGGAGCCGCAGTTTGCAGCAAAATGCTGTGCTATGTGTTCACTTCAAGTGCATACTAATTAGAAGATGATGCAATTTGCGCCAGGGTGTTTTTGAAGCCCCTATAGTCGGCCTACTTTTTTGAGCATTTTCCCTTGGTTCCCCCTTGGCAAAATATCAGAAAATGGCCGATTTAGGTGTCTTTGCCAAATTTGTCATAACTCGGCTCTACGGACACTTACGGAGCCGCAGTTTGCATCAAAATGCTGTGCTATGTTTGCACTTCAAGTGCATACTAATTAGGAGATGATGCAATTTGCGCCAGGGTGTTTTTTAAGTCCCTATAGTCGGTCTACGTTTTTGAGCATTTTCCCTTGGTCCCCCCTTGGCAAAATCTAAGAAAATGGCCGATTTAGGTGTCTTTGCCAAATTTGTCATAACTCGGCTCTACGGACACTTACGGAGCCGCAGTTTGCAGCAAAATCCTGTGCTATGGTTGCACTTCAAGTGCATGCTAATAAGGAGATGATGCAATTTGCGCCAGGGTGTTTTTGAAGCCCCTATAGTCGGCCTACTTTTTTGAGCATTTTCCCTTGGTCCCCCCTTGGCAAAATCTCAGAAAATGGCCTATTTAGGTGTCTTTGCCAAATTTGTCATAACTCGGCTCTACGGACACTTACGGAGCCGCAGTTTGCAGCAAAATGATGTGCTATGTTTGCACTTCAAGTGCGTACTAATTAGAAGATGATGCAATTTGCGCCAGGGTGTTTTTGAAGCCCCTATAGTCGGCCTACTTTTTTGAGCATTTTCCCTTGGTCCCCCCATGACAAAATCTCAGAAAATGACCGATTTAGGTGTCTTTGCCAAATTTGTCATAACTCGGCTCTACGGACACTTACGGAGCCGCAGTTTGCAGCAAAATGCTGTGCTATGTGTTCACTTCAAGTGCATACTAATTAGGAGATGATGCAATTTGCGCCAGGGTGTTTTTGAAGCCCCTATAGTCGGCCTACTTTTTTGAGCATTTTCCCTTGGTCCCCCCTTGGCAAAATCTAAGAAAATGGACGATTTAGGTGTCTTTGACAAATTTGTCAAAACTCGGCTCTACGGACACTTACGGAGCCGCAGTTTGCAGCAAAATGCTCTGCTATGTTTGCACTTCAAGTGCATACTAATTAGGAGATGATGCAATTTTCGCCAGGGTGTTTTTGAAGCCCCTATAGTCGGCCTACTTTTTTGAGCATTTTCCCTTGGTCCCCCCTTGGCAAAATCTCAGAAAATGGCCGATTTAGGTGTCTTTGCCAAATTTGTCATAACTCGGCTCTACGGACACTTACGGAGCCGCAGTTTGCAGCAAAATGCTGTGCTATGTTTGCACTTCAAGTGCGTACTAATTAGAAGATGATGCAATTTGCGCCAGGGTGTTTTTTAAGCCCCTATAGTTGACCTACTTTTTTGAGCATTTTCCCTTGGTCCCCCCATGACAAAATCTCAGAAAATGACCGATTTACGTGTCTTTGCCAAATTTGTCATAACTCGGCTCTACGGACACTTACGGAGCCGCAGTTTGCAGCAAAATGCTGTGCTATGTGTTCACTTCAAGTGCATACTAATTAGAAGATGATGCAATTTGCGCCAGGGTGTTTTTGAAGCCCCTATAGTCGGCCTACTTTTTTGAGCATTTTCCCTTGGTTCCCCCTTGGCAAAATATCAGAAAATGGCCGATTTAGGTGTCTTTGCCAAATTTGTCATAACTCGGCTCTACGGACACTTACGGAGCCGCAGTTTGCAGCAATATGCTGTGCTATGTTTGCACTTCAAGTGCATATGAATTAGGAGATGATGAACTTTGCGCCAGGGTGTTTTTGAAGGCCCTATAGGCGGCCTACTTTTTTGAGCATTTTCCCTTGGTCCCCCCTTGGCAAAATCTCAGAAAATGGCCGATTTTGGTGTCTTTGCCAAATTTGTCATAACTCGGCTCTACGGACACTTACGGAGCCGCAGTTTGCAGCAAAATGCTGTGCTATGTTTGCACTTCAAGACATACTAATTAGGAGATGATGCAATTTGCGCCAGGGTGTTTTTGAAGCCCCTATAGTCGGCCTACTGTTTTGAGCATTTTCCCTTGGTCCCCCCCTTGGCAAAATCTCAGAAAATGGCCGATTTAGGTGTCTTTGCCAAATTTGTCATAACTCGGCTCTACGGACACTTACGGAGCCACAGTTTGCATCAAAATGCTGTGCTATGTTTGCACTTCAAGTGCATACTAATTAGAAGATGATGCAATTTGCGCCAGGGTGTTTTTTAAGCCCCTATAGTCGGCCTACTTTTTTGAGCATTTTCCCTTGGTCCCCCCATGACAAAATCTCAGAAAATGACCGATTTAGGTGTCTTTGCCAAATTTGTCATAACTCGGCTCTACGGACACTTACGGAGCCGCAGTTTGCAGCAAAATGCTGTGCTATGTGTTCACTTCAAGTGCATACTAATTAGAAGATGATGCAATTTGCGCCACGGTGTTTTTGAAGCCCCTATAGTCGGCCTACTTTTTTGAGCATTTTCCCTTGGTTCCCCCTTGGCAAAATATCAGAAAATGGCCGATTTAGGTGTCTTTGCCAAATTTGTCATAACTCGGCTCTACGGACACTTACGGAGCCGCAGTTTGCAGCAATATGCTGTGCTATGTTTGCACTTCAAGTGCATACGAATTAGGAGATGATGAACTTTGCGCCAGGGTGTTTTTGAAGCCCCTATAGGCGGCCTACTTTTTTGAGCATTTTCCCTTGGTCCCCCCTTGGCAAAATCTCAGAAAATGGCCGATTTTGGTGTCTTTGCCAAATTTGTCATAACTCGGCTCTACGGACACTTACGAAGCCGCAGTTTGCAGCAAAATGCTGTGCTATGTTTGCACTTCAAGACATACTAATTAGGAGATGATGCAATTTGCGCCAGGGTGTTTTTGAAGCCCCTATAGTCGGCCTACTGTTTTGAGCATTTTCCCTTGTCCCCCCCTTGGCAAAATCTCAGAAAATGGCCGATTTAGGTGTCTTTGCCAAATTTGTCATAACTCGGCTCTACGGACACTTACGGAGCCACAGTTTGCATCAAAATGCTGTGCTATGTTTGCACTTCAAGTGCATACTAATTAGGAGATGATGCAATTTGCGCCAGGGTGTTTTTTAAGCCCCTATAGTCGGTCTACGTTTTTGAGCATTTTCCCTTGGTCCCCCCTTGGCAAAATCTAAGAAAATGGCCGATTTAGGTGTCTTTGCCAAATTTGTCATAACTCGGCTCTACGGACACTTACGGAGCCGCAGTTTGCAGCAAAATGCTGTGCTATGTTTGCACTTTAAGTACATACTAAATAGGAGATGATGCAATTTGCGCCAGGGTGTTTTGGAAGCCCCTATAGTCGGCCTACTTTTTTTGAGCATTTTCCCTTGGTCCCCCCTTGGCGAAGTCTCAGAAAAAGGCCGATTTAGGTGTCTTTGCCAAATTTGTCATAACTCGGCTCTGCGGACACTTACGGAGCCGCAGTTTGCATCAAAATGCTGTGCTATGTTTGCACTTCAAGTGCATACTAATTAGGAGATGATGCAATTTGCGCCAGGGTGTTTTTGAAGCCCCTATAGTCGGTCTACGTTTTTGAGCATTTTCCCTTGGTCCCCCCTTGGCAAAATCTAAGAAAATGGCCGATTTAGGTGTCTTTGCCAAATTTGTCATAACTCGGCTCTACGGACACTTACGGAGCCGCACTTTGCAGCAAAATGCTATGCTATGTTTGCACTTTAAGTACATACTAAATAGGAGATGATGCAATTTGCGCCAGGGTGTTTTGGAAGCCCCTATAGTCGGCCTACTTTTTTTGAGCATTTTCCCTTGGTCCCCCCTTGACGAAGTCTCAGAAAATGCCGATTTAGGTGTCTTTGCCAAATTTGTCATAACTCGGCTCTACGGACACTTACGGAGCCGCAGTTTGCAGCAAAATCCTGTGCTATGGTTGCACTTCAAGCGCATGCTAATAAGGAGATGATGCAATTTGCGCCAGGGTGTTTTTGAAGCCCCTATAGTCGGCCTACTTTTTTGAGCATTTTCCCTTGGTCCCCCCTTGGCAAAATCTAAGAAAATGGCCGATTTAGGTGTCTTTGCCAAATTTGTCATAACTCGGCTCTACGGACACTTACGGAGCCGCAGTTTGCAGCAAAATGCTGTGCTATGTTTGCACTTTAAGTGCATACTAAATAGGAGATGATGCAATTTGCGCCAGGGTTTTTTGGAAGCCCCTATAGTCGGCCTACTTTTTTTGAGCATTTTCCCTTGGTCCCCCCTTGACGAAGTCTCAGAAAAAGGCCGATTTAGGTGTCTTTGCCAAATTTGTCATAACTCGGCTCTGCGGACACTTACGGAGCCGCAGTTTGCATCAAAATGCTGTGCTATGTTTGCACTTCAAGTGCATACTAATTAGGAGATGATGCAATTTGCGCCAGGGTGTTTTTGAAGCCCCTATAGTCGGCCTACTTTTTTGAGCATTTTCCCTTGGTCTCCCCTTGGCAAAATCTAAGAAAATGGACGATTTAGGTGTCTTTGCCAAATTTGTCATAACTCGGCTCTACGGACACTTACGGAGCCGCAGTTTGCAGCAAAATGCTGTGCTATGTTTGCACTTCAAGTGCATACTAATTAGAAGATGATGCAATTTGCGCCAGGGTTTTTTTGAAGCCCCTATAGTCGGCCTACTTTTTTGAGCATTTTCCCTTGGTTCCCCCTTGGAAAAATATCAGAAAATGGCCGATTTAGGTGTCTTTGCCAAATTTGTCATAACTCGGCTCTACGGACACTTACGGAGCCGCAGTTTGCAGCAAAATGCTGTGCTATGTTTGTACTTCAAGTGCATACTAATTAGGAGATGATGCAATTTGCGCCAGGGTGTTTTTGAAGCCCCTATAGTCGGCCTACTTTTTTGAGCATTTTCCCTTGGTCCCCCCTTGGCAAAATCTAAGAAAATGGCCGATTTAAGTGTCTTTGCCAAATTTGTCATAACTCGGCTCTACGGACACTTACGGAGCCGCAGTTTGCAGCAAAATGCTGTGCTATGTTTGCACTTCAAGTGCATACTAATTAGGAGATGATGCAATTTGCGCCAGGGTGTTTTTGAAGCCCCTATAGTCGGCCTACTGTTTTGAGCATTTTCCCTTGGTCCCCCCTTGGCAAAATCTGAGAAAATGGCCGATTTAGGTGTCTTTGCCAAATTTGTCATAACTCGGCTCTAGGGACACATACGGAGCCGCAGTTTGCAAAAAAAAACTGTGCTATGTTTGCACTTCAAGTGCATACTAATTAGGAGATGATGCAATTTTCGTCAGGGTGTTTTTGAAGCCCCTATAGTCGGCCTACCTTTTTGAGCATTTTCCCTTGGTCCCCCCTTGGCAAAATCTAAGAAAATGGCCTATTTAGGTGTCTTTGCCAAATTTGTCATAACTCGGCTCTACGGACACTTACGGAGCCGCAGTTTGCAGCACAATGCTGTGCTATGTTTGCACTTCAAGTGCATACAAATTAGGAGATGATGCAATTTGCGCCAGGGTGTTTTCGAAGCCCCTATAGTCGGCCTACTTTTTTTGAGCATTTTCCCTTGGTCCCCCCTTGGCAAAGTCTCAGAAAATGGCCGATTTAGGTGTCTTTGCCAAATTTGTCATAACTCGGCTCTACGGACACTTACGGAGCCGCAGTTTGCAGCAAAATGCTGTGCTAGGGTTGCACTTCAAGTGCATGCTAATAAGGAGATGATGCAATTTGCGCCAGGGTGTTTTTGAAGCCCCTATAGTCGGCCTGCTTTTTTGAGCATTTTCACTTGGTCCCCCCTTGGCAAAATCTCAGAAAATGGCCGATTTAGGTGTCTTTGCCAAATTTGTCATAACTCGGCGCTACCGACACTTACCGAACCGCAGTTTGCAAAAAAATGCTGTGCTATGTTTGCAGTTCAAGTGCATACTAATGAGGAGATGATGCAATTTTCGTCAGGGTGTTTTTGAAGCCCCTATAGTCGGCCTACTTTTTTGAGCATTTTCCCTTGGTCCCCCCTTGGCAAAATCTCAGAAAATGGCCGATTTAGGTGTGTTTGCCAACTTTGTCATAACTCGGCTCTACGGACACTTACGGAGCCGCAGTTTGCAGCAAAATGCTGTGCTATATTTGCACTTCAAGTGCATACTAATTAGGAGATGATGCAATTTGAGCCAGGGTGTTTTTGAAGCCCCTATAGTCGGCCTACTTTTATTGAGCATTTTCCCTTGGTCCCCCCTTGGCAAAATCTCAGAAAATGGCCGATTTAGGTGTCTTTGCGAAATTTGTCATAACTCGGCTCTACGGACACTTACGGAGCCGCAGTTTGCAGCAAAATGCTGTGCTATGTTTGCACTTCAAGTGCATACTAATTAGGAGATGATGCAATTTGCGCCAGGGTGTTTTTGAAGCCCCTATAGTCGGCCTACTTTTTTGAGCATTTTCCCTTGGCCCCCCCTTGGCAAAATCTCAGAAAATGGCCGATTTTGGTGTCTTTGCCAAATTTGTCATAACTCGGCTCTACGGACACTTACGGAGCCGCACTTTGTAGCAAAATGCTGTGCTATGTTTGCACTTCAAGAGCATACTAATTAGGAGATGATGCAATTTGCGCCAGGGTGTTTTTGAAGCCCCTATAGTCGGCCTACTTTTTTGAGCATTTTCCCTTGGTCCCCCCTTGGCAAAATCTCAGAAAATGGCCGATTTAGGTGTCATTGCCAAATTTATCATAACTCGGCTCTACGGACACTTATGGAGCCGCAGTTTGCAGCAAAATGCTGTGCTATGTTTGCACTTCAAGTGCATACTAATTAAGAGATGATGCAATTTGCGCCAGGGTGTTTTTGAAGCCCCTATATTCGGCCTACTTTTTTGAGCATTTTCCCTTGGTCCCGCCTTGGCAAAATCTCAGAAAATGGCCGATTTAGGTGTCTTTGCCAAAATTGTCATAACTCGGCTCTACGGACACTTACGGAGCCGCACTTTGTAGCAAAATGCTGTGCTATGTTTGCACTTCAAGAGCATACTAATTAGGAGATGATGCAATTTGCGCCTGGGTATTTTTGAAACCCCTATAGTCGGCCTACTTTTTTGAGCATTTTCCCTTGGTCCCGCCTTGGCAAAATCTCAGAAAATGGCCGATTTAGGTGTCATTGCCAAATTTGTCATAACTCGGCTCTACGGACACTTATGGAGCCGCAGTTTGCAGCAAAATGCTGTGCTATGTTTACACTTCAAGTGCATACTAATTAGGTGATGATGCAATTTGTGCCAGGGTGTTTTTGAAGCCCCTATATTCGGCCTACTTTTTTGAGCATTTTCCCTTGGTCCCGCCTTGGCAAAATCTCAGAAAATGGCCGATTTAGGTGTCTTTGCCAAATTTGTCATAACTCGGCTCTACGGACACTTACGGAGCCGCAGTTTGCAGCAAAATGCTGTGTTATGTTTGCACTTCAAGTGCATACTAATTAGGAGATGATGCACTTCGCGCCAGGGTGTTTTTGAAGCCCCTATAGTCGGCCTACTTTTTTGAGCATTTTCCCTTGATCCCCCCTTGGCAAAATCTCAGAAAATGGACGATTTAGGTGTCTTTGCCAAATTTGTCATAACTCGGCTCTACGGACACTTACGGAGCCGCAGTTTGCAGCAAAATGCTGTGCTATGTTTGCACTTCAAGTGCATACTAATTAGGAGATGATGCAATTTGCGCCAGGGTGTTTTTGAAGCCCCTATAGTCGGCCTAATTTTTTGAGCATTTTCCCTTGGCCCCCCCTTGGCAAAATCTCAGAAAATGGCCGATTTAGGTGTCTTTGCCAAATTTGTCATAACTCGGCTCTACGGACACTTACGGAGCCGCACTTTGTAGCAAAATGCTGTGCTATGTTTGCACTTCAAGAGCATACTAATTAGCAGATGATGCAATTTGCGCCAGGGTGTTTTTGAAGCCCCTATAGTCGGCCTACTTTTTTGAGCATTTTCCCTTGGTCCCCCCTTGGCAAAATCTCAGAAAATGGCCGATTTAGGTGTCATTGCCAAATTTGTCATAACTCGGCTCTACGGACACCTATGGAGCCGCAGTTTGCAGCAAAATGCTGTGCTATGTTTCCACTTCAAGTGCATACTAATTACGAGATGATGCAATTTGCGCCAGGGTGTTTTTGAAGCCCCTATATTCGGCCTACTTTTTTGAGCATTTTCCCTTGGTCCCGCCTTAGCAAAATCTCAGAAAATGGCCGATTTAGGTGTCTTTGCCAAATTTGTCATAACTCGGCTCTACGGACACTTACGGAGCCGCAGTTTGCAGCAAAATGCTCTGCTATGTTTGCTTTTTAAGTGCATACTAATTAGGAGATGATTCAATTTGCGCCAGGGTGTTTTTGAAGCCCCTATAGCCGGCCTACTTTTTTGAGCATTTTCCCTTGCTCCCCCCTTGGCAAAATCTCAGAAAATGGCCGATTTAGGTGTCTTTGCCAAATTTGTCATAACTCGGCTCTATGGACACTTACGGAGCCGCAGTTTGCAGCAAAATGCTGTGCTATGTTTGCACTTTAAGTGCATACTAATTAGGAGATGATTCAATTTGCGCCAGGGTGTTTTTGAAGCCCCTATAGCCGGCCTACTTTTTTGAGCATTTTCCCTTGGTCCCCCCTTGGCAAAATCTCAGAAAATGTCCGATTTAGGTGTCTTTGCCAAATTTGTCATAACTCGGCTCTACGGACACTTACGGAGCCGCAGTTTGCAGCAAAAGGCTGTGCTATGTTTGCACGTCAAGTGCATACTAGTTAGGAGATGATGCAATTTGCGCCAGGGTTTTTTTGAAGCCCCTATAGTCGGCCTACTTTTTTGAGCATTCTCCCTTGGTCCCCTCTGGCAAAATCTCAGAAAATGGCCGATTTAGGTGTCTTTGCCAAATTTGTCATAACTCGGCTCTACGGACGCTTACGGAGCCGCAGTTTGCAGCAAAATGCTGTGCTATGTTTGCACTTCAAGTGCATGCTAATTAGGATATGATGCAATTTTCGCCAGGGTGTTTTTGAAGCCCCTATATTCGGGCTACGTTTTTGAGCATTTTTCCTTGGTCTTCCCTTGGCAAAATCTCAGAAAATGGCCGATTTAGGTGTCTTTGCCAAATTTGTCATAACTCGGCTCCACGGACACTTACGGAGCCGCAGTTTGCAGCAAAATGCTGTGCTATGTTTGCACTTCAAGAGAATACTAATTAGGAGATGATGCAACTTGCGCCATGGTGTTTTTGAAGCCCCTATAGTCGGCCTACTTTTTTGAGCATTTTCCCTTGGTCCCCCCTTGGCAAAATCTCAGAAAATGGCCGATTTAGGTGTCATTGCCAAATTTGTCATAACTCGGCTCTACGGACACTTATGGAGCCGCAGTTTGCAGCAAAATGCTGTGCTATGTTTGCACTTAAAGTTCATACTAATTAGGAGATGATGCAATTTGTGCCAGGGTGTTTTTGAAGCCCCTATATTTGGCCTACTTTTTTGAGCATTTTCCCTTGGTCCCGCCTTGGCAAAATCTCAGAAAATGGCCGATTTAGGTGTCTTTGCCAAATTTGTCATAACTCGGCTCTACGGACACTTACGGAGCCGCAGTTTGCAGCAAAATGCTGTGTTATGTTTCCACTTCAAGTGCATACTAATTAGGAGATGATGCACTTCGCGCCAGGGTGTTTTTAAAGCCCCTATAGTCGGCCTACTTTTTTGGGCATTTTCCCTTGATCCCCCTTGGCAAAATCTCAGAAAATGGACGATTTAGGTGTCTTTGCCAAATTTGTCATAACTCGGCGCTACGGACACTTACTGAGCCGCAGTTTGCAGCAAAATGCTGTGCTATGTTTGCACTTCAAGTGCATACTAATTAGGAGATGATGCAATTTGCGCCAGGGTGTTTTTGAAGCCCCTATAGTCGGCCTAATTTTTTGAGCATTTTCCCTTGGCCCCCCCTTGGCAAAATCTCAGAAAATGGCCGATTTAGGTGTCTTTGCCAAATTTGTCATAACTCGGCTCTACGGACACTTACGGAGCCGCACTTTGTAGCAAAATGCTGTGCTATGTTTGCACTTCAAGAGCATACTAATTAGGAGATGATGCAATTTGCGCCAGGGTGTTTTTGAAGCCCCTATAGTCGGCCTACTTTTTTGAGCATTTTCCCTTGGTCCCCCCTTGGCAAAATCTCAGAAAATGGCCGATTTAGGTGTCATTGCCAAATTTGTCATAACTCGGCTCTAGGGACACTTATGGAGCCGCAGTTTGCAGCAAAATGCTGTGCTATGTTTGCACTTCAAGTGCATACTAATTAGGAGATGATGCAATTTGCGCCAGGGTGTTTTTGAAGCCCCTATATTCGGCCTACTTTTTTGAGCATTTTCCGTTGGTCCCGCCTTGGCAAAATCTAAGAAAATGACCGATTTAGGTGTCTTTGCCAAATTTGTCATAACTCGGCTCTACGGACACTTACGGAGCCGCAGTTTGCAGCAAAATGCTCTGCTATGTTTGCTTTTTAAGTGCATACGAATTAGGAGATGATTCAATTTGCGCCAGGGTGTTTTTGAAGCCCCTATAGCCGGCCTACTTTTTTGAGCATTTTCCCTTGGTCCCCCTTGGCAAAATCTCAGAAAATGGCCGATTTAGGTGTCTTTGCCAAATTTGTCATAACTCGGCTCTACGGACACTTACGGAGCCGCAGTTTGCAGCAAAATGCTGTGCTATGTTTGCACTTTAAGTGCATACTAATTAGGAGATGATTCAATTTGCGCCAGGGTGTTTTTGAAGCCCCTATAGCCGGCCTACTTTTTTGAGCATTTTCCCTTGGTCCCCCCTTGGCAAAATCTCAGAAAATGGCCGATTTAGGTGTCTTTGCCAAATTTGTCATAACTCGGCTCTACGGACACTTACGGAGCCGCAGTTTGCAGCAAAAGGCTGTGCTATGTTTGCACGTCAAGCGCATACTAGTTAGGAGATTATGCAATTTGCGCCAGGGTTTTTTTGAAGCCCCTATACTCGGCCTACTTTTTTGAGCATTTTCCCTTGGTCCCCTCTGGCAAAACCTCAGAAAATGGCCGATTTAGGTGTCTTTGCCAAATTTGTCATAACTCGGCTCTACGGACGCTTACGGAGCCGCAGTTTGCAGCAAAGTGCTGTGCTATGTTTGCACTTCAAGTGCATACTAATTAGGAGATGATGCAATTTGCGCCAGGTTGTTTTTGAAGCCCGTATATTAGGCCTACGTTTTTTAGCATTTTCCCTTGGTCCCCCCTTGTCAAAATCTCAGAAAATGGCCGATTTAGGTGTCTTTGCCAAATTTGTCATAACTCGGCTCTACGGACGCTTACGGAGCCGCAGTTTGCAGCAAAGTGCTGTGCTATGTTTGCACTTCAAGTGCATACTAATTAGGAGATGATGCAATTTGCGCCAGGTTGTTTTTGAAGCCCGTATATTAGGCCTACGTTTTTTAGCATTTTCCCTTGGTCCCCCCTTGTCAAAATCTCAGAAAATGGCCGATTTAGGTGTCTTTGCCAAATTTGTTATAACTCGGCTCTACGGACACTTACGGAGCCGCAGTTTGCAGCAAAATGCTGTGCTATGTTTGCACTTCAAGTGCATACTAATAAGGAGATGATGCAATTTGCGCCAGGGTGTTTTTGAAGCCCCTATTTTCGGGCTACGTTTTTGAGCATTTTCCCTTGGTCTCCCCTTGGCAAAATCTCAGAAAATGGCCGATTTAGGTGTCTTTGCCAAATTTGTCATAACTCGGCTCCACGGACACTTACGGAGCCGCAGTTTGCAGCAAAATGCTGTGCTATGTTTGCACTTCAAGAGAATACTAATTAGGAGATGATGCAATTTGCGCCAGGGTGTTTTTGAAGCCCCTATAGTCGGCCTACTTTTTTGAGCATTTTCCCTCGGCCCCCCCTTGGCAAAATCTCAGAAAATGGCCGATTTAGGTGTCTTTGCCAAATTTGTCATAACTCGGCTCTACGGACACTTACGGAGCCGCACTTTGTAGCAAAATGCTGTGCTATGTTTGCACTTCAAGAGCATACTAATTAGGAGATGATGCAATTTGCGCCAGGGTGTTTTTGAAGCCCCTATAGTCGGCCTACGTGTTTGAGCATTTTCCCTTGGCCCCCCCTTGGCAAAATCTCAGAAAATGGCCGATTTAGGTGTCTTTGCCAAATTTGTCATAACTCGGCTCTACGGACACTTACGGAGCCGCACTTTGTAGCAAAATGCTGTGCTATGTTTGCACTGCAAGAGCATACTAATTAGGAGATGATGCAATTTGCGCCAGGGTGTTTTTGAAGCCCCTATATTAGGCCTACGTGTTTGAGCATTTTCCCTTGGTCCCCCCTTGGCAAAATCTCAGAAAATGGCCGATTTAGGTGTCTTTGCCAAATTTGTTATAACTCGGCTCTACGGACACTTACGGAGCCGCAGTTTGCAGCAAAATGCTGTGCTATGTTTGCACTTCAAGTGCATACTAATTAGGAGATGATGCAATTTGCGCCAGGGTGTTTTTGAGGCCCCTATAGTCGGCCTACGTGTTTAAGCATTTTCCCTTGGCCCCCCCTTGGCAAAATCTCAGAAAATGGCCGATTTAGGTGTCTTTGCCAAATTTGTCATAACTCGGCTCTACGGACACTTACGGAGCCGCACTTTGTAGCAAAATGCTGTCCTATGTTTGCACTGCAAGAGCATACTAATTAGGAGATGATGCAATTTGCGCCAGGGTGTTTTTGAAGCCCCTATAGTCGGACTACTTTTTTGAGCATTTCCCCTTGGTCCCCCCTTGGCAAAATCTCAGAAAATGGCCGATTTAGGTGTCATTGCCAAATTTGTCATAACTCGGCTCTACGGACACTTACCGAGCCGCAGTTTGCAGCAAAATGCTGTGCTATGTTTGCACTTCAAGTGCATACTAATTAGGAGATGATGCAATTTGCGCCAGGGTGTTTTTGAAGCCCCTATATTAGGCCTACGTGTTTGAGCATTTTGCCTTGGTCCCCCCTTGGCAAAATCTCAGAAAATGGCCGATTTAGGTGTCTTTGCCAAATTTGTTATAACTGGGCTCTACGGACACTTACGGAGCCGCAGTTTGCAGCAAAATGCTGTGCTATGTTTGCAATTTAAGTGCATACTAATTAGGAGATGATGCAATTTGCGCCAGGGTGTTTTTGAAGCCCCTATAGTCGGCCTACTTTTTTGAGCATTTTCCCTTGGTCCCCCCTTGGCAAAATCTCAGAAAATGGCCAATTTAGGTGTCTTTGCCAAATTTGTCATAACTCGGCTCTACGGACACTTACGGAGCCGCACTTTGTAGCAAAATGCTGTGCTATGTTCGCACTTCAAGAGCATACTAATTAGGAGATGATGCAATTTGCGCCAGGGTGTTTTTGAAGCCCCTATATTAGGCCTACGTGTTTGAGCATTTTCCCTTGGTCCCCCCTTGGCAAAAT
Organism: Micromussa lordhowensis; assembly: GCA_964020085.1. Lineage (NCBI taxonomy): Eukaryota > Metazoa > Cnidaria > Anthozoa > Scleractinia > Lobophylliidae > Micromussa > Micromussa lordhowensis. Next base: position 31,835,418 of record OZ026598.1, on the reverse strand, counting down.
CTCAGAAAATGGCCGATTTAGGTGTCTTTGCCAAATTTGTTATAACTCGGCTCTACGGACACTTACGGAGCCGCAGTTTGCAGCAAAATGCTGTGCTATGTTTGCACTTTAAGTGCATACTAATTAGGAGATGATGCAATTTGCGCCAGGGTGTTTTTGAAGCCCCTATAGTCGGCCTACTTTTTTGAGCATTTTCCCTTGGTCCCCCCTTGGCAAAATCTCAGAAAATGGCCAATTTAGGTGTCTTTGCCAAATTTGTCATAACTCGGCTCTACGGACACTTACGGAGCCGCACTTTGTAGCAAAATGCTGTGCTATGTTTGCACTTCAAGAGCATACTAATTAGGAGATGATGCAATTTGCGCCAGGGTGTTTTTGAAGCCCCTATAGTCGGCCTACTTTTTTGAGCATTTTCCCTTGGTCCCCCCTTGGCAAAATCTCAGAAAATGGCCGATTTAGGTGTCATTGCCAAATTTGTCATAACTCGGCTCTACGGACACTTATGGAGCCGCAGTTTGCAGCAAAATGCTGTGCTATGTTTGCACTTTAAGTGCATACTAATTAGGAGATTATGCAATTCGCGCCAAGGTGTTTTTGAAGCCCCTATAGTCGGCCTACTTTTTTGAACATTTTCCCTCGGTCCCCCATTGGCAAAATCTCAGAAAATGGCCGATTTAGGTGTCTTTGCCAAATTTGTCATAACTCGGCGCTACGGACAATTACGGAGCCGCAGTTTGCAGCAAAATGCTGTGCTATGTTTGCACTTTAAGTGCATACTAATTAGGAGATTATGCAATTCGCGCCAAGGTGTTTTTGAAGCCCCTATAGTCGGCCTACTTTTTTGAGCATTTTCCCTTGGTCCCGCCTTGGCAAAATCTCAGAAAATGGCCGATTTAGGTGTCTTTGCCAAATTTGTTATAACTCGGCTCTACGGACACTTACGGAGCCGCAGTTTGCAGCAAAATGCTGTGCTATGTTTGCACTTCAAGTGCATACTAATTAGGAGATGATGCAATTTGCGCCAGGGTGTTTTTGAAGCCCCTATAGTCGGCCTACGTGTTTGAGCATTTTCCCTTGGCCCCCCCTTGGCAAAATCTCAGAAAATGGCCGATTTAGGTGTCTTTGCCAAATTTGTCATAACTCGGCTCTACGGACACTTACGGAGCCGCACTTTGTAGCAAAATGCTGTGCTATGTTTGCACTGCAAGAGCATACTAATTAGGAGATGATGCAATTTGCGCCAGGGTGTTTTTGAAGCCCCTATAGTCGGCCTACTTTTTTGAGCATTTCCCCTTGGTCCCCCCTTTGCAAAATCTCAGAAAATGGCCGATTTAGGTGTCATTGCCAAATTTGTCATAACTCGGCTCTACGGACACTTACCGAGCCGCAGTTTGCAGCAAAATGCTGTGCTATGTTTGCACTTCAAGTGCATACTAATTAGGAGATGATGCAATTTGCGCCAGGGTGTTTTTGAAGCCCCTATATTAGGCCTACGTGTTTGAGCATTTTCCCTTGGTCCCCCCTTGGCAAAATCTCAGAAAATGGCCGATTTAGGTGTCTTTGCCAAATTTGTTATAACTCGGCTCTACAGACACTTACGGAGCCGCAGTTTGCAGCAAAATGCTGTGCTATGTTTGCACTTTAAGTGCATACTAATTAGGAGATGATGCAATTTGCGCCAGGGTGTTTTTGAAGCCCCTATAATCGGCCTACTTTTTTGAGCATTTTCCCTTGGTCCCCCCTTGGCAAAATCTCAGAAAATGGCCGATTTAGGTGTCTTTGCCAAATTTGTTATAACTCGGCTCTACGGACACTTACGGAGCCGCAGTTTGCAGCAAAATGCTGTGCTATGTTTGCACTTCAAGTGCATACTAATTAGGAGATGATGCAATTTGCGCCAGGGTGTTTTTGAAGCCCCTATATTAGGCCTACGTGTTTGAGCATTTTCCCTTGCTCCCCCCTTGGCAAAATCTCAGAAAATGGCCGATTTAGGTGTCTTTGCCAAATTTGTTATAACTCGGCTCTACGGACACTTACGGAGCCGCAGTTTGCAGCAAAATGCTGTGCTATGTTTGCACTTCAAGTGCATACTAATTAGGAGATAATGCAATTTGCGCCAGGGTGTTTTTGAAGCCCCTATACTTGGCCTACGTGTTTGAGCATTTTCCCTTGGCCCCCCCTTGGCAAAATCTCAGAAAATGGCCGATTTAGGTGTCTTTGCCAAATTTGTCATAACTCGGCTCAACGGACACTTACGGAGCCGCAGTTTGCAGCAAAATGCTCTGCTATGTTTGCTTTTTAAGTGCATACTAATTAGGAGATGATTCAATTTGCGCCAGGGACTTGTAGGCCAGCCCAAGGACTTGTAGGCCACCCCAGGGACTTGTAGGCCACCCCAGGGACTTGTAGGCCACCCCAGGGACTTGTAGGCCACCCCAGGGACTTGTAGGCCAGCCCAGGGACTTGTAGGCCACCCCAGGGACTTGTAGGCCACCCCAGGGACTTGTAGGCCACCCCAGGGACTTGTAGGCCAGCCCAGGGACTTGTAGGCCAGCCCAGGGACTTGTAGGCCACCCCAGGGACTTGTAGGCCACCCCAGGGACTTGTAGGCCACCCCAGGGACTTGTAGGCCACCCCAGGGACTTGTAGGCCAGCCCAGGGACTTGTAGGCCACCCCAGGGACTTGTAGGCCACCCCAGGGACTTGTAGGCCACCCCAGGGACTTGTAGGCCACCCCAGGGACTTGTAGGCCACCCCAGGGACTTGCAGGCCACCCCAGGGACTTGTAGGCCACCCCAGGGACTTGCAGGCCACCCCAGGGACTTGCAGGCCACCCCAGGGACTTGTAGGCCACCCCAGGGACTTGTAGGCCACCCCAGGGACTTGTAGGCCACCCCAGGGACTTGTAGGCCACCCCAGGGACTTGTAGGCCACCCCAGGGACTTGTAGGCCACCCCAGGGACTTGTAGGCCACCCCAGGGACTTGTAGGCCACCCCAGGGACTTGTAGGCCACCCCAGGGACTTGTAGGCCACCCCAGGGACTTGTAGGCCACCCCAGGGACCTGTAGGCCACCCCAGGGACTTGTAGGCCACCCCAGGGACTTGTAGGCCACCCCAGGGACTTGTAGGCCACCCCAGGGACTTGTAGGCCACCCCAGGGACTTGTAGGCCACCCCAGGGACTTGTAGGCCACCCCAGGGACTTGTAGGCCACCCCAGGGACTTGTAGGCCACCCCAGGGACTTGTAGGCCACCCCAGGGACTTGTAGGCCACCCCAGGGACTTGTAGGCCACCCCAGGGACTTGTAGGCCACCCCAGGGACTTGTAGGCCACCCCAGGGACTTGTAGGCCACCCCAGGGACTTGTAGGCCACCCCAGGGACTTGTAGGCCACCCCAGGGACTTGTAGGCCACCCCAGGGACTTGTAGGCCACCCCAGGGACTTGTAGGCCACCCCAGGGACTTGTAGGCCACCCCAGGGACTTGTAGGCCACCCCAGGGACTTGTAGGCCACCCCAGGGACTTGTAGGCCACCCCAGGGACTTGTAGGCCACCCCAGGGACTTGTAGGCCACCCCAGGGACTTGTAGGCCACCCCAGGGACTTGTAGGCCACCCCAGGGACTTGTAGGCCACCCCAGGGACTTGTAGGCCACCCCAGGGACTTGTAGGCCACCCCAGGGACTTGTAGGCCACCCCAGGGACTTGTAGGCCACCCCAGGGACTTGTAGGCCACCCCAGGGACTTGTAGGCCACCCCAGGGACTTGTAGGCCACCCCAGGGACTTGTAGGCCACCCCAGGGACTTGTAGGCCACCCCAGGGACTTGTAGGCCACCCCAGGGACTTGTAGGCCACCCCAGGGACTTGTAGGCCACCCCAGGGACTTGTAGGCCACCCCAGGGACTTGTAGGCCACCCCAGGGACTTGTAGGCCACCCCAGGGACTTGTAGGCCACCCCAGGGACTTGTAGGCCACCCCAGGGACTTGTAGGCCACCCCAGGGACTTGTAGGCCACCCCAGGGACTTGTAGGCCACCCCAGGGACTTGTAGGCCACCCCAGGGACTTGTAGGCCACCCCAGGGACTTGTAGGCCACCCCAGGGACTTGTAGGCCACCCCAGGGACTTGTAGGCCACCCCAGGGACTTGTAGGCCACCCCAGGGACTTGTAGGCCACCCCAGGGACTTGTAGGCCACCCCAGGGACTTGTAGGCCACCCCAGGGACTTGTAGGCCACCCCAGGGACTTGTAGGCCACCCCAGGGACTTGTAGGCCACCCCAGGGACTTGTAGGCCACCCCAGGGACTTGTAGGCCACCCCAGGGACTTGTAGGCCACCCCAGGGACTTGTAGGCCACCCCAGGGACTTGTAGGCCACCCCAGGGACTTGTAGGCCACCCCAGGGACTTGTAGGCCACCCCAGGGACTTGTAGGCCACCCCAGGGACTTGTAGGCCACCCCAGGGACTTGTAGGCCACCCCAGGGACTTGTAGGCCACCCCAGGGACTTGTAGGCCACCCCAGGGACTTGTAGGCCACCCCAGGGACTTGTAGGCCACCCCAGGGACTTGTAGGCCACCCCAGGGACTTGTAGGCCACCCCAGGGACTTGTAGGCCACCCCAGGGACTTGTAGGCCACCCCAGGGACTTGTAGGCCACCCCAGGGACTTGTAGGCCACCCCAGGGACTTGTAGGCCACCCCAGGGACTTGTAGGCCACCCCAGGGACTTGTAGGCCACCCCAGGGACTTGTAGGCCACCCCAGGGACTTGTAGGCCACCCCAGGGACTTGTAGGCCACCCCAGGGACTTGTAGGCCACCCCAGGGACTTGTAGGCCACCCCAGGGACTTGTAGGCCACCCCAGGGACTTGTAGGCCACCCCAGGGACTTGTAGGCCACCCCAGGGACTTGTAGGCCACCCCAGGGACTTGTAGGCCACCCCAGGGACTTGTAGGCCACCCCAGGGACTTGTAGGCCACCCCAGGGACTTGTAGGCCACCCCAGGGACTTGTAGGCCACCCCAGGGACTTGTAGGCCACCCCAGGGACTTGTAGGCCACCCCAGGGACTTGTAGGCCACCCCAGGGACTTGTAGGCCACCCCAGGGACTTGTAGGCCACCCCAGGGACTTGTAGGCCACCCCAGGGACTTGTAGGCCACCCCAGGGACTTGTAGGCCACCCCAGGGACTTGTAGGCCACCCCAGGGACTTGTAGGCCACCCCAGGGACTTGTAGGCCACCCCAGGGACTTGTAGGCCACCCCAGGGACTTGTAGGCCACCCCAGGGACTTGTAGGCCACCCCAGGGACTTGTAGGCCACCCCAGGGACTTGTAGGCCACCCCAGGGACTTGTAGGCCACCCCAGGGACTTGTAGGCCACCCCAGGGACTTGTAGGCCACCCCAGGGACTTGTAGGCCACCCCAGGGACTTGTAGGCCACCCCAGGGACTTGTAGGCCACCCCAGGGACTTGTAGGCCACCCCAGGGACTTGTAGGCCACCCCAGGGACTTGTAGGCCACCCCAGGGACTTGTAGGCCACCCCAGGGACTTGTAGGCCACCCCAGGGACTTGTAGGCCACCCCAGGGACTTGTAGGCCACCCCAGGGACTTGTAGGCCACCCCAGGGACTTGTAGGCCACCCCAGGGACTTGTAGGCCACCCCAGGGACTTGTAGGCCACCCCAGGGACTTGTAGGCCACCCCAGGGACTTGTAGGCCACCCCAGGGACTTGTAGGCCACCCCAGGGACTTGTAGGCCACCCCAGGGACTTGTAGGCCACCCCAGGGACTTGTAGGCCACCCCAGGGACTTGTAGGCCACCCCAGGGACTTGTAGGCCACCCCAGGGACTTGTAGGCCACCCCAGGGACTTGTAGGCCACCCCAGGGACTTGTAGGCCACCCCAGGGACTTGTAGGCCACCCCAGGGACTTGTAGGCCACCCCAGGGACTTGTAGGCCACCCCAGGGACTTGTAGGCCACCCCAGGGACTTGTAGGCCACCCCAGGGACTTGTAGGCCACCCCAGGGACTTGTAGGCCACCCCAGGGACTTGTAGGCCACCCCAGGGACTTGTAGGCCACCCCAGGGACTTGTAGGCCACCCCAGGGACTTGTAGGCCACCCCAGGGACTTGTAGGCCACCCCAGGGACTTGTAGGCCACCCCAGGGACTTGTAGGCCACCCCAGGGACTTGTAGGCCACCCCAGGGACTTGTAGGCCACCCCAGGGACTTGTAGGCCACCCCAGGGACTTGTAGGCCACCCCAGGGACTTGTAGGCCACCCCAGGGACTTGTAGGCCACCCCAGGGACTTGTAGGCCACCCCAGGGACTTGTAGGCCACCCCAGGGACTTGTAGGCCACCCCAGGGACTTGTAGGCCACCCCAGGGACTTGTAGGCCACCCCAGGGACTTGTAGGCCACCCCAGGGACTTGTAGGCCACCCCAGGGACTTGTAGGCCACCCCAGGGACTTGTAGGCCACCCCAGGGACTTGTAGGCCACCCCAGGGACTTGTAGGCCACCCCAGGGACTTGTAGGCCACCCCAGGGACTTGTAGGCCACCCCAGGGACTTGTAGGCCACCCCAGGGACTTGTAGGCCACCCCAGGGACTTGTAGGCCACCCCAGGGACTTGTAGGCCACCCCAGGGACTTGTAGGCCACCCCAGGGACTTGTAGGCCACCCCAGGGACTTGTAGGCCACCCCAGGGACTTGTAGGCCACCCCAGGGACTTGTAGGCCACCCCAGGGACTTGTAGGCCACCCCAGGGACTTGTAGGCCACCCCAGGGACTTGTAGGCCACCCCAGGGACTTGTAGGCCACCCCAGGGACTTGTAGGCCACCCCAGGGACTTGTAGGCCACCCCAGGGACTTGTAGGCCACCCCAGGGACTTGTAGGCCACCCCAGGGACTTGTAGGCCACCCCAGGGACTTGTAGGCCACCCCAGGGACTTGTAGGCCACCCCAGGGACTTGTAGGCCACCCCAGGGACTTGTAGGCCACCCCAGGGACTTGTAGGCCACCCCAGGGACTTGTAGGCCACCCCAGGGACTTGTAGGCCACCCCAGGGACTTGTAGGCCACCCCAGGGACTTGTAGGCCACCCCAGGGACTTGTAGG
>OZ026598.1:31817898-31825398 GCA_964020085.1 Micromussa lordhowensis | reverse complement strand
TGTTCTCCGCCCCAGGGACTTGTTCTCCGCCCCAGGGACTTGTTCTCCGCCCCAGGGACTTGTTCTCCGCCCCAGGGACTTGTTCTCCGCCCCAGGGACTTGTTCTCCGCCCCAGGGACTTGTTCTCCGCCCCAGGGACTTGTTCTCCGCCCCAGGGACTTGTTCTCCGCCCCAGGGACTTGTTCTCCGCCCCAGGGACTTGTTCTCCGCCCCAGGGACTTGTTCTCCGCCCCAGGGACTTGTTCTCCGCCCCAGGGACTTGTTCTCCGCCCCAGGGACTTGTTCTCCGCCCCAGGGACTTGTTCTCCGCCCCAGGGACTTGTTCTCCGCCCCAGGGACTTGTTCTCCGCCCCAGGGACTTGTTCTCCGCCCCAGGGACTTGTTCTCCGCCCCAGGGACTTGTTCTCCGCCCCAGGGACTTGTTCTCCGCCCCAGGGACTTGTTCTCCGCCCCAGGGACTTGTTCTCCGCCCCAGGGACTTGTTCTCCGCCCCAGGGACTTGTTCTCCGCCCCAGGGACTTGTTCTCCGCCCCAGGGACTTGTTCTCCGCCCCAGGGACTTGTTCTCCGCCCCAGGGACTTGTTCTCCGCCCCAGGGACTTGTTCTCCGCCCCAGGGACTTGTTCTCCGCCCCAGGGACTTGTTCTCCGCCCCAGGGACTTGTTCTCCGCCCCAGGGACTTGTTCTCCGCCCCAGGGACTTGTTCTCCGCCCCAGGGACTTGTTCTCCGCCCCAGGGACTTGTTCTCCGCCCCAGGGACTTGTTCTCCGCCCCAGGGACTTGTTCTCCGCCCCAGGGACTTGTTCTCCGCCCCAGGGACTTGTTCTCCGCCCCAGGGACTTGTTCTCCGCCCCAGGGACTTGTTCTCCGCCCCAGGGACTTGTTCTCCGCCCCAGGGACTTGTTCTCCGCCCCAGGGACTTGTTCTCCGCCCCAGGGACTTGTTCTCCGCCCCAGGGACTTGTTCTCCGCCCCAGGGACTTGTTCTCCGCCCCAGGGACTTGTTCTCCGCCCCAGGGACTTGTTCTCCGCCCCAGGGACTTGTTCTCCGCCCCAGGGACTTGTTCTCCGCCCCAGGGACTTGTTCTCCGCCCCAGGGACTTGTTCTCCGCCCCAGGGACTTGTTCTCCGCCCCAGGGACTTGTTCTCCGCCCCAGGGACTTGTTCTCCGCCCCAGGGACTTGTTCTCCGCCCCAGGGACTTGTTCTCCGCCCCAGGGACTTGTTCTCCGCCCCAGGGACTTGTTCTCCGCCCCAGGGACTTGTTCTCCGCCCCAGGGACTTGTTCTCCGCCCCAGGGACTTGTTCTCCGCCCCAGGGACTTGTTCTCCGCCCCAGGGACTTGTTCTCCGCCCCAGGGACTTGTTCTCCGCCCCAGGGACTTGTTCTCCGCCCCAGGGACTTGTTCTCCGCCCCAGGGACTTGTTCTCCGCCCCAGGGACTTGTTCTCCGCCCCAGGGACTTGTTCTCCGCCCCAGGGACTTGTTCTCCGCCCCAGGGACTTGTTCTCCGCCCCAGGGACTTGTTCTCCGCCCCAGGGACTTGTTCTCCGCCCCAGGGACTTGTTCTCCGCCCCAGGGACTTGTTCTCCGCCCCAGGGACTTGTTCTCCGCCCCAGGGACTTGTTCTCCGCCCCAGGGACTTGTTCTCCGCCCCAGGGACTTGTTCTCCGCCCCAGGGACTTGTTCTCCGCCCCAGGGACTTGTTCTCCGCCCCAGGGACTTGTTCTCCGCCCCAGGGACTTGTTCTCCGCCCCAGGGACTTGTTCTCCGCCCCAGGGACTTGTTCTCCGCCCCAGGGACTTGTTCTCCGCCCCAGGGACTTGTTCTCCGCCCCAGGGACTTGTTCTCCGCCCCAGGGACTTGTTCTCCGCCCCAGGGACTTGTTCTCCGCCCCAGGGACTTGTTCTCCGCCCCAGGGACTTGTTCTCCGCCCCAGGGACTTGTTCTCCGCCCCAGGGACTTGTTCTCCGCCCCAGGGACTTGTTCTCCGCCCCAGGGACTTGTTCTCCGCCCCAGGGACTTGTTCTCCGCCCCAGGGACTTGTTCTCCGCCCCAGGGACTTGTTCTCCGCCCCAGGGACTTGTTCTCCGCCCCAGGGACTTGTTCTCCGCCCCAGGGACTTGTTCTCCGCCCCAGGGACTTGTTCTCCGCCCCAGGGACTTGTTCTCCGCCCCAGGGACTTGTTCTCCGCCCCAGGGACTTGTTCTCCGCCCCAGGGACTTGTTCTCCGCCCCAGGGACTTGTTCTCCGCCCCAGGGACTTGTTCTCCGCCCCAGGGACTTGTTCTCCGCCCCAGGGACTTGTTCTCCGCCCCAGGGACTTGTTCTCCGCCCCAGGGACTTGTTCTCCGCCCCAGGGACTTGTTCTCCGCCCCAGGGACTTGTTCTCCGCCCCAGGGACTTGTTCTCCGCCCCAGGGACTTGTTCTCCGCCCCAGGGACTTGTTCTCCGCCCCAGGGACTTGTTCTCCGCCCCAGGGACTTGTTCTCCGCCCCAGGGACTTGTTCTCCGCCCCAGGGACTTGTTCTCCGCCCCAGGGACTTGTTCTCCGCCCCAGGGACTTGTTCTCCGCCCCAGGGACTTGTTCTCCGCCCCAGGGACTTGTTCTCCGCCCCAGGGACTTGTTCTCCGCCCCAGGGACTTGTTCTCCGCCCCAGGGACTTGTTCTCCGCCCCAGGGACTTGTTCTCCGCCCCAGGGACTTGTTCTCCGCCCCAGGGACTTGTTCTCCGCCCCAGGGACTTGTTCTCCGCCCCAGGGACTTGTTCTCCGCCCCAGGGACTTGTTCTCCGCCCCAGGGACTTGTTCTCCGCCCCAGGGACTTGTTCTCCGCCCCAGGGACTTGTTCTCCGCCCCAGGGACTTGTTCTCCGCCCCAGGGACTTGTTCTCCGCCCCAGGGACTTGTTCTCCGCCCCAGGGACTTGTTCTCCGCCCCAGGGACTTGTTCTCCGCCCCAGGGACTTGTTCTCCGCCCCAGGGACTTGTTCTCCGCCCCAGGGACTTGTTCTCCGCCCCAGGGACTTGTTCTCCGCCCCAGGGACTTGTTCTCCGCCCCAGGGACTTGTTCTCCGCCCCAGGGACTTGTTCTCCGCCCCAGGGACTTGTTCTCCGCCCCAGGGACTTGTTCTCCGCCCCAGGGACTTGTTCTCCGCCCCAGGGACTTGTTCTCCGCCCCAGGGACTTGTTCTCCGCCCCAGGGACTTGTTCTCCGCCCCAGGGACTTGTTCTCCGCCCCAGGGACTTGTTCTCCGCCCCAGGGACTTGTTCTCCGCCCCAGGGACTTGTTCTCCGCCCCAGGGACTTGTTCTCCGCCCCAGGGACTTGTTCTCCGCCCCAGGGACTTGTTCTCCGCCCCAGGGACTTGTTCTCCGCCCCAGGGACTTGTTCTCCGCCCCAGGGACTTGTTCTCCGCCCCAGGGACTTGTTCTCCGCCCCAGGGACTTGTTCTCCGCCCCAGGGACTTGTTCTCCGCCCCAGGGACTTGTTCTCCGCCCCAGGGACTTGTTCTCCGCCCCAGGGACTTGTTCTCCGCCCCAGGGACTTGTTCTCCGCCCCAGGGACTTGTTCTCCGCCCCAGGGACTTGTTCTCCGCCCCAGGGACTTGTTCTCCGGGACTTGTTCTGTTTTTAAGTTTATTGACGACAAAAGACGCTAAGAAAATACTCAGACAGTAGGTTGCCGCGTTTACCATTTAGCGGCTTTCTTTGTTTTGTGTAATACGAAACATAATTTGGAAGATTTTAGAAAGTTTGAAGAGCCCGTTTGAAGTCAGTTTTTAATAAGGTCTTCTTACTTTCTTTACAATAAAAAGATTAGTTATTTCGTGGCCTACTTTTTTCTATATTATTTTTTCTCTAGTTGATGGATCTTCATATGCATTAGCAGTCCCAAACACATCTCAGTGGCATTGCGAACCCTGCATTTCTATAACTGAATAAGCAAGTAAAGTATCACGTGCAGTAACTGAAATCCTGCGGAAGTTTTCAAAATGTATTCCAAACTCTACCCCGCCCGCCTGTCACCCGTTCAAGTACCCAATTCCCATCTTTGCAAGGCTCCAAAGGTTTTCTGTCTCAAACCCAATTTTTCTGAGCTTCAGAACCGTATTTTATATTTGTAGTAATGTATACTTGAGATTTTTCCGCCAAAATTTTGAATGATCTATCATGGAGCTACCTATTTCACACCTGCGCCATCGAGCCGAACAAGCCCAGTTCAACCTGCTATTCAATATCACAAAAGCCATAATGTTTATTTACCCTGTTTATAAACTGACAATTAGATATGATGAAACCACAGATTGAGATCCAAAGGGTTAAGTAGTGAAAACTTACCATTATCTCGGAATTATTTACTTGACTTATTGTGTACTTTTCTTCATACTGGTCAAATATTAACATCTGTCATGATTACCAACATACATTTAGAAATCAAAGTGCTCTATGAGCAAACCCATGGATTTCCTAGTGAATGATAGCTTAGTAATTTATATTAAATTGTTTTAGAGGAGGAACCCAGTTCTTCAGCGTATGTTACTCGCGCGTTGCGTGGATGTTTTCTTGGAAGATCTGTTTATGTTTCCTTTCGATTCAAAGTAAAGGAAAGCCTCCAACGCTGTGGTATGTCTTTTTTAATATTTTGATTACAAGCAAATGAGGTTAGGCTCTCGCTATGTTTAAATTTATTTCGAAACTTTAATAGGAGTTTAAATAAGACGCGGATGTTCCCTAAACAAACAAAAACAACTGAATGAACGGCAGAGAAATAAGTAGAAAAATGAGCACAAAGAAAACAAACGCCCAAACACAAGCTATGCAACGAAACAAAGAGATGGCCAAAAGTGGAGGCAGACGCTCGGTGCCCAAGCAACAACGGCAAGAAAGCCAAAGACAACGTCGATTAAAAACGACTTTATATTCAACCGACGAATCTCGCGAGAATTTAGATTCATTGGGTTTCTCAATATCTGCCAGGAATATCCCAAACATAATATGTAAGACGGCTTTAAAATTCGAAAAAGAAACTTTAAAATTGATCGTGGTAGTTCACGTTCTCTCGAATATGCAGAATGCGGCCATTTCACGTTGTTGTTTTATGAAGAACATGAGCAAAGAAATGATAACGCCCGCTTACACAAACATAGTACTCGTTGCCGTTGCCGTTGAAGTTTGCTTTTTTAACTCCCAACACTAAATAAACAGCAAATGAAGTCCATCCGAACAAAAAGACGGCTGATAGTGCAGAAAACATCTCTGCCATGAAACGTCTTTTGAGAATCAAGACATATAAATTGACTTTACGGCCATTTCGTCTAAGGCAGGTTTCTAGAAAGTCGCTTGGGCTGTCCATGCATCGCTCGAGTAACATTCTCGGATGAACTGGGTACCATGTCTAAAAATAACTTAAGGATTACCTTGTGTATAAGGCCTATATGGGGGATTCACTCTCTTACCTTGTTAAGGTCTTGCTTATGGTGATTGACACGAGCTAACCTCTACGTAAAATGGAATGTCGTATTCTTTCCTTTTACTGAAATAGGTACGCATTGCGGACATTTGACTTCTGGCAGTACTCAGCAACAACAGCAGTCCTAAACAAAAAAGTAAACCAAATGAATCGTTCCTGATTTCACTTCTTCTGTATCTCAATCTCGTATGACTTGTCTGTTTAGTACATTAGGCTTTCTTAAAATGGTGACACCCGCGATGATTACGAACCTGATCGTAAGAAGAAATAGGGTGTCAGTTCAGCCTTCTCCAAAACGAAATAAACGAGCGTTTTTCCGGACAAAATGGAACAGGTTAATTAGCTGTGTCTTCACCTCACTCGTTCCTTTTTGTTATGTTTTGTCAGTTAATGTAAAAATTTCTAAGTCCCTTAGAGGTTTAAGCTTGAAGCCGTTTAACATACAATCAACTCTGACGAATTTGGAAGAAGAGTTCAATCATTGTTGGTTGAACTTCATTGCTGCTTTACCTTACTTACAAAATATTCGGTAAAGATTTGTTCATAGTGACTGCTTACAAGGTTGTATGGCGATCTCAAAATATTTTATTTCCAGTCGGTGTAAATTTCGTCAACAACTTTGAGGTCTCTGAGGTAACTGTTTGTTAAAATTTTGATTACAATGCAGCAAAAATTAGTCTTACATGGGTGATCAGTTTTTATGCGCTGATCCTGACGAGCATATTTTGCTAATATTTTCTACTTGGCAATTTTACGAATGAAAACAAAAATAAAACCTGCTAGCAATTGGCTTTCTTTGAAATCCAAGCATAAAATATATATATATAATTTTCCAATTCTGCAAGAACGCTTGTTGAATCATCCCGTTGAAGTCGCTTCCAGGAGTGTTTCGTGTCTTCTTTAAAATTCTAGCCTTCCACAGAGCTTCTCATTTATTATTATCAGAGACCTTGAGAATAGTTTAAATTCATAAACTTGGTTATAGCTTTATTGAAAAATGAGAAGTTTTAATTTTCGGAAACCCAAAAAACCCAGCTATAAAATTCATGTTCAATATTTTGTCAGTATTTCTCTTATCTTTACAAGGTTTTGAACTAGATTTTGAGAAATTCAGCATTGTTTTAAGGTAAAACAAGATTACTGTCGTTGCTATGATAAGATCTGCTGTCAAGACAACAGCGAAAATACTATGGCTATTTGTGAATGATATCCAAAGAAAGTTTAATTTTCTACCCCTGCATCCTACTTTAACAGGTTCCAGTTGGTAATTTTACGTGAAGACAACAATCCCTGGTTGATGATTTCCATTCTTCTCATCACCTGTGTATTTGACAGAATTTTAATTTTGTAAGGAGAAAAAACCTGCTGATCAACAGTTCTTTCTGCTTGAAGAGTTTATTGAGCCCCTATTATAAAAGCGACGTATTTCAGTTTTATAGCGGTTTCGGTTCTGTAACCGAGTTATAAAGCAAGAAAGACAGCAAAAGTGCCTGGCTCAGTTACAAGGTTTTCCTTTCTACTGTAAAACTCATGCAGAGTTAAAGATGATTTTCACTCCATACTGCGCACTCTCGGCAGTTCGTTTACGTTCTTTGTTGTGATTCATGTAAGAAGTCACAAAATGTTACATTTTGCAACTACTTAGATGAAGTAATTTCGAAGTTTCATGTCAACTGCCGTTAATATGGACGCTAAGCTTTATGCTTCGTTCTTTCTGATATCACTTGTGATTTGTAGCTGTAAAAATCAAAGAAACTGTTGCGAAAAGAACTTAAAATGCCTCAAAGATACGCATTTCATCGACGCTCGCAAACATTGGGATGCTGAGACTGCGCAGTACCGACTGGAAATCATCTTTAATACCATCCCGTTTATCCAACAACTTCGTTATTATCTGGTCCGAAAAAACAAAGAGTTATCTCTCTTTTAAAAGCCTCTTGAAGCTGATTACCTCATTGATACGACCACGTTTTGAAGATCCGAAATATATTTTGTTTTAATTTAAATATTTTGCTTTTAATATTTTGTATAAACGC
>OZ026598.1:31807898-31812898 GCA_964020085.1 Micromussa lordhowensis | reverse complement strand
TTGATGCCCTGCTCTAGCATTGATATCGGTAAACGTCCAAGCCCAAAACGCTGACAATGGAAATTAAATTCTCATCCTCGGATAATGCAATTCAAGCTTTCTGATTGGTTCACTAGATCTCGGTTACCAGCCATTATACCTGCTTTTGACCTTACATGGAATGAATGCGGCAAATGTCGCTGATCAGCATAAAATTTTCAGCATTTCGTTTTGGCGCCCGGAAGTCACATCACTTTCCGGTCGTTTCTTGGACTTTAATAAAATTTAGCAAAACTGAAGGTTGAGAATTTATTAAAACAATTATTCCATTCGCGTTTGTTGGATATGAGATTGGTTATAGCCAACTCGGCCCTAAGGGCCTCGTTGGCTATTTACCATCTCATATCCAACGCGCGCTCATGGAATAAAAACATCTCCATCTATCAGATCCTATCATATGCTTTGTGCTTCAATACCCTAAAATGTACACTAGGATTATTCTAATGACGATCATCAGTTAAATTTTAAACACCCTCCATAACGAAACCTGGCCGATGGTATCGCACTTGAATTGTATTTCGTACTGGATAACTGGCAATCAAGTTTGTGAACCGACGTTGATCCACCGAGTCCACTCCTGAAAGGCATAACAGTCACCCCACCACCGGAGCACATAAAACGCAAAATTTCAAGATTTGCTGGGTGCAATGTTCAAGTATCACAAATGCTGTACGCTTTGCAAAGGAAGCATGCCCTAAGTAAACTAATAAGAGTAAGATGCGTCCAATATAAAGGCTAAGTTTCCAAAGCTAAGTAAACGTTGTTTTCGAGAGACGGTTTTATTATTAAACCGCGCAGCCGTAGGCTGGGCGGTTTCTTGCTCTGCCTTCGTTTTTTTTTTAACCGCGCGGCCATGGGCCGAGCGCGGTTCTTGCTCTGCACGGGGTTTTTTTTTTCGTTTTTGTGTCACCAGACGCAGACCTCCGCGGATGATGTCTTCATCAACCAATCACAGGCCAAACTCCCACTCGGCCAAATGTCGTCACCGAATGATGTCATCATCAGCCAATTACAGGCCATTTCTCAGCTCTTTTCGTCATACCTCCCCTCCGGAAAGTTTTGTCTAGTTAGCGAATTGAATATTCATAGTCGGGGAGAAATAATTGGGCGAAAATCCCTCGGAGTTGGACGTCAAGACATTTGCAAGGATAAAGAATGTAATTTAGGACCTGTTGCTGGCTACTACGGCTGAAATTATCTAGAGTTGTATTTTTGTTTTGCTTGCATGTTCACTTTCGAAGGGAATATTCAATGCGCTAAAGAAGGTAGTCAGCCATGGAATGCGCTGATGCTGATAAATATGACCGTATTTACTGTAATGCCCTTACGGTGATAAATAAGATCGTGTTTACTTCGCCAGAAGCAATGGTGGAGTTTTCTGGGAAAAAAATATAACCTCGGCACTCGTCAAAACCTTTGCAAATATATATTCGTTTGAAAGGTCAATTCTCCTTCGAGCTACAGGTAAACAAAAATCTCCGATTACCAATCACGCAACCACGCTATGCAAAGAATGTGAAATAAAATCTCTTTCAATCCAGGCACTGAGCTTACTTTGAATCACGCAATCTCTATTGTTTCCAATGGGTAATGTTTACTCGCAAAACGCTGTTGCTAAATACTTAGAAAACAGTTCAATTTTAAAAGCGCGGTTATAAGTTGTTTTCAACTTCTTGTTTTTTGTCGGTGAGCAGACCCAAACTCCCACGGCCAATTGTCTTCACCGGATGATGTCATCATCAGCCAATTACAGCCATTTCTCAGCTCTTTTCGTCATATCCCCCCCTCAGGAGGGTTTTGTCAAGTTAGCGAATTAACTGTTTACACAAAAAAATGGCGGCCAAAGGGAGAAATGGTCCAACTTGGGCCAAAATTCTTCGGCGATTGGGCGTCAGGACATTTGCAAGGATAAAGCATCTAATTTGGGACCAGTTGCTGGCTAGTAAGGCTGAAATTATCCAGAGTTAAGCTGTATTTTCGTTTTGGGTGCAAAACAGAAGATTTTGTAATCTGGAATGTTTGCATTGTTTCTGTTCACTTTCAAAGGGAATATTCAATGCGCTAAAAAGGTAGTACGTCTGGCTATGGAATACGCTGACGGTGATAAATGTAAGATCGTGTATAGTTCGCCAGAAGCAATGGTGGAATTTTCTGGGGAAAAAAAGTTAAAACTTAGCCTTATTCGTGCTCGTCAAAAACCCATATGTAAAGGTCAAGGCATTTTTTCATTAGACGTAAACAAAATTCTCCGATTACAAGTCACGCTTAACTCGCGCTATGCAAAGAATGTAATCAGATACTCCTTTTTTCGTATATTTGCTGAAGGGCAGGAGAGTCCAACCTCGTTCCCAGGGCGGTAAGATGAGAGACCCTGGGAACGAGGTTGTAGACAAACCGCGTTTTTTTAAAGCGCGGTTTACAACCGCACCGCGGTTCTTGTTTTTTATCTAAAAGGGCCCCGCAATCATTTCATTTGGGCTAGGTTGTGCAAAACAGGGTTCAGGCAATTTTCAGTCTGTTTAATAATGGAACCCTGCATCATCTCTCCCAGCTATGTTTTGAGCGTTAGGGGAAAAACTTGAAAACTTTTTCTAGAGCGAGACAGGCAGTTCTGCACTGGGTAACATTAGCGAGAGAAATCTTTAATATGGTCTGTCAAATTTATCCAAGTGTAGGCAAATTGAGTTATCGAAAGGATCATTTTAAGAGCTCAAGAGGTTAAATGAAATTTACGTGCATTAACTTATCTGAACTTCCATGCATAGAGATGTTTCAACTTGAAGAGATCGTTTTGAAATGCTGATTTTCGTCAAGCCGGCTCAACATGGCTTTGAAGACTCCAGTGCAGTTATTCCTTCGAACACGACTGCTAGTACGTTTGGCTAGGAAAATATACAACAGACAAGTGTCACTACAAAATTTAAATGAACATCACAAAGTGATGACAATAAGAATTCATAAATCCTGCATGTTCAAGTGAATCTTGACTGCCTGCAACAAAACTAAGACTGTAGCTCCCCAGCGTAATACACGAGATAAAAAACCCTGAAGCCATGAACAGGTATGACTGTATGGCATTTTAACAAAATTATGTCCTAGGGAACAAACGCATGGAACAAAAATAGCATAATTAGCTAATTGCAACACCTTTCTCCCCATATTGGAATCAACTTTTATCAAAACTACTTACTACTGCGCGAAATGATAGAATTTTACTAATTAGCGGAAAACGCTACCGAAACTGAGAGCAGAGGCAGGAGAAAACCAGGCTAGGAATTTACAACATGGACTATGTCCTCGCCATTTCAAGCAAAGGAAAATATCTACGTGGTTACCCTCCAAATCTGGAAAATTTCAAAATTGTAATAGAACAAGGGCTTTAAGTAGACAATTGAGAATACAAAACGAAACTGTTAACCTACAGTTTTAAGACTGCCTGAGCGAAATATTTTGGCAACACCGCCGTATTTCGACAACCAACACTGCACGCCAAAGTCTTCATGACCGAATGGCTGTATTTAAGTGTCAAACAATTTTGATCCAAGCTAGCAAAAGCAACTAAAAACTAAAAACTAGGAGGATGAATCGCAACTCAGAGAAGAGAGGAAACATGAACTTACCTGAAGCGAGCACATCGGAGAGAAAGATGACCATTCATCTTCCCGAGACATCGACGACCAGCAACGAAATGGGTGTCGTTTGATACTTGCTTATATATCTCTATTGAAATTCACGCATTCCGAAATGTGTGCTATGTTTAAAATGCACTATACTCCTTTCCTGGATGTTTCATGTCTTTGGTTCATTAGCGGTTGCACAATACGACGAGAATATCACGCTCTCCTCGTGTCCCTGAGGACTGCGATAAATAATTGCGTCACTGACTTACGGCAAATCTGGCGCAAAGAAATTCTGGAAAAAGTGCCAGTTTCCTTATTTCTTGTTTGGCACGCCCCATTTGTTTCTGCCAAATATTCATGGTTTTTCGCGTTTCCTTTCTAGCATTTAGAAGGTTCTTTGTATTGTTATTTTACGTGTTTTCGCTATGCTTGGTTCTTCGTTTTTCGAAACCGCTTTGGTTGTCACTTTGTTACATCGCTTGGTTTACCACTTTGTTATACCGTTATAAGTCTCAACGCGTCGCTTCAATAAACTTTGTCTAAACCTGCTTAAGTAGCGAATTTTGTTGTGGCAATCGTTTCTAAAGCACGGTAAGAATGATTTGGCACGTCCGAACGAACTTTCGAACGTTACGCTTTGCGAATGTAACAGACTTGAGTTCAGGCTCGGGCGCAAGTCATGTCATTACACATTTCCTTTGCTGTGGCTATGTATGAAAGATTGGGAAGCCTCCAGGAAGCCTAAAAATTTGTGCTCCTATGTTCAGACCATTCTCTCGTGGATTCATGAACTCGTTCCAGGATTCACAATTTGCTCTGCAGAATTACAGATACAATTGCAAACAAGCTTAAACGACCTAAAAACACATCTTCCATAGCCAACTATAGCCAGTTCGAGCCACGAAAAGGTATAAGACCTTTCCTTCTTTTTGCTGTCCACATTATTTTGGGGGTTTTAAAAACCCAAGTCTGTTACGTTTGCACAGTGTAACGTTTGAAATTTCGTCGACACGGGTAATCTATAAGACATCCCGTCTTTCTTTATTCAAATTTATCCATTTTGGGATAGTCCGTAGAGGGGGTCCTTAGGGGTAGTTCGCGGACTGGTCCGTAGTAGGGTCCACTGACCGGGAGTTCAGAAGTTTCGCGTTGCCCTAAGTCGAGGCAACCGCAGTGGGCTTTTTGACCCCTTCTTTGGACTTTTTCGTATTCGCTACTTGCACATGACCCATAATCCCTTGCGTTGTTGGGGGGTAACCAGTAGAAGAAATGTATGGTATCATGACAAAAATTAGTTCGGTGAGCTCGGGAAACCAGCTACTAATGCTTAAAAATGCACCA
>OZ026598.1:31752898-31802898 GCA_964020085.1 Micromussa lordhowensis | reverse complement strand
TTTTTTCCTTACCTATGCGCGTTCATGTAGATCGGAACTGACCTATTTCGTGGGAAAAGCAGCCTACTAGGTGCATTTACATGACAAAAACAGAGAGGTCTGTATCAAAGCAAGGTCACCACCAGCCTCGTTGCCATTCAAAGGCCAGGTCATCGAGCACAAACTGTAAAATGGTCTATTCAATTTGAGACTAAGCATGTCCATTTTTTCCAAGTTTTACACTCTGACACTCTTTGTATAATGTCTTTCTGCATTGTCTTGGTTAAGTATACAGACAAGGGCTAAATAAACTGTCTCCGAGTTTTCATCTCGACTCTGTTTCATGGATTGGTTGTTCCGTTGAACAAATGACCACACTTTACGCCAATATGGAGAAAACCGTATTATGAACGATTTAATTCGATCTAAGATACAAAACAAATTGTGTTGGCACGCGGCCTTACAAGAATACAAATCGATCGGAAACTAAACTAAAACAACTGCAAATTAAAACTTACTTCTTTGACTCCATCCTGACGTAACTAAATATCATAAACTTGAAACAGGTTAGCTTTCTTGATACAACGTAAAACGGGTTAGCTTTCTAAATACATCACAAGTCAGGTTAGCTTTCTTAACAACTGGTTAGCCTTTTTACAACTGTCAAAATACACGCTACACTACGCGACTTAATGCAGTCGTCACTTAACAATTTTAACGGCTGGCGCGCGCGCAACATGAACCGAAACATCGCGCGTGCCAAAATTAAACAACAGCTTTTCTCGCTGATTTCCGTTCATCGAAACAATTGGTGCTGATGGAAAACCTTTTCTAAAGAAAGTGTTTGGTTTGCACGACTGAAGATAGGGGTAAAGGAAATTTTTATACATAGCTAAAACGTAAAGTTTTAGAGCATGGTTCAGTAGTCTTTATGGATGGAACTGGCATGCTTTGATTAAGCTTAAATCCACCTTTGTGACCTTCGTGACGTTTTTTAGCTTGCTGGATAGATTTTTCCAAATTTATGAAAAAAGAACTCATCCTTTGAAAAATATGGTCACGTGATTAATGATACACTGAATGAAATTAGTAACAAGGATCTTTCACATCAAAATTTTTACAATATTTAATTAGAGGTGAGCTCCTGTGTGTACCTTTACTTTTTGAGAAGGTTATGAGCCGTTCTTGTGGCAAATAAGGATGAAATTCCACTGTCAAATTTAAAACAACAAACATTACTTAACCCTATGCATTGCACCTTTCATTTAAAACCAATCACTAAGCTAATTTTCATTAATATTACTGGCAACTATGAGGTGTATCATCATATCCCCCTCCCCACTTTGTGTAATGAACTTAATGCCCATCACAGAATGGAAAGCATGTCCATGCACAACTAAATTGCTGTTGACAAATGTAGTATGCATGAAACATGCTAAATATATTTTAATAAATTAATACAAAATTCTCAAAGATATAGCTTTAACATTTTAAAGCATAAAAACCAATTGCATACCTTGATTACAAGCTGGCGGTATCTTGGCAGTTTCCAGAAGAGCTTGAGTCTTTTTTATAGTGAAGTTTGAGATTCCAATTGATTTACAGAGGCCCATATCAACAAGCTTCTCCATGGCCTGTTTAAATAAAACATGACCATTTCACACCTGGTTATATCAGAGACTAAGTGACAAAATCTGCCACAAACTTTACAACTGTCTCTCAATGCTACAACGTTTTACCAGATCAATTCGTTAGCTGACTAAGAACAGCTAGCCTACCTAATATAGGACCTGTCTATCTTCAGGAAACTGTGTTTGTTATAATTTAGAATTTCAATTCAAAAAGATATTATCCGTGAAAATCAGCTGCTATCCTGCCAAAAACCTTGAAATCTGTTTCTAGACCAATCATTCCCTTGTCATCTGGCTGTTTTCCATAATTTCATTTCAAACTAAAACTAAGCTTTTAGGAGTTTCATTAAGGGCCAGGCAGCAGGACTATTTTACCTGCCTGGTTTGATGATCAAGAAGAATGTTTTTCTTATAAAAAAGTTCAGTTCAAAACGTTTTGCCTGCCTGTGAAACCAGTGATGCCAACATGCTGGCAGCATTGATGAAACCCCTGACTTAACATGCACTCCAGATAATTACGTTAACTGCCAGTTAAATTGGTTAGATTTTTTTGAAAATGTTCATCAGCAAAGATTCACCAAAAGGGATTTATATCATGAAAAATGTTCCTAACCAGAACAGAGTTTGTACTCTTTGAAGCTTTTAAAATTCCATGGCTTTTTCCATGACGTTTCCCGAGTTTACCATGACCTAAGTTAAGCAGTTGTTCTCACAGTACTATCAAAACAATCATTTACTTGACATATTTTCCAGCATTATAATGCATAAAATTTGTGTCTATTTCTACTAAAATTAAAAGGCTGTTGCTGACTCTTCTGTTACTTTTTCAAACTTTTTATGTTTTTGCCTTTTCATTTTCCAAAGACATATTGCTTCTCCATTACTTTCCATGACCTTAAATTGAATTCCTAACTTTCCAGGCCTGGAAAGAAAACAATAAATTCCCTGACTTCCCAGCTTTACCATGACCCATACAAACCCTGCAGAAGTACTGTGCAATCTCAATCATCTCATCACTGGTATGGAATATTGCACTGTGCATATAAGGTGTCACTCAGGACTTGCATGTACATGTAAGTCTTTCAACAAGAAGTCTCTTTTCCCCAAGTCCACTTCAGTTCTCTGAAGTGTGCATCAACCTCATCTCACAGTTTTCATATGCTTCTCTAGAGGGCAGCTCTGCAATGAGAGAGCCACCATCTTGGAAAAGCATTCATGACCAGAACCCGGGATCCAGGGGGGGGGGGGGGGGAATCCCATATAGCAAGGATGGGGATGGTCCCCATCAGAAATTTTGAAAAGAAGCCCATGTATTGTGGGCGTGGCTTAAAATCCTATTCACCCCTAAGAGGTACCAGTTCTAAAACAAAAACATTATCTCCCGTCATATTTGTTCAGCTCAGTACCCTAAAAGGTGCCACAAAAGCTCCAACTGTAGACCTTTTGAGGTTGAACACCCTAAGAGGTATGAAACCCACTTTCTTAACCTCCAAAAGGTATGACAAGCGCCTCGTTATGTGTGGGAGTCCCCCGGGTCTGGGCTGAGGTTAAGCAAGTACACAACATACCTTCCAGGTACTTGCTATGCCTTCAGGGGAATATCCGATCACACCATCGGCAATGCAGCTGGGATATGGTGAATCTTTTTTAAATGCCAAAGGGAAATGTATCTAAAGTGAAAACAAACAATACAAATTCAGCTAAAATCTGGCTCTTTTTAAGTGATCTGATGGAAACTTTTAGAGCATTTTTCAATTGAGTTTTAAAAAACTCATGTTTTGCATAACTGGGAAGCCAAGGGGTCTTGAAAACTAAGGCCACCTAAGACCCTCTAAGACTCCAAAACTTGAAAGCACAGACCTCCCTTTTATACATTTTTGTGGGGTACCTCTCTCTCTCTAGAAAAATTGGGAAGGGAGAGGTGAGGCCATTCTTGTAAATGATTTTTTCTTTGTCAATGGCACTGGTTTGAAAAGCTAAACCCTGAGAATGCAAGCAAGATAATTTTCCCTTGTCTGGTGTTGACCTTTTTTAACCAATTGACAAAACCACGCACAAGGAATTAAAATGAATTTCGCAAAAATGTATAACCTTCTAGGTGTGTGTGCAGTTGAGTGCAATTCTATTACTTTATTGTTATTTATTTTCATGGGAACTTAACTTCGCAATTTTTTTAAAACATTTACAGATCAAATAATGCGCAAAGATTCAATAATTTCTCATAACAGACATGTACTGTGACATAATTCCTCTGGAAGTGATTTATGATTTAGCCTACCCACTTGCTCAGTTACAAAAAGTTTTACGCCAGGCTACTCCCCTTCACAAAGTCTAACAGCTTCACAATGTCTGTGTAAAGTTGCAAAGCGCAAGTCACAGTAGTGAACTAAAATTAGACTTAACAGAGCTGGAGTGAGCTTTTTCACAATTTGTGCCTTGAAAGGAAGAGTATTTCACTGTTTCAGTTAACTTTGAACATGCTGTAAAATCCAAGATGATCTATTTTCAAATTCCCCCTCTCTCTCTCCTCGCCCCCCTTAAATAAGATAAGTTCTTTAGGTTGAGTGGAAAGAAAAAGGAGAGAGTACTGGGGCGAGGGGGAGTACTGTACAGTTGTCAGTTTGTCAACCTCATCCATGCTCTCCACGGGAGATAAAGAGCGAAAGGTGGTACATATTTTAAAACTCCACCCCTTCTCCTCAAAAAAAGACAATTTTTGGGGGAAGTGACAGAAAGGAGAGTGCAAACAGAAGACTTAAACTTTTAATTTAAACTGTTCAGATCATGATACACATAAAAAATTACAAGACTGTCACCCCTCCCCCTCCCACAGAAAAAGTGATTTTTCCAGGGGGTCGATATTTCCAGGGGTACTGAGGAGAGGAGTACCCCCCCCCCAAAAAAAAAATGTTCTGTGGTCTTAAGGGGTCTTAGGAGGTCTTTTCAAGATGCATAGAAGCCAAGGGGTCTTTGGGTCAAGACACATGGAAGCCAAGCTCACAGAAATGTAAAATGAAACTTTTTACCAGGTACAAGTCCAGGTAGTCCAACTGTAGATTTTTCAGAGTCTCCTGGCAAGCCGGTAACACATCTTCAGGTGCATGGCAGTTATTCCTGTGATAAAGATGAAAATAAAATGATAAAACTTTAACACTGGGTGGAGATCTAGTATTTAAAAGGTAATCAATCAGAAGTAAATAAAGGCTCCTGTTGACATTTAACCAGATTGCTTTGAATACTTAGAGCTACATGTACTATGTTTGCAAATGAATAATGCCAATATTCATTTCATATTCCCATGTTACTTGTCACTGATGGCCACACACAAACAAAATAATTACAAAGATGAAACAGGCTGTGACATTTCCAAAGAGGAAAATCATGTGGCTGCAAACAGTTTTGTACTGTTTTGGTAATAAACACATTGCTTCTTTGCAAACAATTAACTGTATAACAATTGTGTACTTTTTTTGTTTTATAACAGACATTGACACCTCTCTTTAATGAGCATCATAACTAAAAAAATAATAAAAGTCTCTCAACAACTGTCTCATAGCTCTTGGTACTTAACTCCAGCTTCCATAGATGAAGTGGCTAGGAGTATCAGTACTGTAATGATCAGCGGTATTTTGTACAAGTACAGACATGTGCATTGTACCAGGACTGGTAGCCATGTTGGGATAAAACTTAGATCTTGTTTACGAAAGCTGTGTTTATCCGATCCACTGTGCTCTTAGTACAAGAATATTACAACTACTACCCCCTGGATGGGATACTAGTTCATCGCAGATTACTACCGATGCCCCGACAAATCGCTGGTAACCATACTAATGGGTGGAGAGAGCCTCTGTGAGTGTAAAGTGTCTTGCCTAAGAACACAACACATTGTTCCTGGTACAGGGTCAAACCTGGACAACTTGTTCGTGAGTCCCATGTGCAAACCTTTAGGTCACTCTACCTCCCACAGCAGTATAACAGGGCACTGGCAAATGGTGACCTCCTCCTATCCGAGGGAAGCGGCAACACTCATAGTTGCTGAAGTCATGGTACAGGAATCTGGAAACTAACGTTATGTGCCCTCACTTTGTATTCTTTGGTAGGTAGAGGCGTAGTTTGGCACAGTTGTGTACATGTGTTGACCCTCAACAACACAAAATGACTGAGGACATTGAACATGATTCTCTGTTATCTTTGGCTGAATACTTACTTACCAGAGTTTTGATGTGACAAAGATATCTTCCCTCCTCACATTTCCTTCTTTGAAGACCTCTGTGAAGACTTCGCCAATTTCATCTTCATTTTCATAATCATGTGCGCAGTCAATGTGCCTGTACCCACAGTTCAGAGCAAACCTGATGGCTTTACCAACCTCTCCCTTCATGGATTTCCAGGTCCTTTAATCAACATTTTAGGGTAAGGCAAGATTTGACTAAATATAGCAAAAAAAAAACACTTTAAAAGGAGCCTATGATTTTCTGTGACAGGCTGAAATGGTTCTTATATTTATTTACAATGAATGCTGATGTGACGCTTCAACTATTGACCCTGGCAGGACCAATAATGTCACAATTACCCTCTAGCATGTATAGAACTGAGCTACTTTTTAAGGTTTGAAATAGCTTGATATCAAAGGTTTTCTAAAAGCAGACCGCACATCTCCCCCCAAAAAAATTTGGGCAAGTACCCCTCCACTCCACATCATAACAACGGAGTGTCAAACTGTGGCCGAGGTCATCAGAAATTGCCTGGGATTGAGTGAAGAATAAAATAAATTTATTATTAGTTCTAAAGAAACCTCATGTCCATGAGCAATGCACGAATACATATATCACGAATAAATAATATACTAATATATATCAGACAGTATTTGAAGCAATTGAACGGACGTATACAAAACATGGACCGGGGTCCATGGACCACCCCATGAACCCGGTCCATGGACCACCCCATGGACCCGACCACCACATGGACCACCCCTAATTTTCAAAAGGAAATCGCCCCTGTTAATATGAAAATTTACCGGAGGTCAGGGTTTGAAAAACACAGACTCGTATCTATTGCTAACGTCCTTGAGGGTTTGTCTCGTATTTGCGGGTTGCTTTGGGATCAATAAATAAAAGGACTTTGTTTTACACGGGGTAGTACGATCGCGACTGTACAAAGCTTGCAATACAGGCGTACTTCTTGGGTACGAGCAATAAATACTCACCTGATCTTTGGATCATTTCAAGGCAGCTGCCATCTTGGATGAGGGAATGCGAAGGGGCCACAGCGAGTTATGTTATCAGGCAACCTACCCCCTCCAAGGTCACGCTTCGTTTAATACATACTTTAATACACATGCTCTCCCATTAAAATTACAAGCTATCCATTAAACTTTTTCATCAATATACCTTGATTACAAATTTGTGTTTGTACGGTAAACTTCGTTTGTAAAATAAATCGGCTTATTTTTACAATAAGCGGGGTAGGTGGGGGGGGGGGTGGGGGATGTCTTCCCGATCAAATTGCAATTCGGAAGTGTTGGAATGAAAATACTGGGGGTAAAAATGCCCTAGATCTTCTGTATCTCAAAACGAGTTTGTGGTCTTCCCTTTTATGGGAGTGCGATCCCAAAGCAACCTGCTAATACGAGACAAACCCTCAAGGACGTAAGCAATAGATACGAGTCTGTTTTTCAAACCCTGACCTCCGGTAAATTTTCATATTAACAGGGGCGATTTCCTTTTGAAAATTAGGGGTGGTCCATGGGGTGGTTTTGTATACGTCCCGATTGAACCCCGCAGGACTTACCCCAAAGCAATAGAAGGCATAACTGTTCCATTGTTAAGCTTTACTGCAGCGGCAGCTGCCTATCCAAACGAGATTTAAACACACATCAATAGGCCATTTCCGAATTACCTCAGGCCTCTTCTTGGAAGCGAGTCTTAGTGCTCATGTTTTCATATGCAAATCAATTTTCATTCATATGAAAAGCAGTTTAATTTGCGTGTGAATGAAAATTGATTTGCATATGAAAGGATGAGCACCAAGACTCGCTTCCAAAAAGAGGCCTGAGGTAATTCGGAAATGGCCTATTACATCAGATTGGAACTCAACTTAAGCTTATTATCGACAATCACAGGCGTGGATCCAGGATAAATGCAGATGAATGGTGACCGTTTCCGAAACGAGTGCCTTATAGAGGGGTCCAGGGCCGTGTTCCCCTTGTGGATTTTGTTATGTTTCTGAATAATTCTGAAATATCTGACCGATTTTCGTAAAACGGTGGAAACCGGTATGGATCCGCGCCTGCACCTAGAGGGCCATCGCCATCAAGAGCAGGCCCTTCGCGAGATGCCGGTGGACGAAACTTTCAATGGGTCTCTTTGTAAAGAGTCTTGTGGAAAACCAATATGTATTACCAAGCAAGGTATCATCGTTTGTTATCAGTGTACTTACCATCGTAAACAACGACAGTTATAACTACTTAAAGATTCAAACGCGGCCAGCAAAACCTCTGTCGCCATTGAGCATTCACCACGGGAGTAGGACTGGCACGAGCCCTTCTGGGTGCGCGGAGGGCTCTGACAAGTCCAGTTTCCGGTGCGTTTAATAGCAGCTAAAAAACTTCTTTTCAAAAAACTGAAAATCAAATCTTCTTTCTGGCCTATCCTAAGTGTTCTCTCGTACGAATGACAGATTTCCCCTATCGAGCCGGACAAGAAAAATAAATCTCATGAACAAAATTTGGACAGACTAGCGCTAACCGGCTAGGGGCTATAAATCGGTCTGAGGACCAAACGACCGAATGCCGGGCAAAGACGACAGCTGCCGGAACGCTTGCGAAACACCCTTGGTGATCCGCCATGGTGGAGTTGGGGTTGGTTTTGCGCTTTTATTTCGATTCCAGGTTTCTCTCTCTCATCTGTTCGGTAGGACACACACAATTAACGTTTTCTGGATAAAAAAAAATTTTGCCTACAAATGACAGCCGCCGGCTACTGTACCTACGCACACGCCCTGATAGTTCGCAGGCTAGAGAATTTTGGACACGGGCCTGAGTGTCACGCAATGGTTCCCTTACCATTGTGTGACAATACAAATTATCTTGAGACTGGGCTCCAGTTAATTTTTTGGGCTCGTCACGCAATCTTAGCCCAAAGAGCGTCTGTGTAGGAGGATAGTCTGCTATGCTCTGTATTTCTGTGATCTAACCAATCTGTTGAAAGCGTTAACGGGGAACTATCATGAGATGCACATGTGCAAAATAGCTTTTTCATGTCGGCTAAAAAAAATAATTACTTGTTTTCGGAGGGGATTTTTTAACTAAACTACTTTGAGGTTAGTAACTAAACGCTCATTTTCTTTTTGGCACATTGTAAAAGTTTTGACTAATACTTTCACTAGCTCTTTTACCTAGGGAATAACACTCTTACAGACCATTTTCTGACCACCTTTATGATAAAAGGATCCTGGAAAGTGTGTCTTGGACGTAACACTCCCCTGCTACCAAAACAAATCATTTATTACCCATATTGCACTCCGTTACCAATTGAAAAAAAAATTATGTTACTCGACATTGTGCAATTATTTTAAAATTATTCTAAAATTGCTCAGTCTTCGTCGTCCCAGTGCTTCTCAGGAATTTCCTCTGGTTTATACATCCATGTCTGAGTAAGATATCGATGATGTATTCCAATGTTTTCAATTGCCTTCATGTCATCTTCGTCTAGCTTTACATGGAGTGCTTCAAAATTCTCTTTGATATGGTTTTCAGAGACAGCTTTAGGCAGGACTGGAGTTCCACGCTTGATGCCCCAAGCTAGAGCGACCTGACAAAAAGAAAAAAAAATTAACCTCAAAATTGAACTTTCCAGTTTGTCATATATTTGTGCCAATCGAAAGAGAGCAGTGTGGCAAGGCATTGCAAAAAGACATTTATAGGACATAAGGATTTTGTCATTACTTCCTCTGTCCCAATCTTGCTCGGCAACTTTTGGTGTTTGTAGCAACTTTTTGCGGTTCTAGCAACCTTGATCAATGTTTGCCTTTCTGGGCAACTTTTGAGCAAAGTATAAGTTTGGACAAGAGAAAATGATGGTTTGGAGCACATATCAAACACGAAAAAGTGAACGATTTCATATTAAACTTCAATTTATGAGAATGTCTTGAATGTTTATCAACCAAGTTTCGAAGTTCCCTTGTATTGTTCGGGAAGATGTCAAGTGAACCATGATTGTGTTTTAATGGTCCATCAGACTAAAAAGTATCCTTAAATTTTGCCCATATTTGCGATGATCAGCAACTCTTTCAAGCTAGGTTCCAAGCTAGGTTTCAAGCTAGTTTTCTTGACCGATGTTAGCAATTATTGTGAAGAACGAAAAAGTAAAGCTTTTAATAATGCTTATATGAAAAAAGTATAAACAAATTTAGGTAGCAACTTCCTGGATTTTTGGCATTTTTTAGCACTTTTTTGGCATTCCAGTGAGTAACTTTCCAGTATTTTACAAGCACAATAAAGACAGGCCAAGTCACTAACCATGATCAGTTGTCTGTTTACAACGGGTCTACATGAATGGTTTTATAAGCATTTTGGTGTGATCATGAAGAAATCAGAGACAAAGATAATCAGATCTTGTACATCTTAAGCTTCATTCCCTCCAGATCCTGCCAAGCGTTCATGCCCCCCCCCCCCGCCCCCTGTGTCACACTCCTCCCCACTCTGCAGAGAAAATTTAACTCATTGGTAAATCAATATTGACATAAACTCATGTACCAAGGCAATAGTGGTCTTATGTTTATCAGCAATCTTCTGCAGCACAGGATTATTCAACACAACAGGATCACTGTCTGTATTAGCACCAGGGCGGTCAGGTGACCCCAATGGAGAATATGCAGTCACCACAATCCCTAAATAAAACAAGAATTTCTGATTATGGAACACCTTCACCAGTATTGCAGTGATATATTTAATGGTTAGTGCACTGAAATATGGATCTTGAGAAATATGGGTTGAAGCTAGTCCTTGAGGGGGGGGGGGGGGGAACTCTCATATAAAAGGACACGGGTGCTCGTCATATTTGTAAGGGAGTTAAAAGAGTGGGTTTGGTACCTCTTAGAGTATCTTTAAGGGTATTGAGCTAAAAAAAGTCAGTGCCAGTTATCAGTTAATGTGATGCTTTAGGATTGGTACCTTTTATCTCCTAGGCCCTGTCCTTTATATATGAGAGTTTGCACTATGAAGTTTGGCATAGCTGCAGATATTTTCCTGGGATATAAGGCAAGACACTTAACTCAAAATGCAATGCTTCTATTCACTCACTACAGGTGTATAAAAGCAGGGGGAATGACAAATTGTAGGCACAACAAGACAATGCAGGGTAGGGAACTTCCAATGGACCAGCATCCCATCCAGGGAGTGGGGAAGCTGCCGCTCAGTCCTAGCCATTTCATGCTAAAGAAACCGAAGTTCTGGCACCAATGAATCACCTGGGAAAGGAAGCCTGTACCTGGCGGGGGGGGGGGGGGGGGGGGGGACCCGATATAGAAAAAATAGGGGGTGCTTACTGTACCTTTTAGGGTGGTTTTGGTAACTCGTAAAGTGTTCAGCCTCAAAAGGTCCACAGCGGGAGCTTTTGCAGTACCTTTTAGGGTATTGAGCCGAAAAAATTATGACAGGAGATAATGGTACCTCTTAGGGGTGAAAATTATTATAAGCCACACCCACAAAACAGGATCTTGGTACCTCTTAGGGCTTCTTTTTAAAATTTCTGACAAGCACCCCCGTCCTTTTTATACGAGAGACCCCCCACCCCCAGGGCCTGTATGTTTGATTCTCTTCAATGTACTTGACAAATGAGAGTGCCCATAATTTAGCCATAAAATCATTTATAAGCAATTTGGTCAATTAAAGTGTAACTGCAGAATCATGTAACCGTTCATAACATTAAGACTGAGGTGAAATACCATTTTCCTGACTAACAAAAGATGGATCGAAAGTGACCAATGACTGATGACAAACTTTACACGAGTCTTTCAGCCAATACCATCATGGCTAAAATAACCAATCACTTTCAACGGACCAAACTTATAACATCATCGACTGACAAACACTATTCACTTGACTCTGAAGATGACTTCTGCTCAGGTTGTCGAAACGTCAGTCACCAACAACAGTTCTTCTCAGAACTACACTCACCCGGACGATCATACTATACGAACTACTGATACTCCTGGGTTCAAACCATTTACTATGTTACATGAATATAATTAGACATAAAATATTTGTTAGATACTAATGTCCAACTTCCTAGTGAGCCTACACAGCATTTAATACTGGTATGCTTAACTAAGATTTAAGTACCATACAGGTAATTAAATTAACTTGGTTCCCAATTGATAATAATGTACCTGTTAAACAGCTTCCCTCAAACCCAGTCAAAATATCAAGAACTGATGTATTATAGAGTGACTCACCCTTGCTGGCACTAAACTTTAACAGCTCTGGCTGTGGTAAATATGGGTGTAGCTCCACTGTGAAAAATCATAAAATATAATAAAGTTCTGGCCAGAATTTTTTCAGGCTTCAATTTCAAAACTGCTTAAGTTATGTATATAACTGTGATGATCATCTATGTCTTGATATCTTTCTCCGCAATTTAAATATATGATCTTGCATTATATATTCATTTGCATTCCTCACCATCTATGGGTATATTATGAACTAATAATGTGACCAGCTCCCAGTTGGCTTGATAGCTCAGTTGGTAGAGCACTGCACCATTCAGGTCTGAAGTTTTTCAGGTTTCAATTTCACAACTGCTTACGTTGTGCCTTCTTATAACAGTTATGTAAGAAACCAGCATTCTGACTTACATTAATAAAATCTGTCATTTTCAACATCAAGATTAAAAGAAAATGTTATTAACTGTTAATTATAAATACTTAGAAAGAAAGTTGTTTTAGTCCAAATCCAAGCAACATCAACTACTACATGTATGTCACATGTTAATGTTACTGCATGTTACAAGGTGATCATGAATACAGAAAATAATGTACTAATATTTACTTCCGTACTTCATCATCATCATCATCACTGTTTCCAATTTCCTGACTGGGAAATAGGGCCTTCTATTTTGTGTGATTGTAAAATAAAACCCTACAGACTATCCTTTGGAGTATTACCCAATCATTAAAATTGTATAACTGTGCAAATTGTATTAATAATGTTGTTGCATTCAAGGGCTGACTTTCAGGTTATGATGTGTTGCATAACACATACCGATGTGCAACATAGTATATTGAATCAGGTCATTACCTTGATTACAAGCTGGCACTATCTTAGCAGTTTCCAGAAGAGTCTTTGTTTTCTTCACTGTAAAGTTCGAGACTCCAATGGCTTTACACAGACCTTTATCAAGAAGCTGCTCCATCGCCTTTGGAATAATGTTTTTAAGAGAGGCACTATCAGAAAAGAGTGTACTTGCTTAGCCTATACCAAGGCTGACCTTCATATTTGAGAAGCTAAACAACATTATGTGATTTGTAAAGAGCCCCAGTGGAAGGTTTAGACCATAGAGGCTCTTCAAGAGAATTATCTGGGAACATCTTCCTACGAACAGTGGAGACAAGGTTAAAATGTACTCAGATACAAGACAAAACAAGACAAAATACTCCTGTCTACTGCAGTAAGTGGCAGTGAATTGATTTTATTTTCCTCCACATTGCTGACCTTCAGAAAAGGCTATAGAATTGCTTGGAGATTAATCCAATTTTTAAGGTCTCTACTCTGGCAAGATTTCTCGAAATTTATATTCATGATGAAAAGTGCTATCTTTGCTGCACTTTATTCCTGGAACACCTTTCTTACGAAAAGAGCAAACTGAAAATGTATTATTAAGTTTCTGTACATGACCGGTTATCAATAAAAACTCTGTACCGATTCCAAAGCAAAGTATGAAATCGCCAAGAAATGAAAATTGTATTCCTTACTCTTATTTTACATCATGACTGGAAATTCCAAGTAAGCTTCATACACTTCTTTAATTTTTCGATCTCACTGTCACAGAAACCCAACCACCAGGAAATTCCAATCCCTTCTGTGGGGGAGTATGAATATTTTCTGGAACTGTACATTACTGTTAGTAGCACAATTAATATCACGAACAAACATCTGCACCTTAATAAGCTTCTGGTATCTATTAAGTGCTGTTGTGTATAGAATTAAATTTTACCTGCCAAGTCTTGGCTATACGGTCAGCTGAATAACCAAGAGTACCCTCTGCTTTGGAACTTGGGAAAAGGACGCCTTTTTTAAAAGAAGTTGGAATGTGGATCTGTTAGGAAAAAAATACATACTGCATGTTAATTGGCATAACTTTCAAAACCTTGTTTAAACCATCTTGCACTGTCAGAAGACTTAATAAATTAAAATTCTTGTGACTGAAGCATAAATTACTGTATGACTGATTTATAATATTAAAATAAAATTCCATGGTAATAGAATTCATATACTTGAGCCGAGTATTACATCCACTGAACATAAAAGGGCCAACCCCCACACACGACTACTCTCATGTGGCTTTGATAGCTCAGTTGGGAGAATGTTCACTGCACCGGTAACGCAAAGATCGTGGGTTCAAATCCCATTCAAAGCCTGAAAATGTTTTCAGGTCATATTCCCAGTAGTGTTATGGCTGCATTCGCATCTATCGTCATGTTTGAAATAAAATGTTTGTTGATGAGTGCATAAAAAATCTATGTGTCTTGAGGCCTCAACAGAAGACTTCTGTTATCAAATACATGTAACACTGACTGCAACAAAGAAATAGAAAAACAATGAAAATGATCACTTGAAGCAAGGTAAAGAGGTAACTATGGTGACTCAAGGTAAAGGTGCATTTGAGGCCAGTGACCAATCAGGCTCATGCTTATCTATCACTGGTTTCTGTATCAACCAAAACTATTTCTACTCCTCCTTGGACGGAATGCTAACTACAGGGTTCGTACCCTTTTTCAGAATCAAAATTACTTCTCCTAACTGTCTGTCATACATTTTATATTTTTCACTCGAGCTTAACAAATTTCCAGCACTTTCCAGGACCAGTAGCCGTTTTCCAGGACTTTCCAGTCCTGGAAAATGCCACAGTAAAATCCCAGGACTTTCCCGGTTTTCCAGGACCCATACAAACCCTGTAACTAGTCCACTGCAGGGTCTGCCCAGCATTACATTCGCTATACACGTGGGTGAAGAGAGAGGCACTGTGGGAGTAAAGCGTCTTACCCAAGAACACAACCCAGGGGTAGATTCAAACCAGGGCCGCTCGATCTCGAGTCTAGCTAGTTCACTACACCTCCCACAAAACAGACTCACCAGATATAAATCCAGATAGCTCAACTGAAGATTTTTTAATGTTGTTTGGCAAGCTGGTAAGACATCTTCCGGGTCGTGGCTGTCGCACCTAATTTGACAAAAAACAAGAGAATCAGATGCAGGTATTTACTGGAAAGCTGTCAGTATCAAATATGTGAAACTATGCTCAAATGTTTTCCACTGGTTGGCTGGTGGGCTATACATCATGGCTAGAGCAATAAGATTCCATGTCTGGGAATTTTTTACAAGGTGAAGAAAGTGAAGATAAGGCATAATTAAATTCATGAACTAAGATTATTTGATAAATTATGTTACTATAATTGTAGTATAATGCATTTTTTTGAGGTGGAATGTTTGAACAAAAATCACCAGAGTTTTGATGTGACAAAAACATCTTCCCGCTTCACTTTTCCTTCTTTAAAAACTTCTGTCAATGTTTCACCAATTTCATCTTCATTAAGGTAGATATGCGCACAGTCAATGTGTCTGTATCCATATTGTAAAGCAAGCCTGACAGCTCTGCCGACTTCACCCTTTTTGGATTTCCATGTCCTACGTCAGAAAAGAAAAACAAAACATTTTTATACTTAATGGGAAGAAATAATATTTACACGCAACAAATATTTTAATTAAAACAACTTTATAATTTATCTTGAGAATTATTATAGATTGATCAGGGTGTATAAGGACCCTACTAAACTGTTCAAATGATTTGATTTTGAATCCTTGTTATACTATGACCTCCTCCCTGTTATGTACCTCCCTTTGAGGATGGTTTTGTAAAAAAGCACTGGCCTACTCCATTTAGTTCCAGTAAGTGCCCCATATTACGTAAACCTATTCATTCCTTTGTCAATTACAGTGCCATCAGAGGACTTGTACAATGCGATTGTCCATAAATGGTTCACTTTTCAATAGTACCTCATAAAAAACAGCTACTACAACTGTTACATTGTATTACCAAGATAGAGTGGCATTCCTTTAAAGAGAGATTCCATTTTACACATTTGGGTGTTTATGTCAAAAAAGAAACAAGTGCCCTACATGTATCCCTAACAACCACCTTGTCTCCAATATTAGCACCCTCTCTTCAGCTCTCAAAATGAGTCAAACATCCCAGACACTAACTCAATTAAACCATTACAGTTATTATTATATCGCAGACATTACATTCTTGCAGTTAAAGGAATACATTTCAAATAGCCTGGCCTTTAAATTACATGTTACTCACCCTAATGCAATAGAGGGCATTAATGCTCCATTACTAAGTTTCACTGCAGCTGCTGCCTAAAAATGATATATGAAATAGAGCAAATCATCCATTAATAAATTTTTGGTCAATCAAGAATTTATGCTAAAGAACATCAATTCCCACAGGGGTCTCCCATAAGAAAAGGTCTGGCTTGCTCATTGGAAAATTTGAATTACACCACAGGTCACCACAAAAATAGACCAATCTGGGTCTGGTCAATCTGGTTTGGCTTGAGCTTTATTTCGCAACTAAAAAGATACTAGCTGCTATTCAGGAAGTGAGCCTGTGCTAGTAGACTAGACTCAGTTTTTTACTACTATTTCTTCAAGTGCACCCTAAAATCTAAACAATACTTTGAAAGCTAAAAATAGAGGCATTTTACCATAAACACCCTAATTGAGACCAAAATCCTTGATGTATAACCCTACGCCCCAAGGAAAATTGCAGATTTATGTCTTAAATAGGTAATGATTTTGGGATGCAGGCTCTACACCTCTGCCCAATTTTTCTGGGGGTATTCTCCCACCCCCCCCCCCCCTCTGCCTTCCTGGGATACAATATCCCTTGTTCTGTGTAGCCAAACCCAGCTGAGATTTTTGTACACATCATTACTATCATTTTTTTGAGTCTACATCTTAGAGGACACATAGAAGACTTATGGGTGAGACTTGGAGTGAGGTCGGCTTATAATAATTTTACTTCTTGAGCCACAGGCAGCCCAAGCTCATGATGCGTTTTATGCGTTTTAGCAAAATCGTTTCGTTACCATACAAACCTTTATAAATTCAAACCGTTACAAGTTTATCTCGGCTGTATGTGTCACGTTTCGCTGAAAGTTCGCATAAAAGTGAAAGAAAAAATCCTCGCATTGTGAGCTTGGCCGCCTCTGCCTGAGCTCGACCCATGCCTTGCGCAATAAATTGAAGGATAAAAAATCCGCTGAGTCATATGGCAATTCATGATCACCCTTCAGAGTTTAAAGCATTTTACTTAAAGAAATGAAAGAATAAAAGGAAATAACGGAAGAATTCAAAACTCCATTCGGCAGACAGCAGGCTCTACGTTGAAGTTGTTCACATTTGCAGTGAAACTCGGGTGGCGTTTTTTGCATGTGCCGTGGTGATCGCTAATTCACCACACTGAAAGCAAATGTAGTAGCAAAAGGTAGTTGACGTTCTCTCCAACGACCCCTCCAAAGACGAAGTACAGTGGGTTGGATTATTACCCGAACTTCCTAGAAAACACCTATTCTTCCACCCATTAGAAAAGAAAAGCGTACTTACGTACCATATCCCCGCTCGTCACCACTATGCGGCTAACAAGAAGTTGAATGTCACGCGCGCAAGGTATCCTGGGGCACTTCCATTGGTGGTCCTTGTTGCCACCCAATTCAGATCATGTGATGATTCATTTGGGAGGATACAATTGTTCTGTTTGCACGTACCCTCATGCACGCAGTTACGCGTAGCAAATTGCACAATTGTAACCTCCCAAATGAATCATCACGTGATCTGAATTGGGTGGCAACAAGGATGTAAACACGTTAGCCGAATAGGTCTATATGTGGGACAGACATTTCCATTGGAAGTTTCAAAGGTTTTTGAGTTATTTTTTTGTAAAAGAATACCTCTTAGTCGGCGGGTATGTTATGGACGGGTGGTTCAGTGAGAGATGCATGTTATGTCACACCAATCAGATTGGATCTACTATTAAACACCAATCAAATTTCCTGTTGTAAAGGTAAATGGTATGTGAGAAGATTGATCCCGATACGGTTCAGGACGGTCATATTTATTCTTCTGTAAAAGAGGAGGAAGTATTCATATATTGGACGTACTTCTTCATTTTCTATGGGCTAGGCTAAGGATTTTAGCTATGAACGAGAGGAGTCTTGAGTTTTGGAGCAGTTCGTGAGTTAGTAGAATGCAAATGAAACCAGATATTTTTATTTTAAGTTACAAAGGTAACTTGATACTTTTGTTTCCCACAAAGAGTAAATTCAATTAGAGGTCACGAATCGTCGCTTCTAGATCTTAGGACATGTTTTAGAGGAGACGAGACTATTTAAATTTGAGACAGTTTACAATAGTAAGTGTAGGTAACGATTGTTTTGTTCTTGTTGCATGCAAATATAACGAGATATTTTTATTTTTTAGTTACAAAGGGTAATTTGACACTTAAGTTTTTCACAAGGGAGTAAATTCAATTAGAGCTAACAAATCGTCAGCACCTGTTCCCACGAGATGCTTGCTATTTTTTGTTACAGATGGTAACTTGACACTTTTGTTTTTCATCTGGAAGTAAATTCAATTAGAGCTTACAAGTTGTCGGCTATTGTTTCCAGGATATTAAACAGAAAAGCTTTCATCTCTTAACTGTTCTCTGTAGTATCAGTTTATAGTTTTATTTGATGACATTCATTTCAGTCCGATATTTTAAAGGTAAAAAGTACGAGAACTGTTCAAATGTTCTTTGAAGACTGCTTGGCGTCAAATTAAAGTGCAATTTACCTAAATCAGACCTTCACGAATCATAGGTTTTTTTTCCTCTTTCTTTCTATTTTCGGTGAAGTAGTGTTGTTGTGTAAAAAGGGTAAACTTACGACTCGTATAAAATGCGAAAAGTTCTCTTAACTTGAGTATTTTTGAGCAAAAATTCCTGTTAGGGATTGAAAGGGCTATGAGATCGGTGAGTGGCGGGGAGTTATGCATGTGCGCGCTTCACACCAATCACAGTGTGGATTTTATCAAAGAACGAATCAAATTGCCTGTTAGAAAATGAGATGGTATTTACATTAATCTGGAGACGCGTCAGTTCTCTGTAGTTTGTTCAATCAAACATTTTATGGCTTACTAATTAGTTATCTTACCATGTATATCATAAATTCCCAGTTTCTCTCTTGCTGTACATCGCAACCAAAAAGACTTGTCAAATTAACCAAATCATTACAGTAAACAGCTCCATGAATACCGTTATCTCCGGAGACTTCATAAATAATAACTCTTGCACCCCTTGCGTGCCTATGTTTATAATAAATGAATAAAGGGGGCAAGTTTCTAAAGAAACTGTGGTGCTGCGTCGGTGGGAGTATTACAAGATAATTTGGTTTTATCAACTGGGTTGATAATGTGACTTGTCCACCGTAAAGAGATTCGGAAGCTGACGTTTCGAGCGTTAACCCTTCGTCGGAGCGAAAGTTTCGCTCCGACGAAGGGCTAACGCTCAAAACGTCAGCTTCCGAATCTCTTTACGGTGGACAATTCACATTATCAACCCAGTTGATAAAACCAAATTATCTATGTTTATAATAGTAGGACTTTTCAAGTCTTGATCGCATTGTTCACTTCACTACGCAACTTCTTGAAGTGCATCG
Organism: Micromussa lordhowensis; assembly: GCA_964020085.1. Taxonomy (NCBI): domain Eukaryota; kingdom Metazoa; phylum Cnidaria; class Anthozoa; order Scleractinia; family Lobophylliidae; genus Micromussa; species Micromussa lordhowensis. Next base: position 31,783,309 of record OZ026598.1, on the reverse strand, counting down.
CCTGTCCGCAGAGCCTTAATTTTACGACGATTTTCTCAGATACATCAGGTGCCGATACAGCTCAGGGGTAGTCCATGGACTTTTGCACGAACGTGTTTAGTGCGGAGTGGAGCGTGCAGATCACACACTTCTAAGAACAAAGCTTTCCATCTCAACCACATTTCATTGGCGTTATCTACTCCCATGAGATCAGCCCACGGTTGAGCCAAGATGTCCGAACGAAACCTTTTACTATCGAAATTGTTAAATTGCCTTCACGAAACAGTGCTAGATCCCCTGACGGCGGATGGCAATGAAATTCTGCGAAAAACATAAAACGATCTATGGTTACTAATGCCGATATGAGATACACCAGAGCAAGATACATTGCCCGGGTGACTGGCGAAAATAACATAAATCAAAGTACTACTCAAAGGCGTTACTCTTGTCGGTTCGTTAATAAGTTGTTTAGATTGTAAATATCAGTGATGTTTAGTAGCGCCTGGGTATTTAAATTATTCAGAGATGACGGGAGGATATTTAACAATTATTCCATGAGCGCGCGTTGAATATGAGATGGTAAATAGCCAACGAGGCCCGTAGGGCCGAGTTGGCTATAACCAATCTTTATATCCAACAAGCGCGAATGGAATAATTGTCTTACACTAAATTCTCAACCTTCGGTTTTGATAAATTTTATTTAAGGGCCTCTTCATATGAGCCCGGTCAACCGGGCTGGCTCGGTTACCGGGACGAATTTGTTGTCTGTTCATATGGGAAATTTCAGCCCTGTCGACCGGGATGAAATTCAAGAAACAAAACCAAAATAGTGAAACATAAACTTGTATCATTCACGATTGTCGTAGCTTTGTGGACTCTTGTAACTTTACTAATAAAGCTAATATGCATACTTTTGAAGTGGAAATACATAGACTGCAAAAAGTATGCCGTTTTGGCCGCTAGGATGCGAAAGCGAAGCTATTTTGTCAAAAAAGTTTCGTCCCGGTCACCCGGGCTGGAGTGTTCATATGGGAAAATTTTCATCCCGGTTACCGAGATCTCGGTCGCAAAAACCGAGATCTCGGTAACCGGGCCAGCCCGGCCTCTCATATGAACACATCGAAATTTTAACGAAGGAAAGAGTGGCGAGGCGAGATCTCGGAAACCGAGCCAGCCCGGTTGACCGGGCTCATATGAAGAGGCCCTTAGTCTAAGAAACGACCGGAAAGTGATGTGACTTCCGGGCGCCAAAACGAAATGCTGAAAATTTTATGCTGAGCGACATTTGCCGCATTCATTTCCATATAAGGTCAAACGTAGGTATAATGGCTGGTAACCGAGATCTAGTGAACCAATCAGAAAGCTAGAATTGCATTATCCGAGGTTGAGAATTTAATAATACAATTAATTTACGCTTGCTACGCAGGCTAAAGCACACCAAGTTGATAGTCTATATATCTTGCAGTGTATCCTTTGGCTGCTGGGCTCCGAGGAAAGGGTGAGTTTTGAGTAAGGGATGTGTTGAAGGTCTAGTGAAACAGAATTCAAAGTTTTCACTGGGACTAGCCCGGGGGAGCTCTTATTGAATACCTGGAAAGGGAGGGACACTGGGCGAGCACACAGCCCAGTTGGCTTGACTCGAGTCCTGTATTGTGTTTCAGGGGAGGAGCACTGAGTCCTTTCCCGAACAGAGGCTGCTAAATTGAACATTGCGACCGAGGTCCAGCGATTGAACACGGCCATCTCTGTCCAGCGTCAAACGTAGCCTGTGAACAGGCTCTCTAGTCGAGGATTGGGCGAAGAGAAAGCGGAAAGAAAGAGGAAAGAAGAGAGAGGAGGGGAGACGCACCAACCCCCAGCCCATTCCCCCTCAGCCACTTCCCTCCCAGTTCCTTCTGCGGTCAGACCCTTCCATCCGGAGCCTGGTCACAAGCTGCGTCAAACGTAGAACATTTAGCCCAACACGCCTCCCCCAGTGTCAGTCAAGAAATGTCACCGCTACAACATTCCGTCACCTCAAACGTCAATGGTTTTACTTTAACAATACTCCGTCATCCTTTAAGGTGATAAACCAACAAGTCACTGAGCTTTCTTGGGACTATGCTTTCCCAAGAGAAAAATAAATCACTTAATTTCGATATTTTCTTAGTTTTGCTGCCACATTTACAGTAAAACTCTCGTATACCAGTGTTTGTAACAATAACTAGTATGTTAATGTATTTCGGATTTTTCCAAGACTCTGCTTGTATTGTTTCCTTGTTATTAATAACTTATGATAACGCTGTGTCAAACTCTGATCCTGCCAAAGTTTCCTGTTCGAGTCACGCTCGAGTCACGCTCAAAATCGTCCTCGAGTCACGCTCGAACCTCTAAGGCACGGTTCCTTGGCATGTCACACATTTCGCAAACTTCCAAAGCCTCATGATTTGCAAATGTACAAACTGCACAAGTCCACGTTGTTTCTTCTGAAACAAGAGTTAGAAAAACATCCATTAGAATACTACTGGTACATGTACAATTTAATACATTTTTCGTTGAGAAGCTTCAAAGGAGATTATAATAATAATAATACAGCGCAAATTAACATATATATATACAGGTGTAATTATATATATCTCTATCTATCTACATAAATATATATATTTATATATAAATATATGTATGATCAAATGCACTTTTGAATAACATAAAAATCCTAAAAAGTAAAATTAAAATCCACTTCGTAAAAATATTCAGTCTATATCCTAATAAAGAAGGATAGATTACAAAATGTTAAAAATTGCATCTGCCACTTAGTTAAAATGAAACCTCATGTAATTATAAGAACTATTAAAAACCCTATCTAATTAAAAATCCTAATCAAAAGCTAAACTAAAAAGGTGAGTCTTCAGCAAAGTTGTAGATGTCCCTACTTCCATTACATGTTATTCTAATGAGTGCTCATTCAATTAATAATTAATTTATAATTTGATATTAACTTGATAATATGTTCATCATTCAGAGAACCAAGCTGTAAGCTGATAATTATTCCTTTTGATACATATGAGAGAGCTCCACCTTCAGTTTATCTCAGCTGATGAAATCAAGCTCATGACCCCTAGCCTCCGCCCCGCTTGTTTGCAATCAAAATTTTAAAATTCATATCTTGGGCTACATTACACTTTTTTGTCCAAAATTTAAATTGTCTGAAATGTTTTGCAGGTAATGTGTCCTGTTCATTTTAATCTGTTTATTACCTGGATTGTGATAATTTTGAGGAAGAAACACCCATCCATTGCTTCCGCCATCGGGTGGGGGACTTAAGCTGGAAGGACTCTCTTGCCCTGCTTCAATAAAAAACAATAAAAGAAGGAATCTCACCTTGTGTGCTGCAAACTCATTTCACACCAAAATCAAAACACCAAAAAGTAGCTTTCATTTTTTAAAACCTTATTCCTTTGCAACTACTTTTCACTGTGAAAAACCAATTCCGTAGAGGGCAGAAATGACTTTGTGCATGTAGCATTTCAAACAACCATATTATTAAATGTACCTTGTTTTGAATGATGGTAGCAGTAAGTGAAAAATAAAGACTGGTAAATGTATAAACAATAGCATCCATTTGGCGCGAAAATATGCATGGATATATTTTTCCGCAGACATTATTGGTTCCGAGCAGCGAACAGTTTTCCAAGAGCATAGCTCGAGGACGACTGTGAGCTTCGTTGAACAGATAATGTCCAAGGACAAATATGCGAGCATATTTTAGCGCCAAATGGAGGCTAATGTTTGTCGCAACATGCATGGTTTTTAAAATTGGGGAATATCACTTGGATATTCCCCAGTTTAAGCTGGGGAATATCTAGTCAAGTGACGCATCTAGACCAATGGCGCGCAAGTGAAAATATTTGATGGATTATAAAATTAGATATTAGCCTTTATGGTCGCAAAAGTACTCCGTTATCACTAGTTACCACTTGACAACTTAGATAGATTTTCAGATGCACACACCACCAGAATCCTCCTTCTGACAACACTATACATAAATAAAAGTGCTTTATTTCAAAGGCAGGAAAGTGATAAATCTTTGTATTTATTTTCTCCCGACAATATCAAGACATTGCCCAGCAGCCAGGTAACCAGAATATCAGCAAATTGGAAATAACGTCAATTTGCCGGACAAGTGTCACACTACAAGGCGCCATTACAAGAAACGTGCAATAATAAGTAGAAAAAATTGATTTTTTTTAAGTTTAGCGTGGCATGGCTTAAAGCAACAAATATGACTGAACACATTTCTGCATCTCTTGAATACCAATGCACAAAATTTATGGTCATTATATTACAAAATAATGTAAAACAGTGCACAATTGTAAGGTACAAGCAACCACCTCAAAATCGACTGTTTCTTATATTTCTACTAGTGACCATGGATTCCATTTCATTGACACAAAATCTGATCTAGTTGTAAAGTTTGCTGCTAAAAGCGGTCTTGTTAATTGACTGTTAAAAATAATAATTCTGGAGTGAGACACAAAGGATCATTGCCTTTGGTGACAACAGTACTTAATGATATAAAGTGTTAGTACCATGTGAGGAAGGTGCAGACGTGCCTCCAAACATAGAACACAATCGTTGCAAGGAAGAAGCAGGACCTATGAATAAAGCATCACTTTGTGAGGCAATCCAAGGTGATCTTAATATAGATTCCCCTTGTAATGCTCTCTTGACTTGCATTAGAATTACATGTACAGTGTGCATTGGAATTACTGTACATTGAAAAAATAAAAAAATACACTATGATACAAAACAGAACATTTTTCAAACTTGGAACTCTTGGCCAAAAGTGACAATTCTTAGGAAGAACACGGACAAAATGGTTTGTGCCAGAGATTCACATGACCCAATTCATGCAGTTTGGAATGGTGTAATTAATCTGTCACTAAGGCTTTATACATTGTACAGTCTTGAAAGTATGTCAAAAAAAATATTACGGACCTGCCAAAATAATGGCAAACTTATTTCACTCAATCATCACAAAGGGTGCAGCTTTGGTTTCAAAGTCTGACAGAAATTAGCTGGGACCTAAATTTTGAGTACTGTAAATACCGGTGGATAAGCCGCACTCGCAGATAAGTCACGCCCTGAGTTTGGCAACTCCAAAACAGTTTTGGAAAGAAATCGAAATAAATGAAAAGTGGAGTCTTGAGAATGATGCTTTGCAAGTACATTCATTGATTTATTGAACTTAAAACAGTGTAAGCTCTGAAAACAGAGAATACATGTACTTCAAACTAGCCAGCAGAACAGGAAGATTAGTGGGAAGGCTAACTTCAAACTGAAACCCTTACCAATAATTTTAGCTTTTTAATAGTATGGACATGTCTACTGTCTTTGACTTATGTTTACTTCTTTCTCTGTTATTTTTCAACCGGTATTTTTTCATTCCCATCACTTTTTCAATAGAATTTCACATATACAACAACAAGGACACTTCTGTGCATTCATTCACTTCACCAGGCTATGGAGCATTTGTTATAATTTTAAGCAAATTAATGTCACGTTGTCCAGACGTTCTTGCAGATAAGCTGCATTCCTGATTTTTTAGCAACATTTTGAGTAAAAATGTGAGGCTTATCCGCCAGAGTTTACGATATCTGAGTGTAGTATTAGCTAATCAATTCACCATTTGCATTGCTGCGAGGTCTACTTGATGGGTAGCTTTCAACTCTTCTAACTGCAATCGAAACACAGAAAGCTCAACATTGCACACGTAGAAGCAATAAAAAAGCACATATAACATTTATTCTCAGTAATTTAAATTGTTCAAGAGGTTAGAGTTATCGGCACCCAATCATTTAGTGAACCTTCAAAAGGGAAATATCATCAGGGCTTCTGATATTACGTGATGGTGCGATTTCGCACAATCGACCTCAGATTGCATCTGATCGCACAATTCAAAAAAATCGCATAATTCACAAAAGATCGCACATTATTCACAAAATCAACCATAAATAAACAATTTTCTCAAAAAGTCCTGCATAAACACACCTTTTTTAAAGATCATTTGCCTTGAAAAAAGCCTTAAAAATGTCTGTCACCTTCGATTTCGTAAACACTCGAAGTTCAAGGCGTTTTATGCATGTCGGGGGCCTGGTACGAGTCTCATTCTTAAATAGTTGCCTATTGGTGAAATGCAAACGATCTCTTTCTTTGCTTTGACCAATCAGAATTGCCAGTATATATCGACAACGCAGTGATCCAAGCAATGTTCAGTATTGCATTTCGATGGCAAAATGTAATTTCTTTTGTGGAATTTGAAACAAACGTCCCTCAAGGATAAGTTTTGTAGTGATTTCTTTGACTGAAAAGGTTAAATCACATCTTCTGCCAGATTTAACTGCCAAAGATAGAGCAAGAGAATACCATTTTTACGTGGACAATAGACTGAATATGAAACGCTATGATCGGTGATCTTTCGCAGCCGGAAGTCCGTGATGGGCAAGCACCTCAAGTCTTTTTTATCGCAATGTATCCGTAGATGTTTAATTTTTGTCCATTGATGTTCAATTTGTCTTTGGAGCAGCCCCAAACTGGTTTTCTTCCTCTAAAGCCTAGTAAAATATGCTCAAAATAGCCGAGGAAAAAATCGCACAATTTGCATAATTTATCGCATAATAGCCCATTCTTATCGCATAATCTGCCCTGAAAATATCGCGTAAGTTCTGTTTTTTATAGCACCCAGTCAGAAGGCCTGTATCACGGGGATTTTGCCGGCTTTGTGTCAAAATGATGCTAATTTATTTTCACATGACTGCCTTGGCTTACATGTGAAATTTTGAACATTGATAAAGTTCAAGATGTACAGTACAGTGTAGGTGCATGATTATACTTGACAAATTGCTGAAGGAGCAGCAATTGTAATTTATTTATTTCATTCCTTTTGGCAAATGCCAGGTCTCCCTGGCATTTTCAGTTGGCAAACAAAGCCTTGTACATATGAAGCTTACAATAAGTAAGTTACAACCCTCTTTATGCCTTTACTGTACCAGTAGATATTAGCCTTTAGCAAAACAAGATAATCAATTCCGTGAAATAAATATGTCTTATGGCATACATGACGCTTTAAAGTCTTGTTCATAATCTCAGTGCTGCACTATGTACTAAATTTTTGTCTCTGATAACACTACATTTCAGTCTTTAAAAGAACAAACATTCATTGACATGTTGTTTTGGCATATGACTTTTCAAAGTCTTTTTCATGATAGTACCCTAAATAGGAAATGAGCAAGTACAAACCATGTTCAAAAGAATTTGTTTGTGAGCTTGCATGGTTGGCCTACCTGGTGGAGGCTGGTAAGGTTGAAGTACTGCTGGATTATTACTTGGATGACCTATTACAACTTAAAGAGCAATAAATAGAGGATGTTACATGGTGGAGCATGGGAGGTTGGTGCACTCAACTCTGGAGCAGGTCCAAGCCCTGGCTGGGGACATTGCATTGTATTCTTGGGCAAGACATCTTACCCTTACAGTGCCTCTTGCCACCCAGGTGTATAAATGGTTGCCAGCGAACTTAATACTGGGGGTAACCCTTCAATGGACTAGCATTTCATCCAGGGATTAGATATACATGTACTCCTAGTCACTTGGCACTTGGCTCATATGCAGACTTGACCTTTTCTTTTACATGGTGGCACAAAAATATGAATTTTATTTCTGAGTGATAAAAACAATATATCATGAACAAGCACAGCCATATCTTCAAATTGGAAGTAATTTGCTTGTTGTTATAAAGACAAACTGACTGCTTGCACAAACAACCATGAAAAAGCAGGAAATTATATAATCAATATCTTCATGTCCTGGTTGTCGTTTTGTACGAATCAAGAAAAGTGGTGTGTTTTCCAGTGAAAAAGTAGTGTTTATATAAAAAAATAAGATTATGCAGATTCATGTTTTAACTGTAGTATGAGAAGAGCAAGCTACAATATTTGTTTGGAATGCTACATACAACTGTAAAATGTTCTTTTACTGTCACTGATGCCATTACAGGATTGTGTGTACAACCCTTACCTTCAATGAGCAATTTATGTGTAAGTCTGTTCAAGCAACATGTAAGAACTTAAACGTAGAAGAATCTTAGTATACTCGTAAGGGAGATTTCAATTAATTGTGATAGAGGAAAAAACAAACAAATTATCCACTTGAAGAGGTCGATCTCACTCAATATGAGTTTTTACGTCCAGCCAAAATGAAATGCATTGCTTCGTTACTACTTTTTGTCCCAATCTCTAAACAGCAGAGTTGAGGATTTTGTTTGGCCAATAGGCCAATTTCAATATATTAAAATTCAGCCAAAAACAAAAGACCTCAGTACGAGGCTCTGGAGAATAACTACAGAGTTTGTGGGGTTAATTTCCCAGAGCCTAGTATTGAGGTCTATTGTTTCAGGTTGAATTTTAATATATCAAAATTGGTCTATTAACACCTGTGACTGACTCACTCTTATTTCAAGCATAACCCTATCAGCAAAATAGTAATTAAAAACACTTAACAATTATTACCACCTTGTCCATAGCTAAGTTGATCAATTTCATGTGTCATCTGCTCGATTTCTTCTCTTAGTACGTGATTTTCATCTCTAAGATGTTTTACATCTGTCGACTAAATTGTTACAAAAAAACATTAAAAAATGACACTAATTTTTTAACTATAATGGAACCTGAAATTAGCTGACACCCACGGGACACTCACTAGTATCCGCTTATTGCAGTTTTTGTACAACAGAATGGCTTAATATTGGTGTCTGTGTCTGCTTAACAGAGGCGTTCGCTGAATGCAGGTTTATTTTACAGTAAATATGGGAAGAAAATTTAGGGACTTAAGCTCATGTCCACTTAATAGAGGGTGTCTGCTTTTAAAATACAGGTTTCACTATTTCTTTAATTTTTTCCTTCTCTCTTATCAAGAGAGTTTTTGGCAATCACAAGATATACATGTACTACACTGCAGCAATGTCTAGCAATTTCATTATTTCATGGCTACAGGTGTTGACTCTGATACACATAAAACATTGAAATCAAATGGGATAAGATCATCTTCCATCTAATGTGCTGTTCAAATATGGATCCATACTCCCCTCACAGAGGGGATTAGAATTTCCTGGGGATGAGAGGGTTCTGTACGACCAAAACATTTTAAAAATGTATGAATCTTAACTGGAATTTCCAGAGGGGTGAGGGCAGGGGAGCCCCCACCCCACGGGGGAGGTATGGATATTTTCTGGAACTATGCAATAAAATATTTTCAGCTACAGAAAAATGATCAAAACAACAAAACAACAATATACAGTTGTGTATATTCAGTAAATAAATGTATGAAATACCTGATAAAAGTTCAAAAGAAATACAAAAAAAAACATGTATATGTTGTAGGTCAAAGTGAAAGTCAGGTTAAAATGAAATTCCTTTGTCTCTTAACCCTAATTATTTAAGGATCATGAATAATTAGGGTTAGAAGACAAAGGAAATTGAGAATCAAACTAGGTTAAAACCATTTTAACCTGAATTTCATTTTGACCTACAACATACACAGGGCGTAAAATTAACCTTTTTTACCAAACTTTTTTACTCAAACCCCTATTAAGCAACCACCTATTAAACGTGGCCAGAAATCAAAGTCCCAATAAGGCCTTTTCTATTGTTTTTACCTCAGTTTACTAAGTGGCCAGCCCCCTTTAAGCAGCCACTATCTATTTCCCCGAGGGTGGCCGTTTAACAGGGGTTGGATTGGAAAAAAACCCTTTAACATTTAAATGAAAGCTATTGAACTGGTTCTTCTGGATTTGAAGTACTCTCCAAAATGAAATACATTTTGCACTAACTTAAGAGTGTTGAACAAACTACGAAAATTCACAAAGAATACTGGATTATGGCCTTAGAGTTTTGGCATAAAAAAAATAATTTTAAACTTGAATGGGCACTAACTGTAGCAACTAGCACACTCAGAAGGGGAAAATAATGATTGTTACATGTTTATGTAGATAAAAATCATGCTGTTACTTACAGTGGGGTTTGCAGCAACACGAAATTTTAAGTTCACCATTTCCATGTTTTTTTCTTGTAATTCACTTCTTAATCTAATCAATTTGCATTGCTCATTGTACATTTCCTTGAAAGACAACAAAGATAACATGGTCAGTCACCTCCAAATTGAAGGGGTCTGTAGAAAAAAACCTTAACCCTTTAAGCCCTGAAGGAAATGGCAAGTTTTTCTAAATCGGTAACCATGAACCAGCAGACCACATGTGATATACCATCCAGGGGTCGAAATGTTCCAGACTGTTTACCTGTGTCTAGTGACAGGCAGAATGTTTTTTACCTGTCTCCACCAACATCCAACTTGAACAATATTTTTTTAATATTATTTATATTTTCACTTTTTGAAACTCAACTGGGGTTGTACAATCATTAATAATAAACTGATAGAAAGCAATGACTTGCGGGTCAGAAAACGATCCATATTGCAAACTCGCGCTTGATCTGCAAAGAAACGCAGGAGCAAGACACACTTGCCATCTTTGTCATGCGCACTACAAAGATTGCATCATCTTGCTTTTATTCAATATTGAGTAAAGTCCGGTAAAGACTGTGCGAGAGCTGCACGATTGAGAACGACTTCGGGTGGAAAAACGGATGAAAATATTATTCAAATCAATAAATTCTGTATTACTAAGGTTTTCTTACCTGTCGCCAGCGACAAGCATGAATATTTTTTACTTGTCACTTTCTGAAAGTACCTGAAATCGACAGGTAGACAGGCAACATTTTGACCCCTGTCATCTGAAAGGTATTTTCTGAAGTATGCTATAAATCATACCAAAAGAAATAGAGGAGGCCACAGATTGGATTGACAAGTGCCCGAAATGAAAAAATAAAAACGTTTAAAATTTTTCTGTTCCTTGTACACATTGGGCATCCCCCTTAACTATAGCTTAATTTGCAGCTCTCAGTGCATAGCTTGTTGTCAGATATTAACTTGTTCTAAAAAGTACAAAGGCAAAAGGTTCCAAACGTTGCAGGGGTGGTAAATCAAGTCTTGTATAGGAGGGGGGCCTAATATTATGCCTTCAAAGTGCAGATCTTTCCAAGATCTTTTAGTTGTGCAAATTTCATGCAAATTGACTGAATAGTGAGCATGTAATTGCATCTTGTGCCATATTGCACTATCGGGGCTTAAAGGGTTAAGTGACATCTGATTGACTGCAAGATTCTCCTAACAAATTGCTTTTCACTTCCTTGTACAAAGAAGGAGAATTTGACTTGAGATCAAGATTTACTTAGGGCTTTTTCTCATGCACCCTTTCAATTATTGCAATTTTTTTTTCAAACTTGTTTCTGTCAAAGCAGGTATGGCATATGATAGCAAAACAAACCCATTGGCAGCAGGTTACTTCTCAATGTAAATCAATTCTATGCAGGCTATTACTGTAACTCCAGATCTGACACAATAAACTTAAGCCCTCTGCTAGGATGAATACTTTGTGGGTTTTAGTTGTCCAAGCCAAACACAACTCATCTCACACCTGCAGACAGGTGAAATTTTCTGCCCTGATAATGAGTGAGATTTATAAACAACACGCTCAATCACAAAACACAACCTAAACCTTTTGCAACACAGATGTGCCTACCATATAATGACTCTAAGTTCATACCTTTCTGAGCGTGTCTAACCGCTGCCGTTGATGACAAAGTAATGCTGTGTACAAGGGGAGAGCACAGTAAACTTAATTGCCAACACACTATAACATAAATAACCCTTAGAAGAAATGGGCCAAGAGATATAAGATATGTATGTAAAGCCACATTTGCGATGCCAAAAAAGTTCCTGTAAACTGATGCACGGTAGTAGAGACAATCAGTCTTAATTCTCCTCAATCTTATTTTTACATGTTACATTCTTATTTGTACATTTTACTTTGGCACACCTGTAAACTAGCAGGTGCGCCCTGTAGACTTTGCTTATCAAGTCTATGGGATGCACCGTCTCCACAACTAAGTGTGTGACCAAGTAAAATAAACTGTCCATGTCTATCATTGTATAGCCCCTTTAAGAATAAGCCATGCAAAGCTAATTGATAGAGCATAGATAATGCAATTTAGTTTTGTCAGACTAAATCCTCTTGTGTATTAGTGGTAAACCTGCAACATCTTGTCATAGAGGAAACAAAGACCTGAATGATACTTAATTGTTCCCCTTGGCTCACTTTGACTCAGAATGGTTTTGTAACTTCACCATTCACATATCATATTTCCACAGGTTGACTTTTTCCAGATCATGTTAAAAGACACCTCTGGGAACTAGGGAAATTAGAAATAGGCACTGCAACAAATATGACACCTACTTTGATCATAAGATACACTTGCAGAAGGTGAAGGCCTTTCTACTGGGCCAGAAGAAATATATTCCATTCCAGGACTGGGCTGTGCAACTGTCATTGGTCGTATCATTGGCTGTAATGGTGGCGGCGCAGTTCTGTTTGGTAGATATGGGGATGTGTTTGTGGTGGGAATTGTGATTGATATAGGTTCATCTATAGGTGTGTTTTGCGAAGATGGTTGAACTGGCATTGGACTGTCTAACATGTCAACACCACCACCATACAAAAATCTATCGCTCTCAGCTGCGAGAATTCTCAAACAACGTTCTGTGTTTCCATGCTGAAAAGATATGAAAAGCCAAAGCCAAAGTTACTTGTAAGGAACTGTTAATACTGTTAACAGTGCGTTCACAAAACTTTGGACAAACGGTTTCCGAAGTTTGTTTGAAATGCCTGAAGTTCGCTTCTAACTTGGCAATTTCATTATGTAGTTGTCAATAAAATTGCGAACTTGGCAACAAAATTGTGAATTTCACACCGAACTTCGTTGCAAGTGAAGTTCACGCCATTTGGTGTAGTTGGTTTGGTAATACAATTACAAATGAATTTAAATGAAGTGAAAAAAGCTCTGCACCAAGCAAGGTTTATTTTATGATATAATTTGGTTTTATCAACTGGGTTGATAATTTGAATTGTCCACCGTAAAGAGATTCGGAAGCTGACGTTTCGAGCGTTAGCCCTTCGTCGGAGCGAAGAAACGCTCCGCTCGAAACGTCAGCTTCCGAATCTCTTTACGGTGGACAATTCAAATTATCAACCCAGTTGATACAACCAAATTATCTTGTAATACTCCCACCGACGCAGCACCACAGTTTCTTTAGAAACTTGCCCCCTTTATTCATTTATTTTATGATGTTTACTTCTGAAATGTAAATTTTTTGAAAAGTACAGAGGGGCTCCACATCGGACAGATGGCATGACTTGTATCTATAAATGTAAATACACAAGTTCAACAACACAACATTGAAATGTTCTGCTTTTTGCACTCCTTCTAGAATGATGTACGTATAGCCTAAAAGAAAAATGTTCTCTTTTATCTATGATAGATTTTTAACTTCTAAACCACTATACACTGTACGTGGAAGTTCCACATGAAGCTACTTGAGAAAAACCCAACACAACAAAAATTGTATTCTATTTTTAGGCAGGTATTGGGTGACATCTGAGAAAACTCAGTTCTAACATTTTACAAAACGAGTAGCAAATAAGTCAATGCACTTTGCATTTTAGCAATGTACAAATTACTGAAAACTAGTAATTCCTAAACGACGGCCTCTGGCGAAATTCTGCGACATTACTACACCAAATGGCGCAAACTTCACAACTACCCAACGAACTTTGGCATGAAGTTCACAACTTTGTTTCCAAGTTCGCAATTTTATTGACAACTATGTAATGAAATTCCCAAGTTTGTATCAAACTTCAGAAATTTCAAAATAAATGAACTTCAGAAACCATTCATCCAAAGTTTTGTGAAACGCACTGTAAAGGCAGATGTCCGAGATTACTACAACCGCAAGGATCGTTAAAGCAAAATTCCAATGATTGTTGCCATCATAAACATATGGAAACAACTCCTCATTCAGAGCTGTAGCTTGTGAAGGGTGACCCACAAGACTTGCCTCAGTGAATATTTCAGTTGTTTTCTGGTACAATTTTTGGGAAGAATTTTCACCTGGCTACAGGCCTGCTTCAACGATTGAAGGTCATACTACATGATCACTTTGAATTCATACCAAAACCACTCTGTAAAGACTGCTGACTTGCTGTGATGGTAAATACACCAAAACTGTCCTGAGTTTTTGCTAATAATGCAGGTGCTCTTGGGAAACATTATTCCAGTCATTGTGACTGAATGCAGAGTGGTCTGTAAATGAAGTTGGCAAGGGTATATCAAATGTTTCTAAAGTAATCGCAACATTAGCACTGGTTATAGTGATCACATGGAAAACAGCCAAGACTTGATCAAAGAAGGCAAAAATTGGCATTAATTCAGTAATACAGTCAGTGGAGGAGGCGTGGCTGAGTGGTTTATGGAGCTGGATTTGAAATCTGGAGGTCCCTGGTTCAAATCCTTCACCCTACCACTATCTAGATTTGTTCTCGGTAGTCCCGAATTCAATATTTGTTTATTTATTTATTTATTTATTTATTTATAGTGTCCCTAATTAGCACAACAGTGCTAAATACATAAAGTTATTATTATATATTATTATTATTATTATTATTATTATTATTATTATTATTATTATTATTATTATTATTATTATTATTAAATGGACCTGTTTGTGTCATGGACTCTTTTCTAATTAACTTTTCCACTTTGCTTTTACAACTGATTGCAAATCCATTTGAAGCATGGCTCCTCCAAAGTCACTTTTTAGTGTAGAGTGTACTATTGGAATGGTTTAAGGGACTGCAGTCTGTGTTCTTTTTGTTAAAACCAAAGATACTACAATCGATGGCAACAACATCTATATTTGATAGTTTAAAAATTAGTGCAATGAAAATTTGCGTTTTGGATAAAGCAAATATTCTTTTTGCTTCCATTTTTCATCAAATACCTAACTTTCTTCCCAGTTATGTCAGTTAACTCTAAATGTAGCATTGAAAACAACTTTACAACACATCTTCAGTGAGTTTTTGAGAAAACAAGAGTGTCATGTTACATACATGTATAACTTTGTGAGACAAACATAAGTAACAAGTTGTCACGTTTGCTGCTTAAAACTTCTTACAGAATTTAAAATGAACAACACCACAGTAAAGTTGAAAGTGTTTTGGCTTATGCTTTTCATAAGTTATATTTTTGTGGCTTGAATGAAAATACACACATGTATGTGCACATACAAACTGCTATCAAGGTTGCTGTTCATATGTATTCTACAAGGGGAAAACCCCTAGTTGATGACTAAGGTGTGTGACTAACATGTGTCGGTGCTCAATACATTGCCCCCTACACTATTTCAGACTGTCTCGCAAGTTTTAAAAGCAGCTATGTTTTCTTTTTGTTTTACACCTCTCTCCTTTTGAGTATCAATGAAAACTTAGTCTAAATTTAACGCACACATGCACAGTAAGTCTCATAAAATGAAATTGAATACTTTTCAGTCCTGTTGTACAACCACAAATGCATTATCCTACATTGTACAAAGCACATGAAACCTGAACAGTGGAGGCTGATTAAGTTTTGAAGCTGTCAACTCTATACTTAGCCATACAACAGTAAATTAGCTAACTATTCAATGAAAAGAAAGAATGGTTAATGGAGAGCAGAAAATGCACCATTTGTGGTAATGAAAATAATGATAAAATGCTATTGATTTACAGTACATGTACACTGAAACTGCCATTTACAGTCATCAACTTTGCAGTGTACAGTGCAGAAAGTTCCTGGCATGGTCTGATCACTATTAATGCTTGCTTGAATAATATTAGCACCTTCTAAATTAAGCTTAAGAGCCCAAGACTACTTGATTTGTTACAGATTTTTTTTAAAAAACAAGAATTATTAAAAGTCACGTCATTCAACGCTTCCATGTGTCTAGCAACACCTTCGATTAAGAATGAAAAATGCCAACTGAACTTCCCTTTTTTAAAAAGATGACTTGTTTAATAACGACAAATTATCACGCCATTCACTGGCTAAGCTAATATCAACTTGCACATGATATAAGTGTCCAGTCATCCGGTCTATACGCAAGCGATGATTCACAGAGAAATTTATAGTCGTGACTGATCACTGACAGTAATTAAAGTTCTAAAATTAAAACATCTCCCCTGATCTCTTTTATTCATCAGTAAATTAACTGCAGCGAAAAGGCAGCTTTGAACTAACCAAAGCTGCCATTATCTTCCAACGAAGTTTTTTACTTTCGATTTTGTCGTCAAAATGAGAACTGCAAGCTGGCTATAAACAATCATGTGTCGTGCAGTTGATGCAGAGATCGTTGGTTTTGGCGTATAATCTTCATCTATAACGCTGATGTTTTGCGACTTTTAAGAGTTATGAAAAGAACTACAGTTTAGATTATCGATCCGCAAAAAAATGTTTCCTATAAGAGCTATTAAAATTCCTGCCATCGATCGAACCTACGAAGTTCTATGATGCAAATAATCGTGGCGACTTCACATTTGTTTACAACCGCGTCGATTTTCAGTTCAATCAGTAACGTCTCCATGAAAAATATAGAGTTAGAAAAAATACTATCGAGCTGAAAGAAGCCTTGATCGCGACGAAGCAGAATTTAAAACACGCCTGAGAATCATAGCGATGGCATACTCGAGAACACACTATGTTTACAGGACAACACCTCCAGTGCACTACCCACGGAAATTACCAAAGAATCAAAACACGTTGAGATAAAACAACAGCGTCTGAACGAAAAACTGAACTTGCTGAGTCCGTAATATAAATAATCAACAAATCCTTCAAACAGGTTACCAATGTGAGATTAGAAATCGCCTTACCTCAGCCTGCAGAGTTTGAGAAATGACTCGTTCCGGAATTTCGGGAAACCTACTCCTCAGGGCCTCGAATATCTGCCCGTTGTAACCGTTTCTCTCCGCTGCCATAAAATATTTCGCGTCCACCATGTACAATGCCTTTTGTGTTCCCTTCTCTAACGTCTCTTTTGTATTGTAGAAGGAAATGAAACGGGTTAAGCTAAGGAAGGAAGTTTATTTCCAGACCAACTTCCAACAGCTTCGGTCAACGTCAGATTCAACACGTACTGCGCATAACATTGGGGCACGTGACTTACCTTCCGATCCAACCTACCTCAGTTCAAATGCTGATCGATAACCAATCGATATTCATTAAGGGGAAAAAAATTCGAAAACAAAACAAGGCAAAACTAAATGAAAAAACTAACAAAATATGAACAGAAAAATAGCTGACTTTTCGCAATCTTCATTAAATTGTTTACATGCATATAAAGTAACATGATTATAACATTTTATTGAAATTTTTGTTTGCCTGTTAATAACCTTCTTCAGAAGCGCGATGTCTCAAAAACTGAAAACGCTCCCGTTTGCGTCAACTTGAGGCGGGAGTGTTCAAAACTGAAAAATGAAACCATATAGTTTGACGGCCTTTTAGATCAGTATAGTACAGCAGTTAACACAGCGAAACAAACTGAATCTGTTCTGAGTGGTGAGTTTTTGTGGATAATGCATTCGAATCTCCCTATGATCAAAACCAATACGGGCACCGAAGACCGAACATCCTTATTTAGCGACTTGGCCCTTTCGGACTTTTGAATGACAGGTTTGACGTCATTCGAAAAGATTATAACTTCCCGTTCAGTCAAGGTGAGGTGATCACGTGATCAATGACGTCACCGAGTCGAGTTCGCTGTCAAGGTCAGAGAGACTGGATTGGAAAGCACAGGAACACAAACATCACACTATCAGTTTGGCTGGTTTGCAGTGACACGCCATCAAAAAGAAAAATCGCAACCATTCAAGAAGCTGGGATATGAAAGATGATTGATATATAAACAACCTCGCCAAGATTTAGATCTCTGCGGTTATCCATTTGGGCGCTATTAGGAAAAGTGTTTCACCCAAATCATATAGAGCTTTGTATGGAGACGCCATGTTGGTGCCCTTTGGAGGGGCACATGAACCAAGAGCTGGTGACAGTCACCTGACTCGGGAGACTTGGCATAGGCAATTGCAGAAATGTGAGAGGACTGGGAAAGAGTATGGTTGTTTTCCGTTTGTTTGAAAAACTAAGATATTCAAATGAAAGATCAACTAACTTTGAGAGTATTTACCAAGAATAGAAGTATTTGGAGAAGGAAAATGGCAAAATGGTAGCTCTTCAAATATCACCTAAAATAGAGAGTTTGTATGGATTGGGTAGACAAGCCACAAAATTATAAGGATTTGTATGGAATTTTGCAACTTTTGAGATTGTCCCATTTGAACAATTTTCCACTGAAAACTCTCAAACCTGGCTGGGTAGCTTTTCATTCAGTAACATTTCAGTTGAAATTTTTAGATTTTCAATCTAATCAATATAAGAATCTCGTCCCAGTCCTCTCACGTTTCTGCAATGGGCTATAGGCCATTGCAGAAACGTGAGAGGACTGGGAAAGAGTATGGTTGTTTTCCGTTTGTTTGGAAAACTAAGATGTTCAAATGAAAGATCAACTAAATTTGAGAGTCTTTACCACGAATAGAAGTATTTGGAGGAGGAAAATGGCCTTATGGTAGCTCTTCAAATATCACCCAAAATAGAGAGTTTGTATGGATTGGGTAGACAGGCCAAAAAATTATAAGGGTTTGTATGGAATTTTGCAACTTTTGCAAGGCTCCCATTTGGACAATTTTTCGCTGAAAACTCTTAAACTTGGTTGGGTAGCTTTTCATCCACGAACATTTCAGCCGAAATGCTTAGATTTTCAATCTAATCAATACAAGAAACTCGCCCCAGTGCTCTCACGTTTCTGTAATGGGCTATTGGTTAGCGTCGTTGGCGCTAGGAATGGAGACCTCTTTGCGCATGCGCCCATGAAGATGTCGCATGTTCAGAAATAAAATCGTTGCTATCTCGTAACCAGAGCCCGCGTCCCCGTTTTTTTCTCCGAGAAGAACAATAGATCGTTTTCGCGTGACGTCATCACTTTCTAAAATCTAAAACTAAAGATCCACCAAAGTTTTCATCCCCATCAGGTATAAGAGGTGACATATTTATATCTGTTTACAACTTTACAGCTCAATAGCGTGCTTCGTTTGGAAACCAGAGCATTTTGAATTTCCGAGTTATGGAGGTGCGTGACACAAGGCTACGATCAAATTTATTAAAAAAATATATAGTTATAATTTTGAGCCCAGTTAGAGGCTAGAGCATTAGGAAAAGTGCTTATGTAAATACCTGTTTTTTCAGTACTGATAATCAGTCGCCTAGAAAGTCAAAGTAAGTTCCAGATGTTTACGCTATTTTTCGGCCGCCATATGGTACACCAACATGGCGTTTTCATACTGGGCTCTGTAAATTTCGACGAATATCTGAAGTTTGGGGAAACGCACAGGGCTAAAACTTGGAGAAGTGTCTTATTTTTTTATCTTCTATAACATCACAATTTCTTAGCTTTTTCCATTGGATAGTTTTAGATTTATTGTTTTATTGCGTGACAGTGAAAACGATCCATGATAGTTGTACACGAGCGATATAAAGTACTTTTGTCTGCGGTCCTCTGCAAAACAAGAACGTAAAATGACCAAATTCTGCGTATTCTAAAAAGCGTAAACCACGACGGCCAATTTTTTAAGTAAGTTTTTAGAATTTCGAGGCTCCCGACCGACATATTCAGTTTGGGGTAGCTCTGACAGTGATAGACAAATTAAACTGAATGAATATAACTTCTTGCGAGATTCGTAGCTTAAATATAAATTCAATTTTTTTATCGACGTTGTCCTTGGCGTTGTCGTCGTCGTTGTTTTTGTGCGTCGTCGTCCCCACTAAGCCGGAGAAATTTGAAAACGGTATTTTACTCTGAAAACGCGTCAAATGTTTTCCGTCCACACTACGCCGGAGAACTTAAAACCGCAACAATCACAGGCCATTTTGGATTTGCGTTTGAGGAAAACTCAGTCACGAAAATCACGTGACTATCGTGACTGCATCAGATTCCTCCGGTTTGAAGAGCGTTTTCAAAAAGCTCCGTTTTCGTGACGAACTAGTGTGAATAGTAGGCCAAACCATAGAAATAAAGCCTCACTTCACCACGCCTATCTTGTTCGCGCTCTGTTGCGGATAAGGCCGCATAGAAATAAAGCTGCGTTTACAAATTTCTCCGGCGTAGTGTAGACCGACTCGTCCATCCCATGTCCAGTGTATGATCGATTGGTTGTTTCTATGTTGCAAAACGCCTTTTTTGGCGAATGTCAGGGTCTTAGCTATACCCAGTATATGAGGCAAACCGAGACACTTGCCTCAAGTCATTTTCTTTTTTCGTGATCCCAGAAAGTTTGGTCATTATAAACACTCTAAATACCTAGGAAGAGAATTTCACCATGGTCATTGCTTCAATGATAATTATACATGCGCGGTCTTCGTACGAAGGGTCTGGAGCGAGTTTGGTAAAGCGATAAAACGACTGGAACAGAGAATCCAAAACAAGCAATTATCCGATAGGCGATAGGCAGTATCAGAGAGCAAAATACTTTTTGATACGAACGACATAATTTACCTTCAATTCCTTATTTTTATAGATGTCGAGAAGTCGGTGCAATTCTGACAAAATCTGGAAATGCTTTGAAGACGTTAGTTTTGCTATTGAACATGTAGGCTCGTGTAGTAAGGGAACATGCAGAAACAACTCCCAATCTTTTAGCAAACCTTACAACGAAAGGCGATCAAAAAATTCGTAAGCAAAGGAAGAAACACAGTACAGTTACGGAAAATCTTTTATTCGGATTCATTAAAATGTCTTTTGGTTGTACTGAGACCTAGAGAAAACCATTTCGTTTATATCTCCAAGTCCAGTTCCTAGACTCTATAGCTATAGCTTCCTAGCGCCACACGTCAAAACATGTGTGTTTCACTGGGATTAACGCTCGACGCTAGCAATAACATCCAGCATTTGGGGGTTAGTTCCAGTTACAAACGTCACGCAACGCTGACTTTTGGTCATGCAGATCTCTTTTAAACGGAATAAAAAAATGATGATAATGACTACGATGATGATGATGACGATGAACGCTTCTGCGCACGTAAGCGATGCGTGACGATTGCGAGACGACCAAATAAAATTGTGCGCATGCACAGAAACTTTTCTCTTCACTATGTAAAGAGGAAATCAACGGCTTATAACTAATGTTGGTTTTAACCATAGCTGTCTCGTAGATCTTCATTTTCACTAAAACAGATTCTATAGTCACTGTTCCCTCTCATATCACTATCGCAACCTCTAATGTTCATGTAAGAAAGGCCAGCTCGAAATGTCGGTTCTGTGGGGCTGTACTGTCGGCTAATCTTCTCCTCCTTCAGCTGGTTTCCTGCTCATCAGTCGGTTTCCAGTTGGGATTAAAGTGTTTCTTTATTGGTTCCCACACCTTGTAATAATTGTGATCCACTTTTTGACAGGTTTCGTTGCCCCATTTGGTAACAGCCATGCTCAGACTGCTTTCAAACATGAACGCCTGACAAGAAATAGAAACAATGTTACGAAGAGTTGAGGGTTTTTGAGTTGATATACTTGTTGCCCTAAACAGCAAAGACAAGTGGCTGTATTTGTGAGCTAACAAATTTACACTGCGACTACTACAACCACTAGGTCCACTAACTCTTGTGGTGCGAAGCAGAACAGAAAATTTCACCTGAAAGCAACTAAAGCATCAAAAACAAGATTGGCTCACACAAGCGAGTTAACATTCTTTAGTTCGTTGATAAAACCAAATTATCTTGTAATACTCCCACCGACGCAGCACCACAGTTTCTTTAGAAACTTGCCCCCTTTATTCTTTAGTTCGGTTCCATTCTGAGAGGCTGTTTAGCTTTTACTGTCTGAGTGACAATGGTCATTGTAGTCGCATGAAAAAGCCTTCCACCGATTTCAGAGCGTTCACTGATTTGGCTGACTATAGAAGCAGTTAAACGGTGCTGTTGTTTTATCGTACATACCATAGTACCATCTGCTACTCGCCGAGGCTTCAACTCTCCTTCAGACGCCTTCTCAAAGCAATCCTTGTCAGGCCCGTGGGGGGTCATCATACTATGCAGACTACCACCCCCTGGGGAAAATCCTTCCTCCTGCAAGCAAGATCAATTTCAGGTAAGGATTACTATCGCAATAACACGCTTTTCATTTTCACGATCAAATCACGAATTACTCCGCGTTACGTCTAGCGCCTTAAAGGGATGGTTTCACGGTTAGGCGCATGTGCAAGTAATGTGCAAGACAGATCAGTCCTATTGTTTATAAACCAATCGGAAGCCAAGTATGTAAACCACGTGCGTAGTTTAGCCGTGAAACTTTGCAGATGAAATTTTTGCGTCTACTGGTTGAGATAATCGAGCGATTCTCTTCGCGTTTTGCAAGTGTTGTAAGGCTTATGCACTTTACGTTCTTTGTACATCTTAGATTTCCCTCGTACTTGTCGAAATTGCAGTAAGGATGATCGACAGAAACATATATACTTCTTAGATAATTTGGTTTTATCAACTGGGTTGATAATGTGAATTGGCCACCGTAAAGAGATTCGGAAGCTGACGTTTCGAGCGTTAGCCCTTCGCGTTAGCCCTTCGTCGGAGCGAATGACGAAGGGCTAACGCTCGAAACGTCAGCTTCCGAATCTCTTTACGGTGGCCAATTCACGTTATCAACCCAGTTGATAAAACCAAATTATCTTGTAATACTCCAACCGACGCAGCACCGCAGTTTCTTTAGAAACTTGCCCCCTTTATATATACTTCTGCTTAGTCGTTTCCATTTTCGTAACGGGATGTTTGGTCGCATAAACAATGCAAGCGGTCGACTAAACGAGGCTAGAATCACAGGTTGCATTTCGACAAACATTCGTGTTCGGTTCATTCCGTAGTTGTTACTATCTAGCCTTGCTTACGTACACCAGCAAGTTGCCATGAAACGGGCTCGTTACTTCCGGGTTGTAGTCTACTACTGAGGGTCAAGACAATCGATATTCTCAGTAGGTCAAATCCTGTGTATAGACCACCAGGTAAATGTGTTAACAATTTGGTCGAAATGCTCAAATATTCGTAGAGGTGAAAACACGGATATCGGGAAACTTATTACCGAGTCAACGGGCATTGTACAATACTGGCCCCAGTTGTTCGAAGGATGGATGACGCTATCTACCGAATA
Organism: Micromussa lordhowensis; assembly: GCA_964020085.1. Taxonomy (NCBI): domain Eukaryota; kingdom Metazoa; phylum Cnidaria; class Anthozoa; order Scleractinia; family Lobophylliidae; genus Micromussa; species Micromussa lordhowensis. The sequence goes on along the minus strand of OZ026598.1, from coordinate 31,760,074 downwards.
AATCGCTATCCAGTGGATGAATGTTAACAAAACAAACAACGCTATCCACTAGATAGAGTTATCCACCTTTCGAATACAGGGTATATTACGCACTCACAACGTGACTAGCTCCCAGTTGGCTTGATAACTCAGTTGGTAGAGCACTGCACCGGTATCGCAGAGGTCATGGGTTCGATTCCCGTTCAAGCCAGAATTTTTTAAGGCTTTATTTTCGCAACTGTCAAAGTTGCGTATACAATCGGATAAACTTCCAAAAATATACCGTCGTTACTTGCGGGTTTTAATCGAGTAGTTGTAATACGTAGTTCCTTTAAATGGTCGCAGTATTGTAACTTTCGAGAAATACTTAAGGGCAGTCGCCACTTTTTAAAACATACAATTTACATGCGTTTTCGATTTAGCTCATCTGGAAACATTTGCCCATTAAAACTGTCTCGTCTTTATCAAACGCGCGACTCATTCACTGCTATCCCAACCACAAAGCTTAACTTTTTTTCTTAAATTTCTCAGATCAGCTATTTCTTCTTTGCAGCTTGAAGCAAATTAAATCACTTATTAAGCCATTGCTGCAGCAAAACAGCGACTTGTAGCTACTGCAAAAAATTTGCTTTGGCAACCACATGATTTAGAGTTCCCTGTGCTTAGACACATATTGAATACACTGAAATGTTCATCCTACCTTCGCTTCATATTTTCCAAAAATCAAGCCCATAAATTCACTCATACAGTTTCCTGTTTAGGACAAGAGAAACAAGAGTACATTTACAAGTATACCGGATAAATCTCGGTCTATTCAGTCTGTAAGTACATTGCATGATTATCAGTATTCGTTTAACCTTAACGTGCTGTCGTCCTGAAAAACTGCGGAACAGTTCAAACCATTTTATATCCGGATAAATCTCGTTCTATTCAGTCTGTAAGTACATTGCATGATTATCAGTATTCGTTCAACCTTAACGTGCTGTCGTCCTGAAAAACTGCGGAACAGTTCAAACCATTTTATATCCGGATAAATCTCGTTCTATTCAGTCTGTAAGTACATTGCATGATTATCAGTATTCGTTCAACCTTAACGTGCTGTCGTCCTGAAAAACTGCGGAACAGTTCAAACCATTTTATATCCGGATAAATCTCGTTCTATTCAGTCTGTAAGTACATTGCATGATTATCAGTATTCGTTCAACCTTAACGTGCTGTCGTCCTGAAAAACTGCGGAACAGTTCAAACCATTTTCGAGACAGGCAAAAATGTGTAATCACCCGCCACAGTAATACTTGCATCACGTCTGGCTATTTCGTTTATCTATACTATGTCCCCAACTGCTATAACGAGACTCGTTAGTCCGTAACCGAGGGAGTAAAACTGTGATTTACAGCAGATTCTTGTATAGACAGGAGTGTTTTACTGGAAAATATACCACTCGTAAAACTCAAAACTAACATCTAGGACCAGAGTGGCATATTCTCCATATCTGTCTGAACCACTAGTGAGGATACTGATGACGTCATTTTCCCACTTTTTCAAGATTGTTTGTACAAACAGTCGGTCTGTCAATATAATCAAAAGAAATTACACGGAGACTTGAAGATATCGCACTCGTTCCTAAAAAATTATATTAGTTATAAGTCATATTATTCTTGCGTATTGATTGGTTCTTGCCTATGATCACTTAGTGAACACACATATAGATGACGTCATAAATATTTTTTTGTTTCTTCATTTATATAAAATGTAAAACAGTTACTGGATGCCATGTCGCCGTGCATCTGTAAAATAATCGATCACAGACGTCAACAAAATGTCAAGAACATCAGTGACACACTTGGCTATTGCCGAGTGGGCCACTTTTTTGTTCTTCCCTCAGCTTGATGCCATCTGTGATCAATGTATTACTGAACAGATGCACAGCAACATGGAATCTGTTTTTTAAAATGATACACGCCCAGTACAATAGCGAGAAAACAGCAGCTATAGTCTTAAAACATGTAGTCTTAGACTTTTTCTGACAAATCAGCATGTGGACACACTTACTGTGGTAATAAGGTGGTCTGAATGTGTTCTCAGCAACACTCCATCTTGGTGGAAATATAACAAAGTCTGCTATAGCAGTTCCTGGTCTTAAACTGGGACAAGTAAGAACAGTGAAAACTGAAGGGTCCTAGGAAACAACAGTACACACATGAGTTCCCTGTCAGCAATTGTAGAGCCACTGCCCCTGAATAAATAGTATTAAGTAATTAGCAAATTGGAAGCTGAATAGAGCTGGTGTACTTACCACGTGGTCAAAGGAAACTGTGTTGATGACATTATAACAACTCAGATCATACTTGTATGGAGCATAGTTACCATGCCATGCCACAACATCAAATGCAGAGTGACCCTAAGAGGCAACATCCTTTATTTACACACATTGAGAATGCCTGGATCAGGATCGGTGATCCAAGATCTGTCTGAATCATGGTACATCAAAGGAACTCATGAATCCCTGACCAGAGTGGATTCATCGGTTCCTTAGATACACCATGATCCAGACAGATCTTGGATCACTGGTCCTGATCCAGATCACCCCAAAGAAACGCACCCTAAATCAAAACTATTAAATCTCTGCAATACTTTATACTTTGCTTCAACAACAAACCGAATTTACCATTGACTTTGAGACAATTTTAGCCTTCTTTTTGGCTTTAACATTTTAAAATGTGCGAAACGCGCTTGCTGTTTAACCATGTGATGTATTAAACCGTGTTATCTGTACACGAAGTTGTTCACTGTTCCCTATAATCACCTGAGTAATTATGCTAAAACAATTATACACCTCAGGCTCGTGAATATTGGTGAGTATTCCCCTGGACTTCGTGTCGGGGAATATTCACCAAATTCACTTTGGCGAATTATTGTTAATAAATAATTAAAAATGAGTTAACATTCCAAATAGGACATCTTCTTTGCTACTGACTATGCGGACAAGCTGGTAGATCTCAGATTTCCATAAAAAACTTCATAAAAATGTTTACCGATAAACGGTAAATGTAAGAAATTTCCACCAAAATAAGACAAATTCACTCAACTAGTCAGCCAAACTATATGAACAATGGATTTTCCAGACTTCATTAAGTATCTTACTTTTCCCTGGGGCTGGCATCCCATTTTTCTCAACACATCCAGCAGATTAATGATCAAGTACCTGAAGAGCTTTGAACAGTTTTCCTTGGTATTTGCTGATCACAGTGAAGCCAGTTGACACATCTCTGTCTTCAAACCACGCCACAGGTGTCAGGAAGTCACGAGGGTTCGCCAGTCCATTAGCACCTTATGACCACATAATTAAAATGCCATTAATGGAATTCACATCAACTTTGCATTGGTGGAACCAATTTGCCATCTTATGCTGTAGTATTTTCTTTAAATATCATTAGTCACTAAATTGCTTTGGAAACAATCCTTAAGTAGCTGGGATCTAGCTCTTACTACCAGTTTCTCAGTGTCTAAACTCTACTTTACTTGTAAATAAAATAAAGGACTGCTTGACCCCTGCCAAATAACAAAATTTTCCAAGACCATTTTTGAGCAGGAAAACAGTGAAGGAAAAATCAAGAAATTAAAATGTACTTATTATAACTTCTTTGGTTGTAATTAATTAAATTGCTTCTATCCCCTTCACTACTAAACCTGCCCATGCCTCTTTCCTTCTTTTCATTCCTCACTCTCTTCCATCCTCAGAAGACCTTGCCACCCTGCATCCAAAATTCTTTTGCCAGTCTCAAGAAGATTCTCTGCAAGTTTTTAATGAGTACTCGCCATTCTTGGCTAGATGTAGGCAATCTCGCCAAGATTTCAAGACACGTCAAACATCTCGACAATTTTGACCAAAAATTTGCACAGGTCGGAGTAATTTGGACTTAGCTAGTAACATTTATAGATTAAACATACACCAAAAATAAGCCATGCAATGAAGCATGACAAGTTTTTCACTTGGTTGTATGTCCCAAACCCCTTTGGAAATTTCCTTTTTGGTTCATATCATGCCTCAAACATTTGGCCGTCTCAGGACCCATCTCCTTTGGAATTTCCAGCAACCTTCCTTGGGATGGATATACATACTTTCTGGAAATACCACACGAACAGAAGAAAGGAAAAACAATCCAATGCATTTACGCTGTTATTACCGATTGGTCCCAGATTGGGTAGAACAAAGTGAGCATCAAACACTTCCAGAATGTACCCTCTTGATGGTTCACTGATCTCCACTGAAAACCTGATCCCTTGCTGCAAAATGATTTATAAAATTAAATTTATTATTATTTAGTAATTAATACAGAGGATTGTTGCAAAAGGTCTAAAACAAGTAGAAGCCCAATCAAACAAAGAATTTATAGCCAGCATAGAGTGACACATCAATGAAAACAATTTTTTCTTTAAGTGATACTCCTCCTTATTTCCTTTGGTGCTAAAAATAATAATAATAATAATAATTATAATAATAATAATAATAATAATAATAATATGTTTAATATACAAATGATGTACAGAAGATAGCTAATATAATAATAATTATAATAATAATAACAACAACAACAATAAAAATTAAAATAATAATTTTAAATAAAATATTTCAGTCTCTATACCTATAGATCACAGGTGCTACTGAGGACAAGCTAAGAAGTCTGTTGATTCCAAACTGGCTGCTTTTATATATGTACAGACTATAAACTGAAGGCAATTGATGCTCTCAATACTATGCAAGGGAAAGTTCAGGAGTACTAGTAGCAGTGAAGTGGAAAGAGAGTTTGCTGCCCGACCTAATGTGGATTGGGTTTGAACCTTAAACCCCCAGCATCCTGCATGGGTTGAGTTTTCAGTTATTTCTTTAATTTACTTTTCCTCCCTCCTCAAAAACCAAGAGAGCATTCCAGAATTCCAACAAATTGGCAAGCATAAACAGAGTAGCTAGAACCTTGACACATCAACAATCCAAATTTTAACTTATTAAATATTTATAACAAATATTTACCTGGATAATACAAATTTCATTTGGTTTCACTTCCATTTTACCAAACTCAGTTGTGATCATTAAAACACCCTTCTGGGGAACTGCAAGTTTTAAAAATTTGGATTGTTAGATAATAATATTATTGAACATTACCATTTGGAATAATTAGTTTTCAATTTAATGAATATTTTTATTATTGGGATTATTGTTTGGGTACCTGGGTGAAAGTTACTTTTTATCAAAATAAGCTGATTACATTTGTGTAAGAATTCCCAATAATAAAATATAATATGTACTGTTCAGTAATTATACTCACCAATAAGGAAATCCCCATCAGAATTGTAGAAACACCTGAAAAGAAAGCCAAACAAGACTTTTGAATACAATCAGACCCCGTATCCAAGATTCAAGATATCCAAGATTCCCATACCAAAAAGACTCTGACTGAACTGTTTTGCTTAATAATCACAAACTAGTATAGACCTACAAGTAAGTAAAACATAAAATTCTCAGTTTCTTACTTGTCTTTCATTGAAACATCACAGCCATAGACATGGACTGCAACCCCGTGTCGTGAGCGAGGATCCCCAGCACCACATATCGTGTGCAAACCCTGCAAATAACATATAAACAAGTTAGTCCTGAGATCATTTAACTAGCTCTTTATAACATCATTTTTGACTGAAAGCTAAATAGTGCAAGAAAAGATATTTAATAATAACTAACTTGACAAGAATGTACATTTATCTTGACCACTGTACTTCTTGTAGGTAGATGAAAGTTTTCAGTGAATAACTTAGTCGTTTGGCATGCTACACAAGTAAAAATTAACTATGTGGCATCCCTTGACGTACTTGTGTGAAGTCAATGTTGCTGCCATCAGCAGGGATGTCAAATGGTTTCCATCGCAGCTGAGATGAAAAGAAAAGACTTTAATTAATTTATAACTAGTCTTACTAATTAATGTGATACTAAGATCAGTCACTTAATGACCACAATATTAATACTTCCCAAAAGTATACCTTACAATGAATAAATAGTATGCCAATCAGTAGATATCTCAATGTTCAGTTGTAAGCATTGTCTGTTTGCAGAAGTTCTAAGTACTCTAAAAGCATAAAGAAACCCCCAAAATCCTTGTAAATGTTTTTCAAGGGCTTTGAGAAAAGTTGAGGGAGGCGCAGTGGCCTCATTGTTAGTGCGCTCGTCTCCGGATTGAGCGGTCCGGGTTCGAGCCCTTGTCAGGGACATTGTGTTGTGTTCTTGAGCAAGACACTTTACTCTCACAGTGCCCCTCTCCACCCAGGTGTATAAATGGGTACCAGCAAATTTAATGCTGGTGGTAGTCCTGCAGTGGACTAGTATCCCATCCAGGGGGGTAGATATACTCCTAGTCGCTACATGCTACTGAGACCGGAATAAGCTCAAGCCTGATGGGCCACTTAGCTCGTATGCAGGCTTTACCTTCAAGGGAGGTTAGAGGGAGGCTTTAGACCCAGAGGGGCGGGGATGGTGGTGGCTTATTAGATGGGGGTACCGGTAATTAGATCTTTAACAGTAAAGGAGGAGTGTCCTGTATTGTCTTAGTTTAGTCTCACCTGATTAGGATTAGGGTCACACTCATCCCAGCAATGAGTTAGATCTCCCTGATCTGTCTTCACAAAAGGCTTGTGAAGGGCTGCTGGCCTGATACGGTATAGCCAGCTACAGTGAAGAAAAATTACCAGGTACACATAAATGTCTTATTAGGTCTACACATAAAATGTCATATCAGATTGCTTAAATGTCTAGGCTACTGCTACTGATAACAACCCAAGTGTCCTGCAGACCTTTTCAGAGGATGGATATTTCTTCCCATACTGGAGAGTTATAAAATGCTTTGAAAACTGAACAACCTGAGCCTGAACCAAAACATCTGTTCATAGACTGTTGATCATCTTTTACATAATAACACAACCGTCCAGTTAGGATGCAATAATTACAACACAATATGCCATACATCAATTGAATAAATTCTCATGCATAAAGTTTGGACTGCTTTCCCGAAAGAATATGGAAAACTACTAATAAGATGTTGACAATACAAGTTGACAGATACTTGTGAGAACATTTTGTTAGCACACGGGACTTGGAGTGTGATGCTTAATGCGTTTTCCAAGCAGAACAGTCTCTGAAGAGCCCCTTGG
>OZ026598.1:31720398-31742898 GCA_964020085.1 Micromussa lordhowensis | reverse complement strand
CCCGAAATCGTTCTCACTCGTGCAGCTCTCGCACAGTCTTTACCAGACTTTACTCAATATTGAATAAAAGCAAGATGATGCAATCTTTGTAGTGCGCATGACAAAGACGGCAAGTGTGTCTTGCTCCTGTGTTGCTTTGCAGATCAAGGGTGAGTTCGCAATATGGATCGTTTTCTGACCCGCAAGTCATTGCTTTCTATCAGTTTATTATTAATGATTGTACAACCCCAGTTGAGTTTCAAAAAGTGAAAATAAAATAATATTAAAAAAATATTGTTCAAGTTGGATGTTGGTGAAGACAGGTAAAAAAACATTCTGCCTGTCACTAGACACAGGTAAACAGTCTGGAACATTTCGACCCCTGCGCTAAAAAATCAGTGTATGTGATTCCAACGGTTCATGACAATTGTGCACTTGCCATTGTTTAATTACGTGGGCTCATTTCTATTGCAAGATATGTTTTAAGGTTCTAAGTATTTTTTCTCCAGGGACAAAGATTAAAATATTCCATGAACATATTACTTGCATCCTATATTGTGACACTGTACCTGGGTATTTGATTAGAACTGTTTGCAAGCACAGTATGTTGCTTCTTAATCACTAATATCATATTTATTTCCAACCAGCGTTTCTTCAGAGACTGCCATTGGCCCGTAGCTTTACCTCGAAAAAGCTGTGGGTTTTAGCTGTGTGTTTTTTGCATGAATTTGATGGAGTGCATTCAAAGGACAAACAAACAATTGGATGAAATTGCGCTGCTTGATGTCCACAGTTGAAATATGACTGACTTTCGATACATAGCTATATATCCAGTGAGTAAAGATGGCAACAACATCACAGCCATGGTTAACTGCCTCAAGACAGACTCGCTTAACTTTTAGATAAACATTGGAATAGACACTATTTGATATGTCAGCCTGATGGCTAAGTACTGTTAAACAGTGCAGGTAATGGTGGTTGCAGCATGATACTTTGAATTCAACAAAGTTCAACTCAATTGTCAAAGCAGCATGTGGCCAGCCTGTGCCAGGGTCTCGCTCGCTCCAGGGGGAGGTAAGATGAGAGACCATGGCTGGGAATGAGGGTGAGAACAAAGTTCTAAGATCAGATATTTTTTTTTATTTTGTTTTGTTGTGAATTTCAGGAGTGGTAAATATGTGTACAAGCCAACCATGAAGTCAACATGTTGTCCAGCCTACACAATCAAGTATGTTTTAAATGTGTAGTCAAACATGTGGTAGTTAAACTTGATTAGGGAAGGTTAGATGACCTAATGGGAAGCATACTGGACTCTGGATGAAGCCAGATCTGTGTTTGAGCACTGCCAGCTGGTGGCATTTCCCCTTTAATGAGTTGAATTCTTGGGGAAGGCAATTAATTCTGAGTACCTTTCTCCACCAAGGAGCACACTAGATGGGTTCTTATGAAATACTAATGGACCTCACCCATATTCCACTTCAGTGCATATGAACAATAGTACCAGAACAAGGTTTTAGTGGACACTATATTTCATGTATTTTTGTCCACTTGACCTCGACTCGGAAACATTGTTTCAGTTGGACTGCACGAAAGGTCTATTAAGGCAACCATGTAAAAATGTGAGCCACACAGACTTTCAATTGCCTATTGGAACTTTGATACCTAGCGATACCCTTCAATACCACAGAAACTTTAAAAACAAAATAATTTAAGGTGGCTTGAAACAGTTTCCAGCATGTAGACTTGGATGGGTCATTATAACCACTCTTTATCGATTGATGCCAAAATCATGATATCAAAACTGCCCGATCATTGGTGAACATGTTGCTGTCAAATTTGTGGCACAATAGGCTACCATAGCAACAATATGACCCGCTAAAAGCACCCTTAATTTTGCTTTAAGCGTTTATAACTCAAAAATGAGCTTGGTGACCCCTATTTTTATTATCGAATTATGATAAGCATGATAAGATGCAACGTTTTGCAGAGTTTAAAACAAATCTGTGGAGTGGGTTCAGAGCCACCTTAAAATTTCGAAAATTTAAAGTGGTTCTGAACCCACTCCACAGTTATAAGTGCTCAAAGCTAAAATTAAGGGTGTTTTTAGCAGTTCATATTGTTGCTATGGTGACCTGTTATGTAAAATAGATGATTGCAACTTGTTTACCAATGATTGTGAATTTCTATGATACCATTATTGTAGCATCACTAGTTAAACAGTGGCAGTATTCACCCTTCAAAAGTATAGCTGTTAGAAAAGTGCTGGAAACTGTTGCCAGCCTCCTTAAATTATTTAATCATTTAATTAATCAGATGTGATACACACCCCTTCCATCCCACCAAGTCTCAGAAGAAAGTGCTGAAGAAAATGACCAAGTTTCTCACCGTTCCCAAATCAGGTAATATATATGATCACCACCTACTATTTGTTTTTTTTTAATCTTGATTATGCTGTGTTACTTGCTTTGTTTTACATATTATTTTGTACAAGATAAGGGCACATTATCAACAGGTTATATAAGGATGAAGAAAATCACAAACTATGGAATTAGCAATTTTGAATCTGGTATCAAGTTCTCAAAACTGTTGAGAACTGTGTAATGGTATTGTAAGTAAAATTGAGAAATTTTGCATGGGACTAAGTCAATAAATTGATTAGAGCATGAAGCCCTACATCCAAGGCGATCAATAATTTACATCTTTTTAGCCACAGGAAAAGGAAGAACTTACTTAATCAAGAACCTATAAATGATAAGAAAAAGAATTAATACATAGAGGGCCACAGGGCCATGAGTATAGTACAGTACACCTACTATTTTTTTTTTAAAATCTTGATAATGCTGTGTTACTTGCTTTGTTTTACATATTATTTTGTACAATATAAGGGCACATTCTCAACAGGTTATATAAGGATCAAGAAAATCACAAACTATGGGATAGCAATCTTGAACCTGGTATCAAGTTCTCAAAACTGTTGAGAACTGTGTAATGGTATTGTAAGGAAAATTGAGAAATTTTGCATGGGACTAAGACAGTAAATTGATTAGAGCATGAAGCCCTTCATCCAAGACGATCAATACTAATTTGACATATTTTTAGCCACAGGAAAATGAAGAACTTACTTAATCAAAAACCTACAAATGATAAGAAACAGAATACATAGAGGGCAACAGGGCCATGAGTATTGGTAAGAAACTAAATTATTGTATTTATTTCATTAATTTCAGAATCAACTTCTTCTAATGCTGATTGTAAAGATGCTGGAAAGCAAACTCCTGCAGAGTGTAGTGAGGTGAATGATCCAGCTTTTGTAGAGCCCATGCCTGGCACAAATCCATCCAAGACTATCAGAATAAAAGATATAAATACTGACAAACTGGAAAGGAAAGAAGTAAAGGGAACTGCTGATTTGGCAACCAGGAAAGGGCCAAAAGATTCACAAGCAGCATCGTCATCGCCTCTAAACAAAACTAAGCTGTTGAAAAAACAAGCACCAGGTAGAGGTGGTTTTTATTATATAAATTAATAATAATTAATAATACCTAATCATACAATAAATTTGTGGTATGCTTTAGCAGCAAATCAGGTGAGTTTGGTCAAGCCATGGTTCGTATTTTGGCGTGACGTAGTTGAGCCAAAATTCCCATGCAAGACCAAATAAACTAACAGAGAAATAACAACAACATGAAATTACGTAAATTCTAGGAGACACGTAGACTCGGAAAAAATCCGAGCCCCAGATGGGATTTGAACCCACGACCCTCCGTGATCTAGTCGGATGCTCTACCACTGAGCTACTGGAGACTCAAGGGTCAAATTGTGGGTATTGACTGGAACCGCATCGCGCGGCTACACAGCCATGTGCTGGCTCATATGAACTCACTAACAGCATCGCGCTGTCACATTAATGCAAATAAGCCTGATAAAAAAGCGTACCAAAAGTGACCATGATTTTGTTGCCATATCATGTCAGTAACTTGAATTAAATTTATAGATTGGAACTATTTTTGGATATTGTCAGTAACTTTTGTCTTGACAAGATATTGAGTTTGAAATAAGCTACAGTGTACTCATAAAATGTTCTTATTTTCTCTCTTGCTAGCACCTGGTATTGGAGCTGATCCAAACAAGCCTGCTTGCCGAAAAGCCAAAATTCTTCGTCTTGAGAGGAAAAAGCAGAAAATTGCCTTGGCTAAAGGAGAACAGGTAGATACAGGATGGAGACAAACATTGCATTGTTATTTGTACAACGATTAGTCATTTGTAAATAATAAATATTTTCTAGCATCTTAGGCCTGCAAAGTGCGCAGAGTTATAGTACTTTGCCATCTGGATACATCGTAAGCCTTAATGCCAGCCAGTAGTGTCTTCCATATCATCAATGGCATGTTATGTACACATAGACATATACAGCGGTGTACAACCCTCTATACACATTTGTATGGTCCTAGATTTAATAGCCAATAATTTTTGTCTCTGTCTTAAATGGGATATAATAACTGCAAAACTGAAAAGATATATGGCTGGAAAACGATAACTTCAAAACAAACCAAAATCTCTGAGGTTTTTACACTGGCTACATGTGCATTAAAAGGTTTTAGAAAATAACCCAAAGCAAATATGCACACTGATTGGTTTAAAACCGTGTTTCTATAACTCCATAGAAACACAGAACTAGCACGCGGCTCATGTTCCTACAGCATTTCTCGTTCTCCCATACTTTCATTCATGTTTCTATAACTCGATAGAAACACGGCACATGTTTTCTATTTCTTAAATAAAAGATGATATTGTAACATCACCTGCCTACTCCAACAAATAAAGCCACCTCCTTGGAAACTTTGTGACAACCCTGGGTAAGGACACAAACTATTTGATATGGTACTGAGGCAGTAATAGGACGGTCCATTGATGTAAAAAAATCTATACAAAATAAATTATTATATGGTGTAATTATAAAGCCCACTCACATTATTTTTTCCTTTTCTGTTCATTAGGTAGCCGATTCTGAAACAACCACTCAAAATTCAAAAGTCCCTGTCACTAAAGCATTGGAAGAGTTTGTGATTGACAGAATACCCAACCAGACACCAGTGCATGATCTACAGGTACAGTGTCTTTCCATGCTATTACCTCTCATGCTTTGATCCTGTAAAGTCTCTGAAGGAGGTTTTAAACCAATTCATCTAAGAATGTTGTAGATTGAATCAGTTGCTTTAGAAAATTGAACATCATAAGCGGATACATTCCCGTGAATATGTCACTGTACTAGACATACAAATGGAAACAAGCCACTTCTGGGGAAACATGGCAACAATGAGCACTTTGAAGGAGGGGCTTCCTATCAAGTCACAGTTAAATATTATAATCAAAAAAATAATTGAAATGATATTGATTTTCATTAGTTAAATAAAGTGCTCATCGCAAACATTCAGTTGATGACATTCACAGGAAAATCCTGATTTTTTGAGCCTCCAAGGGAAGTAAAAATTTGTTTAAGAAAAAATTGTATTTATAAATTATTGTTTATTTTTATGTAAGCTTTTTATTACTTGGTGTAGCCGTGAATCAATTTTGTAAACAATTGTAGCTCTTTTAAACAAGAAAACTATATGCTTTATTCGTAGATCAAGCTGATTCCATCAGACCCAGACAATGATGAATTTACTCACACCCTCCCACAGACTACAGAGTTGTTCTTTAAATACCAAAGAGCTATTCACAAAGACCCCCCTGAAAAATGCACTGAGAGAAGGGTATTAAAAATATTATACTTTACGTTAAAAGCCACTTTCAAAATGAGTTGGAGAGGGGGCCACTTCTGTTCCATCAAGCACATTGCAAGGCAATGACATTCCTCTTTCTCTGAAACTCTGTAGGGAGTCTTTTCATTGAATATTAGACTCAAGGTGTAATTTAAAGACCTTGAGTGGCCCATTTGTTTTCCAGTTGAACAGAAATGTCACATTCAATTCTAAATTTTGTGAGCTGAAACATTGCGTTGTTTCAATTCTCAGGTCAAATTGGTGAGAGCGAACATGAAGTCTGCAGAATTTAAAGCAACATACAATCAGACTTGTGCTGTGTTTGCAAAATATCAAATGGCTGTCCACAAAGACCGCCCAGATGAGTGTGATGAAATGCAGGTTAGGTTGCTAAACATTTAAGGTGGCTTACTACATTTTTCCCGAGAATCAGTAACGCATGCTATGATTGCCTGCAGACGTCAGTATTAGTTGCTCATGCAAAACTGACTCAATTAACCCTAAGAAGAAACGGAAACCACTTCAGCATTTGAAAGAGGTTATAATAAATCACTTTGGTACACAAGGTGATAGTTTCAAACTCCATTCAAACATGTGTTTAAGCCAAGGGCCAATAAATTCTGACAAAAAAGGTCGATAAACAACTGGTAAAAGAGCTCTAATTTACCCTTCTTTCCTGCATGCAAGACATGGTGTCACATGAGCACGTGCTTAAATAAAGGGTATGCGCAATTCAATTCCCATTCAAGATCGTAAAAGTTAGTCTTTGGTCGAGGATTGCTTGAAACCTACCGCACAATCTATGATGAAATTTTCACAGTTGATTTGTAGGGGTGAATCACGTTTAGAGCCAAAATTTTTAAAAAAATCTGTAAGACAGATTTTGAGCTATTTTTGATTTCACAATTTTTTAGTTTGCGAAAAATCTGCCTCACAGATTGTTATTTTACTTTGCGTGAATGTAAAATCTGAGCCAATTTCTTCTAATTCCTGAAATTTTGAGGTGGCGTCATATGAGTAGATTTTGAGAAAAACGTCATTTAACCTAACGTCATTTAGCCCAGTCTCTCCTTAGGTACTCAGCCATTCATTTTGGCCATTTGTTGACATTTAAATTAGCTTAAATTGTTGAAGTTACACATAAAATGGTAAAAGACTTAAGCAAACAGTAAATATAGAAAGGAAAAACATCTTGGAACATTTCAGAGTTAGAAGTTGGGCTGTTATAATTCATCAAAACTGTAGTAAGCCACCTTAAGCTACCAAAGTCTGAATGGGTAAAAGAAAGCTTTGAAACATGAACTTGGCGTCTATGAAGTCTTCGCTGTGCATACATGTACTTGAAGCATAAATTAACTTAACTTACTATTTTTGTCAATACGTGAAAGTGATCAATGACATGTTTACACAATCATTGATTCCATTCATACCAAGTTGGAAAAAGAAACCCCTTGTCAAGTGCGATAGAACATGAAGTGGCCCCATTATTATTTAAGTGCCCAATAGTAACTACTTATTAACTGAGAGTGAGGTCTTTACGGGAAAATCTCAGACCGAGACCTTGCCGTATTGACCGAGCAATAGCGAGGTCGATACGGCAAGGCTGAGGTTTGAGATTTTCCCGTAAAGACCGAACTTTCGAGGTTAATAGGTTGTTTATTATATGGCTTTTTGCTTGGCTTTTGCAGGCCTGTAATTGACCCATGGGCATTACCGGAGAATAATGCCCTAGTATTAGCCAATCAGAGCTATTAGATCGGCTACAAACCCAAGTCATGTAATAATAAATGTTATTAAACCTGTTATTCCACAGTTAACCCTCTAAATATAAGTTAAGTAATTTTTATTCATAATAATTCAGTCAAAACCTTCAGTTGGATTTCTTTCTTTAACAGACTTTTTTTGTCTCTTTCTTGAACTTTCTGTCAGATGTAGAGTACCTTTCATGTCCATTGTTACTGTCTTATTGCTCAATGCAACCTTAAAATAATTTAGTGTGAAGTAATGTAACATAAAAATGGTAATTAGGAAGCATTAGTGTGGATAGTTAATAGTGGAAGTTTTTAAAACACTTTGCACATAGCGCCGGCTGGTGCAAAGGGGCAGAAACTTTGTACAGTGGAACCCTATATATAACAAACCTCTTTATGAAGGAGTCCTTGGTATAATGAAATTATATTCTTCAGCCCAGCCAAAGTTTTTAAAAGTATGGAACAAAATCCTGGTTTCTCACACACCACTGATAGCCATGTCAAGCTGACCGCTGCTGCCTGACCTTTATTGCAAAATTAAAGCTAATACAAGTACCATTACGCTAAAAACCGGAAATAACGAAAAGAGTTTGAGTCTTGTACATCACACTGGTATAGCGATGTTTCTCGTTACGTCACCAATTGTTAATAATGTGCCAACCAGAGGTTTATTGGCTGTTGAAACAATGCTATTTTTCAGTGGCTGGCAAATTTGAATATCAAAAGAAATATGACGTCAATGTTTCTAAACAAGAAACATCGCTATTGTATAAAAACTTAAAATCTTTGGGTGGTTGGGCTAGAAAGTCGGCAATGGCGGACGCAACAAAAACAACTGCCCACCCCATAGGTCACATGACCTATACCCAGGTCCCAGCGGTGTGTGAGAAAAAAAAAAATTTTCACTCGGCCGGTGAAAAATTTACTCTTCTCACACACTGCTGGTAGCCATGTCAAGCTGACCGCCGCAACGTCACAAAGTATAGAGTGGCAAAAAACTTGAAACCGAACAGAAGGGAAAAATCATACAGCACTTCATGACCTATCGCTACTGTCCAGTATCACTAATGATGAGGACTGAACAAGATAGAGACAATACTCCGCTGTCAAAATTGTAAAACTGCATGGAAAACGCAAAACACATCGTAAACCAGACCAGATACAACACTTGATCAAAGTTTGACTAGAACCTAAACGTTAGCACTTTTGTAGAAAATGGCCTAACAGTCCATACAGTTCTTAGCCTTGAATTGCCTTAGTAACCTTTAACAGCGACTCAAGGGACTCCCGGATGTAGTTAGTTTTGGACTTCTCACTACGCCATCCTCCCTGCTATTGGAACAACCTATCAGGTATAACCAGGGCTGCTGATGCTTCTCCTGCTCTAAGACTATGGATACCGTAAAAGCCAGGATCAAGCCCTTCCTTCCGCAGCTCTTGCTTTATTACTTCATTAGCCCGACTACATGGGCTCCTTTCTGAGTTCCATCCTCTTCTTGGTTTTCAGAATTCGATGAAAAAGCCTTGAATTGCTGTCATGCCTACCTATCTTCATGAACTTCTCTATCACTTGTCCAAGCCTGCTAATAACTTTCTTCACCTGACTCACATCCAAGGCCTTCTTGACAATCTCAGTACATTATGACCACATCTAGCATAATCCTTGACAGCCACACGCAATGATACTTGGTACTAATGTAGTCCAAATGCCAACAATGACCCACGGATCACTTCCTAGTGATTTGAACCACAAATTATCCTCGCTTAGGCCACTCAGGAAAACAAATACGAAGGGCTAGAATCGGAAATGTTCGACGCGAATACATTGCTCGCCGCAGATCCTGCTAGGAAAATTCCTTGGTAAGGTTGGAATGTCATTAAGCCCGTAATGAAGGCTTTCCAAGATCCATCTGTGTTGACAAGGAGCGGCCACCACACAGCTGAGGGCCACCGAAGGAGAAGTACGGTACCAATTTTACCTCCAGTTGACATGTGCTTCAGAACACGTGGAATCAGGTGCGGGGGAGGAAAAATCCAGTTGTTCTCTTTAAACCAAGAGACTGTAAATGCGTCAACTGCTTCACATCTTGGTTTGTGACATCTACTACAGAAGCTTTCTAGTTGTCTGGTCTGCAAGCCTGCAAAACGATCCACTGTGTGAGGACCCCACAATTGGCCAATATATCTGAAGCAGGGAAGATCTAGCATGTAATCATTAGGGTCATTAATCCTTGACAACTCTTCTGCTTCCGCAGACACGTATTTAACTCTCTACATAGTTTGTAAACTGCCCACTGCTTCCTGATGTAACTCCTCCTTGCGGCTTCCAACTGATAAAACAACTTGTACATTCCTATTGTCACTTCAGTGAAGCACCTCCTTCCCTCTGACTTCTTCGGAATACGACTCCAGCACCAACCGGCTAATGGCCTTCACTTCCCGGAATGTAGAGCTTTTCATACAGTCAGCAGAAGACCAGCAACCTCTGGCAACTTTTTCAGAAAACTGCCCTGCAAATCCTCCCCAGCCTTCTCCACTAGCATCCGAATAAGTTAGCACATCCACCTTGGGGCTAGGAGACCAGAATGGATACCCACAGCAGTCAAAATATTCCTTCCAGAGCAACACCTCTGACTGGCTGTCCTGACATCTGTCCTGACATCTGTCCTGAGACTCTAAAAATGGCTTATCCCAGTTATTAGATCGCTCGCGGTCGCCCGGGCTTGCATTATACGGTTCAAGACGTCTGAGAGCTTGAGCGTCTTGAACGTCTTGAACGTCTTTTGTCTTTTGGGATGAGGTCACAATGAATAAAAACTTAATATGACTTAACTAGCGAGTGGAATTTTAGTGGAAAAACGCAGTTAAGTCGGCAATGGCGGACGCAACAAAAACAATTGCCCGCCCCAGGTCCCAGCGGTGTGTGAGAAAAATATTTTTCACTTATTTCATTTCACTCATCCCGTGAACACTCTTAACAAACCCTCATCTTAACAAAGATATTTCCCAAGATAGCATTCTTTCAGAGTTTTAACTGCCTTTTTGTAATTATTAATGACCATCTTTGAATTGTTTCATTTTAGTTCAGACGATTTTTGGTTGACTCGCCTCTTGAGGTATGCTGTCACTCTTTTGCATTGTAAACATTAAAATGTTCAAAGGTGAAAATCAGGTTGTTAAAGACACGCGTTGTGAAAGTAAAGGTTGAACTGAGAAGCACTGTCGTAATAAGGAGAGTTTAGAGAGAATGAGAAACTGTTATAAAATGTCATAACCAGTGTACTATTAATAGTAGAGGGAGCTATCCACCAGGTTTCTCCTCTTTGCCATGTTGTATGCTCAAAAAAAAAATTCACTTGTCAATGGTTGATTTACCTTCTCATGTGAAAATGGTTTCATCTGGCTGATGCCGTGTGAGAGAAGAATTTAGGCTGTTTCTTGTAGTGTGTAAGCATTCTTGGCTGTACTGATCTGCATACTGTCGGTTAAGTTTCTCAGCTACGTGGTACAGTCAGTAGTCATTATCTCTCGTTGAACCATGTACCAACCGACAAGAACTGACTTTGGTCTACACTATTGCCAAGGTTTTGATTCCCAATCAAGGCACCAACAGTGTGTACAGAAAGTGGTGTAGTTAGTTTGTTCAAATGCAACTGTCTGTAACTTACCAGGTAACATTTATTAAACATTCAAGAATATCTTTTTATTTTGCTTTTTCAATCCAAACATGCAGCATGTTACTGGACCAGGGGCTCCTTCCATGGGCTTTGGTTCGTTTCATCAACAATATTATCTCGACGGTAAGTCCTTGCTAAAACTGAATAATAACCTTATCACGATCTTGGTAATATAATCAGGCGCGGATCTAGAACAGATGGTGACTGATTTCCGAAACGAGTGTCTTCTGAGGGGTTCATGGTCACTTAAGAAGTGACTTTTTATCCTTTAAGTCCCCTTTAAGGGGTTTCTGAGTAATTCTGAAAAATCTGACCGATTTCCGTAAAACGGTGGGAACCGGTATGGATCTGCGCCTGATAATTATATACTGTGTATGTGCCATTTGTGTTGCTGACACTGCATCAGTGTGCTACAAGAGACTATCAAAAGCTAAAAGTATATGAAACGTCGACCGTTTTGTTGTGCATATTGTGCGAATTACTGACATGCCAACTTGAGCAGAGCAAAACATGATTGATGGGCATTTGGGTAACAAATCAAACCCATTGGTTACAGGGCTCAAAATAACGGCCGGTCACCGAACAATGTCCGGCCAAGATGACTATTTGTCCGGACAAAATTTGGGTTTGGCGGTCATTTTGACCGGTCAAGTACGCGGTTTCCAATAATTCACTAGAAAAAAAATTTCCTTTATTTCTGGAAAATATAAACAGTGAAATAATAAAATATCTCAGCGGCTTGTAGTTACAAAATAGGAGAATACAGATGAGACGGTTATGTGTCCTCAATGTCTACCACTGAATTATATTTTTGTTTTGTTTTTCTTTGTGGCAGGTAAACTCATCGCAGTAGGAGTGATTGACATTCTTCCTCGTTGTGTGTCATCAGTGTATCTCTTCTATGATCCTGATTATTCCTTTTTATCCCTTGGAGTCTATTCTGCTCTAAGGTAATCTTGATTTTGCTGCTTAGCGCTTATCCACACTAACCAGCATGATATACGGCATTTATATAGCGCTTTATCCTGATGCTCAAAGCGCTTTACAACACTTTGTGGGGGGCTTTACCAGACTGCTTATTTATAGGCGCAAATTGCAGCCACGCAGTTCACAATCTTATTAGAGAGTATAGTAGAATACACAGGTGCCCCCAGAACAGAATAAGTGATATACCATCACACCGGGGACGTTGTCCCCTACTTTTCATTTACTGCTTAAATGTATGAGTTTAAAAAGACAGCCCTCGAAAAGCTTCAATTCCAACGTCAATGTTGCCATACCATAACGTGTGCAGTGTTATTTATCCCAGCCAAACAGATTCATAGCAAGTCGAGATACTGTGACAGGAAAGCCTCGATTTAACAAATTGACGTCAGTTTTTCATGCGTCTGTCCTGTTATTGATCATAAATTTCGTCATCACATTGTCAAAATAGCTGTGGATCCACGAGGCGATAGCCGAGTGGATCCGCAGACTACTTTGACAATGTGATGACGAAATTCATTATCAATAACATGACAGACTCATTAAAAACTGACATCAATTTGTTTTTTTTTACGATAACAAATGGTCGAATTGCCCGCTCCCGCTCGCTGACGCGTCGCACGAATTTCAAATTCATGTGTCTGTCCGCATATTGACGATAAAAATTAGCCAATGAGCGCGCGAGAATTTCTGCAGTTATCGTAAAAAATATTATTGAATTCATTGTCGGTATTTGTATTTCCTAGTGATTTGCGTAAGCTTATAGGCCTCCGAGATCAACTTGCTTCATTTCCTTTTCAGGGAAATTCACTTTACTCGCTCACTTCAAAGAACCATTGCAACTATTCGGGATTATTATATGGGCTTCTACATCCACTCCTGTCCTAAAATGAGATACAAGGTATGTTTAGGTAAACTGGAAGGTGCGTTATGTATGAACTTTCTTTTAATTTACTCCTGTCAGACCTTGTATGACTCGCGTGGATCTAAAGATCACACGTTTGCTGCACACGAACCTTGTAAAAGTGTCATTTTTAGGACATCATTTTCTATTTTCCCTTGTTAAAAAGAAATCGTTGTGCTGCGTCAGAATGATTGTGCAAGAAACATTGGCAGTCGTTATCCAAACAGCATCCCTGGAGAAATTACAGCAACTATATCTGTAATTAAAATTGACTGTTTTATGTAGTAAATATTAGCGGAACCTAGATGATAAAGGCCTGGAGAATATCAATCACTCCGCCCTAACATGGCAAAGCGATTGGTTCAGGCACTGCTGTTGCAAAAGGGATAAGTACATTATGTTGTCAAATCTAATGGCAATAGCCCTTTTCACGGTTAGTACAATGTAATCCAACGTGGGTGCGAGGCAATTTCGGGCTAAAACTACAAAATAGCCCGAAATTGCCTCGCATACATGCTAGATTACATTGTGATGCAAATGAGAAAAGTTAACCGTGAAAAGGGCTATTGCATTAGATCCAAGGTTCTCGCGTTGGCCTGGTCTTGCCAAGTTGACTTTCTCAGTCCACCCAAGGCAAGGGTATAAATGGGTACAAACAAATTGTTAGAGAAACATAGAAGTTACCTGGAGTGGACTAGTATCTCATTCGGTGGGGAAGCAATAGTTATGCTATAACAAAAACCAGAGTTTAGCACCGTAGTGATAAGTGACAAGCCATCTAGGCATGAAGACAAACTTCGGCCCTTAATTCTAAACTCTGAGTGTTTCCCTTTTCCTTACAGGGCAACTATACCCCATCTTACCTCGCCTGTCCAGAGACTTACAACTGGATTCCAATTGAGCAGTGTCGTCCAAAACTCGACCTCAGTAAATATTCTCGACTTGATGACTCCGACGAAGGTACGAACTGTAGAAAATTGGAAGAAACTAGCCTAACAAAATAAGGAGACTTTAATTGTAGTTTTCTTGGGTATAAACTCGTTTCTCTCTGGTCGTGTCTCCTCGACAAGAAAACCCAGTATCATAAATTGGCCTGGATCCTAACGGATATTTAGCGGTACTATCTCTAAGTTTCCGCCGATTGGAAGATAAATCGTGTTCTAATCCATCGTACAGATCTTCTACGCACTTTGTTCAATACTTGCTCTGTTTTTGTTCTTTACACTGCTCCTTCAGAAGCAACCCAAGGTTCTACAGAAGATGTACTTGTACTCTTCGAGCGACAGGCAATGCCATACCAGGTATGACTTAATTTAATTTTCTTCCCTTCTCCACTCTTACCACAAAGACGTTCAAGCAAAACTCGGTGGCAACGAAAACGGGATCTGATTCATAACAGCAAGGGATTATTCTTCTCGTTGTACTGAGTTATCATTATTCGTATTTGCGTCAAATCGGCTAATGTCGCGGAGAATAAATCCCCAAAGCGTGAAACCGGAATAGCATGGCAGACGAGGCAGAGGTTTGCCAAGAATTTCGTGTCAGCAAAACATGTGGAAACACTGGGAAGATTGGGGTTTGTGGGAGGGGGGGGGGGTGAATTTGTGCAACTGACATGATCATGCATAAGCCCTCCTCAATTCTCCTCTCCATAGAAAAACAAGTGTGAAGTGACTGAATTCTGTATTTAAGAAGAACGTAAAACGCAGTGGCGGAATTTCGTGTTAGTATTTGGTTCTGAACGCAGCTTTAACCCCCTTACATAACAAAGATGAAGGAATCTAGATAATTGCGAGATTCTCAACGCCGGTGTCGCCAGCGTCACCGTTCTAGCCTGCATAGCCCATATTAACCGTCGCTGTTGTGTATTTTTTCACAGCTTTATGCAGTGATCGCAGAGGCCGATGATAGGCTGGAAGTTCAGGAGTATGCAGAACTCGTTGGACCTGCCGTTTCATCAAGGATGCTTCTCTTTAGATCCGGTTAAAGCCTGATCTTCTTCAAACATTGTCATACCGGCGCACTTCCTCTGGTATCGCGTGAAAACTCGTTGATGGCGGAAGCGCCCAAAATGTTTTTAGAACCTCAAGAGATTTTAATCAAGCGTTGCAAAAGCTATTAGGAAGAAGTATTATGAACCGGGCCGGATGTGTTTTAAAAATTGTTTTCGACCCGCGGCCACTCGCAGATTACGCCAACTCGCTTTTGTAAAATATTGGCTAAAAGTTTAAGAGCTGGGTCTTTAGCTTCTTGAGTTTTTATTTTACGACGAATAGATTATTTACAGAGTAAAATTATATTTTGGTGCGTGTTAGAAGTATATTTAGAGTGGTCGTGAACATGACATATTTGCCACGGTTGTTCAAGACGTGAATCACTGGTAGACATCGAGGTTTCAACAAGTCTAGATCTGTTAGATATGTAAAAAAGGCTTTCTTTCTAACAAATGAACGATTTCTGCAACAACTAGTAAACATGAAAGTTACTATCGAAATCCTTGTTGTAGTAGTGGTTCAGTGTTGTTGCAGCTCTACTCCCAGCCACCACTGCGTCGTTGCCCCTAGGGAGGATGAACACTGATGGTTGCCGTTAATTGCTTGAAAATACCCAAAATATTCTCTACGTGGACCATTGTAGCTAATAACCACTTGTAAGTCGCATGAATCGTCCTCTAGGTGCGCGTGATAGCCTGGTGCGTGCCAGGTTTCCGCTGTACAGTTGTCACAGCCAGCTCCAAAGATTCGCACCCGCTCGTATTCAATGCAAGTGTGGGTGATGTCGCTACCATCTGAGAAAAAATTCAGCTTCGAAATCTCTCCTCTTAAGTAGTCGGCGTTAATGTCAAACGTGTCTTTTTCGAAGTCACAAGTCGCTCTAAAATGCGTCGCTCCCTGATTTATGTAATTCATTGCGTTCCGTGTCAATCGAAAATCAAGCCAGTTCATGCTGTCTTCATTTCTTGGCCTATCTTCGCCAAAGTGCGTCCAAGCGAAATTCTCTAGGTTCGCCAGACAAAATGTTTCTATTAAAGTCCAAACAAAATCCACCTCAGAACTAAAATCGCAGTAGGTGTTGATGAAATTCCCCGAGGTGTCTTGTATTGCGTATTCTCTGCTCGCTGCTTGTGGTTCTCTTGTTTTAATGTCCAGACATGAATGCGGAGGGGGTGCGATCTCGCATACTCTACCTCCGAAATTTACAGGGCACGCACAACTGAATTTAAATTTCACGTCAGTACAAAGTTCTGTGCATGTTCCTCCGTATAAACATGGATTGGATCGACAGCATCCATTTAAACAGTTGTTAGCATCCTGTGTGAATTGCAAAAACAGGTTTTAACGTCCTGCATGTTCTTCACTGTACCAAAGGGAAAATGTCCTAGGGTATTCAGCTGAGCTGAGATGTACACGTGAGGTATTCAAAGTCAAATCCAAGAAAAACAGGCTGGATGTTAATCAGATGTCATGTTTTGCGAGTCAGGCGTCCTTCAATGGCCCAGAATATTTCGGTATAGGCATCGTATTCAGAGGAGTTGGGGTTTTTAGAATAATATGGCAGCCCTTCAGTCCCCGTTTAAGCAACCTCAGTAGCGCGTGCGGAACAAATGTAAATTCACTTTTGAAGATTAGGAATTGAAGATTATCAGTTACATACCTGTTGCACAAATTCCTGAATGATGTCGTAATGGGTGTACCCTGGTACCTGTCCGAAATCCTGGGCAGCTGTCGCTCTGTCCTGTTCTACCAATTCACAGCTGGTATCTCTCGTTTGAAATGAAAGACATCTGCAGTCACTGATACAGGCACTGAAACACTCTTGGTCTGTCAAATCGCTAAGATTTCGGTACGAATACCCAAGGACAGCATAATCTTTGCTAACATGTTCTTCTGGAAGGAATGCACCCTTGTAGCATGTTCCGTGGCAGTGAAATTGTTTTCCTGTTGTCATAGTAACAAGTTGCACGAGGATTGCCGCAACGTGACATAGAGAAGTTTTTAAGGCCTGCATCGCTGGACTCCGTTTTGGTCTTGGATAACTTGAATATTTCTGCAATAAATCGTTACAAGAGACCGTGGTTGTTACTATTATAAGTTTTCACTTCACTGTGGTTTATTAAGTTCTACCATTTTTTAGACCTTGTATTTCGCCGAACCTGAAAACTTAGGAACGATATAAATTGCCAATCAGACCTTACTAGTTCGACAACTTGTCGCAATAAAAATGGCCCAATCTCGTTTTGTCGCTAGTAGAACTTTTTATATTGGTCAACAAACAAGGTTTGTTATTAGTATTACCAGTGCACAGCTATAGAGCGGTTTGCAATTGAATGTGGGAAGTAATAGGTTTTACTGCGGTTTGAGATTAACTGAGTAGTCTAATTGAACATCTCTCTAAAAGCAAGCGAGGAACGGTCAGTAACCTGTCAACATGTAACTGCTATTTCATCTTATACGGAACCACATGCATACATAGAAATAGAAAACCATGCAACCGCTTTTTTCTCGGTCAACGTGGCTAGCGGCATGGATCGCGTGCGCCCTACGAAAACACGACGTCGCGCAACAGGGCAGCCATACTCCAGCTAATAAGATAATTTGGTTTTATCAACTGAATTGATAAATAACAATTATTCCATGAGCACGAGTTGGATATGAAGTGATAAAATAACCAACGAGAGTTGGTTATAATCACTTCATATCCAACAAGGGCGAATGGAATAATTGTTTAAATTCTCAAACCGGGTTTTACCGCCGATTTTTATTTCGGCCATTATAGAGGGCTGAAGTTGAAAACTTTGTGCGGAAAATTTTTTAAACTTGGCACACTATTTTCCATATGACGTAACACTCCGACTATTGGCTCATAGTCGGAGTTTTTAGCCAATCAAAAAACTAGAAATGCAATAGTCGGAGCTGAGAATTTACTTATGTGAAATGGTCACAGTAAAGAGGTTCGAAAGCTGACGTTTCGAGCGTTAGCCCTTCGTCAGAGCGAATCGAGGAATTGTGGGTCGTGTTGGTTGGTGCATGGTAACGTGAAAAACAACAGAATAAATTAGTTGAATGAAAAGCGTTCGTTGATACCGTGAGGGTTAAGAATGCTGATTTGGAAAATAATTTTTTTGTTCTAGAGTTTTGCGGCTTTCCTTGCTTCCTGGTGTAGGGAAAGGCCGCAGACTGCCATATGTTGCTTAGAATGATTGTGGAGATTAAAGTGTCTCGCGACCGGTTTAGATGCGTTTTTGTTTTTTTCTCTGCGTCACGAAGGTGATTTCGGAATCGGTCGCCTAGCACGGTCTTCTCCCTGTTTCGCCGATGTATAACTTTTTGCAAAGAGTGCAAGTTATGCAGTAGATGGCATTGGCTGAGGTACAGGTAAAATGATCAGTGATCTTGATGGATCGCTTGGGGCCCGAATAGGTTAAGCTAGGCATGCAACCTTTGATATTGGACATCCTTGCTATGGTCAATTGGCACCCGTCAAAAAAAAAGCTATCCGCTGAACAGTATCACGTGACCAGATCGTGGACTCAGGTTTAGAGGTCACATGTATTTTAAGGTTGACCGCTGACCAAGTACAAGTAAACTTGAATTGTAATCGGGGCAGTTGGTCTCTTGCATAGATTTAACATTCACGCAAAATAAAATAACAATTTGCTGGACACGTTTTGAGTTAGTTATGAAGCTGGAAAAGTCCCACATTCTATCTTGCGTAAAACAGAAATGATTCATATGAAGCCGACGGCAAATCCAAAGAAGAGAACAAAGATGAAAATACTTATGTTAGAACTCACAAACGTGTAGAATCTTCTGTTTTGTATTCATACATCTTGCACGAATTACGTAACATGGACGTTTCTATTGGTTAGTTCCTCATTCAGTAGTAAACACCAATTGTGTTTTGTGCACGGTCAAGGCCAAAAAAGCAAACAAAAACATACAACAAAGAACTTTGTCGCCCCTCACAACCATTCACCTTTATCTATGGCTGTAAAATAAGGATAATACTCAAGTACGTAGTAGCAGCTTACGATATGAAAACACTTCGGCTCTAAATAAAGTAAAACATTATTGTTGCCTAATGTATAAGGAAAAAAAGGAAAATGGTTTTCAATTATGTAATAAAATTGAAAAATTAGTGACGCTTTTGCTCATGTTTGCCGAAGCACTGACGTAGCTCTGTCCTTCCAGGAAGTTACGTACCTCTGTTCGGTTTTGGTAAGATGAAATACAGTAGGCGTTTAATTGCCTTACGACTTTGGACCATGTTTCAGTTTTACAAATGAAAACAGTGTAGGAATTCAATTTGATGTTCTTCATTTTACAAAATTGAATCTTTTGTTAAAATGCTTCATGCGAGATGCACCTTACCTCTATTTGTCATAAGTCAAAGCCGGTCCGGAGCAGTTAGTTACGGTGAAATCTTAGACCATTCCATTACTCCTCACATTAACTCGCAATTCTATAACACCGTGAGTCGAAAACTTGTTTTACTTCAGGGTTTCTGCGGCCAGTTTATCAGAACCTTAATCGCGCTGGTATTTAACTCCACCGCTAACAAGTAAAGCGTTCCCTTATACTCCCCTTCGCTCCTTGAACACTGGTCGGTAACAGTGAGTTTCTTTGTTAAACTTAGTTGAAACGCCATTAAAAATTTACCCGCGCGACGGGCTGTTAAATTTTTACTCTTTTCAACACAATAGAAGTTCCGCTTTATTAGACGTTTAGTTATTGTTGTTAACGAACTGTGGGCGTCCTCACTTATTTCAGCTGTTAATTACAAGCTATTTCAGGCTGTTCAGTCGGGTCTCGCATTTTCTATATTTATGTCAGGGAAAAGCAATCACTCAAGTGTTAAGAGTCTCTGTATGAGTCAATGAACTTCACGGCTAAACTGATTTTTTTCACCCCTTCGAGGTACCAATTCTAAAACAACACATTGACTGACATTGACTTTTTCCGGATCCTCCTCCGTTCCTTGTAATATGGTCATTATGCCAAACCGACTGGTCAGAGATCAGCGGGAATACCCGAGGAAAATGGAACAACATTTTCCGTAACCGGGCCAACCAAAAGGAATGCTCCTTACCATTTTTTATTCCTTTTCCGAATTCTCTAATTAGGGCAAAGAACCAGTTTGTGAAAAATGGAATGACGAATTTCGGTCGGAATATTTTGACCGGTAAATTCCGACCGAAATTTCCGGAATCTTTGGCATAATGGAAAGCACAATTGGAGTCCTCCCCCCCCCCCCCCCCCATGATA
Organism: Micromussa lordhowensis; assembly: GCA_964020085.1. NCBI lineage: Eukaryota > Metazoa > Cnidaria > Anthozoa > Scleractinia > Lobophylliidae > Micromussa > Micromussa lordhowensis. Next base: position 31,722,573 of record OZ026598.1, on the reverse strand, counting down.
AAGCTCGTCATGAAACAAGCTTGCGTATACCAGAGCGCACCCCCACGCATTCAGACAATAAACAGCCCTCAGGTGTGGCCAGTTCATCTGAGAAAATGATCTCTAGATTTTTTCACCTGCCGAATGAAGATGTTTATAAAAAGAAAGCTTATTGTATTTAGTTGTTTCCTCTTTAATGGTTTTCTATTTGCTGCTGTTGTGTATATTATTGTTGTTTGTTCCTTTGTGACTTAGCTGTTTTTAGTGATATCTCAGCAGATGTGATTCACAACAGGGCCTTTTTGTACGAGCTATTTTGATAATGAACTCTCCTAATCTTCGAGAGGTAATCATTGGATCTTTGCTGGAGGAGGGGGGGTACACATTCTTGACTCTATTTCAGACTAAAATACGTTATTTTTCTTATGACCTAGACTTTCATCAGTATCTAACTATGACCTACAATCCCGGACAAAAAGGCTGGGACAGCAAGCAAGTTCTCCCCTCCCCCCACTTTCAATGTTGATACTCGGGTGATTTTTTACCTTTTTGTTGGAAAAAACGCGATATTTTCCAACATTGATGAGGGGGGATGGGGGATACGTGATCCAACTCAAGTGTCCCAACTACTTTTGGCCGGGATTGTAGACGGTAAGAAATAACGCTTGAACATATCAAATGCCATTTTTTTTGGTTCGTTTTGAATGTCTTTCTTTGAAGATGGAAAGGTCCCCTGAAAAGAGAGAAACAGGCTCATGCACTCCCTCTCCTCCGTGAGGGGCAACAAAGACACTCTAACATGTCGTTCAACAGCCTCTTCAGTTCTCTTCAGCCTCTTCCAGGGTTCAGTTTCCCTGAAGTAGGCGATTTGTTACCAACGCTTCCCTACTTACTTGGCTGCTGACAACCTGGGATCGAGCAGGAAGTCATTTACAAAATGGCGCCAGGACTAAAGTTCTTTTTGAAACAAAACTGCGTTTCTTGTCGCATTGCATGGCTTTATTTGAATCAGGTGTGTATCGAAAATAAGATAAATGACTCGTTTTTAAAGTTCTTTTTGTCACAACTGATTTACCTAAGCCGTTTCCGTAATGGACATGCATGTAAGCTACCAGGAAACGTGTAAACGTTCGTTCGCCAAACAAACTCCGCATTCCGTATATTGTCATTCCCATCTTTTTTTCGCTGATTTTATATCTTATTTGGTAAATTTTATGGTACATCTTTCATTTAAAGCTACTTCTAAGCTTCTAGCTTATTTGTTTTTATATTAAGTTGTCATGGGAACTGCCCAGGGGGGGGTACTTGGGTCAATTATCGCTGGGTATGTGCCGCTGGCCACGCAGAACCCCTACCCCATTATAGTCTTTTCTGTGGGCCAATTATAGACCCCATCTTAGTCACTTTTGGGCAAATGTAATTCTCGCGATCCCAACTTAGTCACTTTTTGTTTATGCCCCTACCTAATAGAGCCTTTTAAGTAGGTCATCCTAAAATGAATTGACACGTTTGTTAAATTGAATGTAGAACACTTTACTCTTCACCTACGGTTGAAACATTCTAGTACATTTGCTAACCGCAAGTATTTACAAACGTACCGTCATAAATAGTTGAAGTGCAAACATTCTTCTTTAACCGGAACGTCATAATAGTTTCTTACGTGGACAAAAATAAATCATTATTTAGAACTTTTAGATCAGACGATTCATGCTCCTAACAAAAATATTAGTATGACCGTTTTATCAGTACCTGTACAACTGTTTCAGCATCATTTTCCAAACTCTTAGCCAAAATTTTATGCAACTGCTTGCGTTTCCTCTAGGTATATGTTTAATTTGTAGTTAATGCTACATGAAAATTCTAATACTGTAACTTTAACAAAAGTTAAACAAAAGGCAGACCGAAACAACATATTGTCCAATCTAGGACAATATTGTTATTTCATTAACAGAATTTAAAATGAGACGACTGTTAAATATTAAAAAACAGCATGAACCATTTTTTAGCTGCTTATCTTCTTATTTTTAAATCCTTGCTTACCAGAATTTCCTTATCCCAGAAATCTCGAAAATATGCGACCCCATTCTAGTAACTCTACTAAAAATGTAACCCCATTATAGTCAGTCCAGTCGTGAAAATGCGACCCCATCCAGCGGCACATCCCCAGTAGCCTCTTATAAGGAAGTACCCCCCCCG
>OZ026598.1:31705398-31715398 GCA_964020085.1 Micromussa lordhowensis | reverse complement strand
TGTGACACTTTGTTCAAAACTAGTAAAAAATGCAGCTTACTTGTTGTGGCCATGAGTGCTGTTTTGATATTAAGTGATTTCGATAGAGAATAATACTTGGACATGTGTAGATATAGAATTTCTCTTCGAGCGTTCAAGATTTCCAACAACTGTCTGAAGATTTTGAAAGATTCTCCAAAAGTTGTCTGAAGGGCTCATGAACATTTCCGAACATTTTCAGAAATTTCTGAAAATATCCAAAGATAGTTGAAAATTGTCAAAGACTTCTGAGAAGGATCTAAAGATGTTTCGATCATACACCAACAACATTAAGTATAGTTAAAGGGTCAAACATGATATCAACATTATGTCATTGTTATTATTAGAGTGAAAAGTTATGATAATCGTAATTTAACATGTGTAAAATTACAGCTTTTCTCAGAGCTGGAAATTGTTGTAAAACACCGCAGTATTATATAATAAAATGCAATACCAGGAATATTTCCTGCTGGTCACCTTTTTTCAGAATATAAGGTGACTTCTTTTTCAAATCCTTTTCAGGGTTTTAATTATCTTGTTGGTTCAAACGATTAAAGCCTGCATTAAACTCATAGAAAGGACATGGGGTGCTCATCATACATTTTAGGGGTTAAAAAAGTGGGTTTGGTATCTCTTAAAGTGTTTCAGCCTCAAAAGGCCCACAGCTGGAGCTTTTGCAGTACCTTTCAGAGTATTGAGCCGAAATAATATGACAGGACATATTTGAAAATCAACTGATTTTTAATTTCCCCTCAGAATTGGTACCTCTTAGGGGACGAAAAAAATTTCACTTGAGCCATGACCACAAAACAGGATCTTGGTATCTCTAAGAGGTTCTTTTTAAAATTTCTGACAACGCCCCTGTTCTTTAGATCAGACCTAACAACTGACTGACAGTATATTTTTCCCTTTATTGCAGCCAAGCTATAATATTTTATTTGGCAGAGAAATACACCAACTATGCTGGCTTTGGTCAGAGCAATGAACGACTGCTGATAGAATCTGTTATGAACTGGGCGGCAACCACACTTCTGAGGTATTACATATACTTCCCTAGTAACTACCAGTGAACAGTTGTCTGAATATGTACTGCTTTAGAGCCCTGGTGTAGGGGCACTCCCATGTGAAAACGCTGGTGTCAGTTTCTTGTCTGAAAATTAAATACCTGAAAGACACCAATGTGGGTGTGGTTCAAACTTTATATGACCCCTGAAAGACACCACTTCAAAATGAACAGACAGTTTTTCTAATTATTATTATTCAGGGTTATCACGTTTTTCTAATTATTATTATTCAGGGTTACCACGGTCAGGGAAAAGTCAGGGAAAAACAATAATTTTTCAAGGTCAGGGAAAATCTTAGTGGTTTGTCAAAGTCAGGGAATAATTTTTCTTTCAGAAAAGCATTGTTTAAAATAATCAATTTTGATATTTTTCGAGTGACGCATGCTGGAACCGGAATTTTTGGCCGGTGGTTTTTGTTCTTTTTTATTATTCGCCAAGTTAATTCAAGGTCAGTGAAAATTGTTCAGAGGTCAGTGAAAAGTCAGGGAAAAGTTGGAACTTTTTAGATTCTGATGAGTGGGAACCCTGTTATTTCTTTGAGTGAAACCCTAAATGATACCTGGGTGCTAAAATTAAATGCATGGACACCCTAAATGAGACCAAAATCCTTTATTTGTGCCCCAAGCAAGAAAATCAGTATCCCCAAACTTTTCACAAGGAGTCCCTCTCCCAGGTTTGGAGCCAAAGTGTCTCATATAAATGCATATATTGTGGCACTTAATCATGGTTAGTGATTATTTAATTAAAGTAATATACCGGTAATAGCAAACGAATAAAGGGGGCAAGTTTCCTCACCTACAGCTAAATAGAAATTCTTAATACTTAGGGATGTTGGAAGTAACTACGTTTACCCAAGTTTAAGCCGACCAGAAGATGCCTTAGGCAAAGAAGGCAATGCATCCTTGGTAGAGTTTGGCAAGGCTGAGGTGTTTTTTCACTTGGACACGCTAGACAAGCGCTATCTGTCCCAGCGCAATTTCCTGTGTGGCACTGTTCCCACACTTGCAGACAGCTGGGTTGCTATGGTGTTATCTCTGCTAGAATTGGTTTGCTTGGATCTAGCGCCTTGGCCAAAGGTGAAGTCCTGGATGAATGCTATGAAGGCCAGTAGTGATTATGTGGATGTGAGTTATAATCACGAGGAAATGGTGCGGAAGTGTCTGCATGGGTTGAATAACAGCACTTCTGATCTCCAGACAGTGAACACCGATCCTGTGACTTAAATTCGTTTAATAGCCTTGCAGTTCCCACAGCTCCCTAAGTGCGAATGTAGTGTATGTTTGTTATAATGTAGTGCATGTGGATCTATATGTAGTTGAGCTGAACAAGTTCTTTTTTCTTGCTGCAATTTCCTTTACCTGTAAATTTTATTTAATATGTCCAGTATAATGTAAATAAAAAGAACTGAATTGAATTGATGAGTAGCATCTGTGGATAGATATAACCCCGGGGAACGTCGAATATGACAAGGTCAGGGAAATTTGAAGTAAATCCCTAAATGAGACTAATCTGGGCATAACTCAAGCTTCGCTGACCCCTGAAAGTTACCACTTAAAACAAATGACCGTGTTTTTTATTATTATTTTTTTGCAAGCACCCTGAAAAATACTTTGACGGCTTAATTAAAATAAAGTTCCACCACCAACTCTGATTTGGTGCCATAAACTGAGTAGCTCAACAGCAATATAAACACGTAGGTCAATACCTGAATAATAAGTCGAGTATTCTTGTGTTTAGTTGATTCGTTAGCAATAAAAGTTGCTAAAAATTTTCTTGAAACTTTCCCTAAATGTTCCTCTACCAAGCAGTGTTTCGAAAAATACAATAAAAAAGGACAGATCACCATGTTCGCTTAAGAGATACGATGGGCCAATCTTGCCCCATTTATGGCTAATCGTCACTTCACATTACATTTTGCAGTAGCTGAAAGCAAAGGTTTTTAAAACAATACTTGGTGCGTGGAACAATATATAAAATTTAAGGCAAAATCACAATTCCAAACGAGAGGAAACGAGCATTTATTTTGCTGCTGAGCTTAGCTTGAGGGGAAGCTCTTAGGTTGTGTAGGTGTACGCGCTCCTATGTGCGCGCTAAGTATGTGAATAATAGAATAATAATAAGTTTGTCCTTCATTAAATCTGCCTGATGAGTGCATACGCACGAAACTCAGAGTCGCAGGGAATCTTGTATATTTTCACTTAATCATCTAATTCTATACACCGCTCTACACAAACGTGTATTGAGCACTCTTTAGCAATGCTACAATTTCTCATGATTAATAATAAATGACAATTTTTATAGCGCCCTATCCAAAAGCTCTAATTAAGGCGCTTTACAATCAAGGTGAAAAGTTGAGAATTTATTTTTTTTTTTATTTATTTTATTTTTTGCCGCACACAATAGAATAAATGAAAATACATGGATTAAATAACAATACCAAGAAATTACAATGATTATAGTTAATTACAGATATAGTACACATATAGATATATAAAAGTACAAATATAAGGTTTAATACAGAAGTAAAAAAAAATATTTGAATAAAGAAAACAAAATGGCGAGGGGACCTAAAAAGAAACCACAGGGCTTGTAGGCTTAGGTTCCCTCTCGAAAAGCAAAAGGTGATTGAATTAAATTTATTACGACAAGTATGACAAGCCTTATTCAGTATGAGAACAGAGTTAATGGTTGTAAATTAAAGATGCTTTTAGGTTTTTTTTAAAAGACGCCAGTGAGGAAGAGCCCGAAATTTCAGGAGAAAGAGAATTAAAAAATTTAGGACCTTGAAAGAATATGGAGAATTGCCGGATATTTGTTCTACATAATGGAAGACGAAAGGATTTTGCATGTCTTGTATAATGAGAATGGATTTGGTTGTTGATTGCAAATTTGTTTTCAAATTTTCGAGGGAGAATAGCGTTCTTAAACGAGAACATAAACTGACCTAAGTGCATGAAGTGAATATCTTGAAATTTAAGCAAGTTAAGCTTCTTAAAAATTGGTTCTGAATGAGCATTATAATACGACTTGTTTACTATTCTAATCACACGTTTTTGCAGAACTACGATTCTTTGAAGGTTAGTTTTATAAGTTGATCCCCAGACTAGATTGCAGTAATTAAGGTATGGAAGTATCATTGCGTTATAAAGCATGCGCAGAGAAGGAGTTGAAAGATAAAAACTAGATCTGAAAATTATACCAATAGATTTGGATACTTTAACCGCTACACTAGATATGTGAGACTTCCAAGTTAAGTTGTCGTCTAAAATTACCCCAAGAAAGACTGTTTCATTGACCTGTGCAATGGTTTTCTCATCAATAACAACATTGAAGTTCGAAGATTTTTTCTGCCTTGGTCTAAATTCCATGAAATTTGTTTTAGTTAAGTTCAAAGAGAGTCTACTTGCTCTGAACCATGTTGATAGTTTAATTAATTCACAATTTAAAGTACTAATTAAGAAATCTGGGTTTTTGTGTGAGATGAATAGATTTGTGTCGTCTGCGAACAAGATTGAATCGAGGTTTGTAGCATTGTTCAGATCATTAATGTACAGGATAAAAAAGAGAATAAGAGAATAATAGTTAGACAATTATTCATTAAAATAACGTTTAAAAAGATAAGTTTTAAGGTTACGCTTAAAAGCGTTAAGATCTACACTACATTTTATGGTCTCATGTCATTCCCCAGCCTAGGTGCAGAGATCACCACGAGATTTTAACTTAGAACTAGCAAGTTCCTATTCGATGATTGCAAAGATCACTGATATAACTAGGACATCAATTATTTAAAGCTTTAAAAGTCAACAATAAGATTTTAAAAATAATCCTCTGCTCTACGGGGAGCCAGTGCGGTTCCTTCAATGAAGGAGTAACGTGATCGCGCTTACGACCACACAAGATCAGACGTGCCGCAAAATTCTGGGCTAATTACCGGGGCCCAGCTGAAGGCTGGCACCGGTCATAAAATGCAGACGGCTTCTGTCTTTTTTTCAACGTTACATTGTGAGGTATATACCGCTGACTTGAGATATATCGCTGGCTCGTTACGCTTGGAAGTGCTCGCTGGCTCATTGAAATATTATCCGCCATTTTGAAAAGCACGAGGCATGGAGGACAGTCAAGAGAAAGATTATAGCTTTTGGGGGAACGACACGTTCCCCAACCTTTACGATGAACTAGTTAATGAGCGAAAATTTAAGAGTGAATATTTAAAGAGACAAATTTACGAGCGATTACTTAAGAGTGAACCTTCCATCGTGAAACTTATCGAGAATAAGGGCCAATAAGAGCGACTCAGTTGTCAAAGCTATCTACATGGAGTGAACCTTCCATCGTAAAATTAGCAAAGGAAAGACTGTGTTCGCTTGCTGTGTGCTATCGATGCATGCGTGATAAATTCTACGTTTCAATGATAATTCCCAAATCCGGTGAAGACTTCGCAATGAAAAATATTATCTGGCGGTGTTAGCGTATATTTCCGAATGCGCAAAAACCTTAGCTATTTGGTATTTTTGTGAAAAACACATGCGATTGAGGTTAAATCCTCGCTTGCTTTTGCAAATTTAAGGTTGGCAGGAGAAATCAAGTAAAGTCAAGAAAAACTCGCCTGGGTAGATCAAAAACAAGAAGCCCGAAGAGGCTTAAAACGAAGATGAGCTTATTTTTGTTAAGCAAAAATGAGGTCAATAACTAATAAATAAACTGCTTTTTCGCTTAAAAAAAGATTAGTACATATATACCTGTTTCTCGGCGTGACATTCGCGGCGGCATTTGCGTTACAATTATAATGGAAGCCAATGGCGTCCAGGCAAAAAAGTGTTATTGTTATTTTTAAAAGTCAGCTGCTCTATAGCACAGTTAACTAAAGAATATAGTAGCTTTTTCTTTTTCGTTATTTCGTATTAAGATGCCCTTCTTTGGTTGAAATTGTGTAGAAACAGTGTAGAAACAGTTTCTCACAGGATGTCAACAACGTGAATTCCAAGTGTCGTTCGGACGTGCCAATTAATTCTTAACGTGCTTTAGAAACGATTGCCACAACAAAGTTCGCGACTTCAGCAGGTTTAGACAAAGTTTATTGAAGCGACGCGTTGAGACGTATAACGGTATAACAAAGTGGTAAACCAAGCGATGCAACAAAGTGACAACAAAAACGGTTAACCAAACAGCGAAAACACGTAAAATAACAATACAAAGAACCTTCTAAAGGTTAGAAAGGAAATGCGAAAAACCTTGAATATTTGGCAGATACAAATGGGGCGTGCCAAACGAGAAATAGAGAAACTGACACTTTTTCCAGAATTTCTTTGCGCCCAATTGGCGTAAGATAAAATAAAATGCCATTAATGTTGCATTCGACGTGATAGAACTGTCATGGTTGCAGTCAGATCACCTTGTACGTACAATTGATCTCTATGCATTTTTCAGTTTTTTAATTCAACAACTCCTTAATTTGAAAACCTTGCAAAGTCAGTGACACAATTATTTATCGCGGTCCTCAGGGACAGGAGGAGAGCGTGATATTCTCGTCGTATTGTACAACCGCTAATGAACCAAAGACATGAAACATCCAGGAAAGGAGTATAGTGCATTTTAAACATAGCGCGCATTTCGGAATGCATGAATTTCAATAGAGATATGCAAGCAAGTGTCAAACGACACACCCATTTCGGTGTTGGTCGACGATGTCTCGGGAAGATGAATGGTCATCTTTCTCTCTGATGTGCTTGCTTCAGGTAAGTTCATGTTTCCTCTCTTCTCTGAGTTGCGATTCATCCTCCTAGTTTTTAGTTTTTAGTTGCTTTTGCTAGCTTGGACCAAAATTGTTTGACACTTAAATATATCCATTCGGTCATGAAGGCTTTGATGTGCAGATATCCATGCAGTGTTGGTTGTCGAAATACGGCGGAGTTGCCAAAATATTTGGTTTAGGCAGTCTTAAAACTGTAGGTTAACAGTTTCGTTTCGTATTCTCAATTGTCTACCTAAAGCCCTTGTTCTATTACAATTTTGAAATTTCCAGATTTGGAGGGTAACCGCGTAGATATTTTCCTTTGCTTGAAATGGCGAGGACATAGTCCATGTTGTAAATTCCTAGCCTGGTTTTCTCCTGCCTCTGCTCTCAGTTTCGGTAGCGGTTTCCGCTAATTAGTAAAATTCTATCATTTCGCGCAGTAGTAAGTAGTTTTGATAAAAGTTGATTCCAATATGGGGAGAAAGGTGTTGCAATTAGCTAATTTTGCTATTTTTGTTCCATGCGTTTGTTCCCTAGGACATAATTGTGTTAAAATGCCATACAGTCATACCTGTTCATGGCTTCAGGGTTTTTTATCTCGTGTATTACGCTGGGGAGCTACAGTCTTAGTTTTGTTGCAGGCAGTCAAGATTCACTTGAACATGCAGGATTTATGAATTCTTATTGCCATCACTTTGTGATGTTCATTTAAATTTTGTAGTGACACTTGTCTGTTGTATATTTTCCTAGCCAAACGTACTAGCAGTTGTGTTCGAAGGAATAACTGCACTGGAGTCTTGAAAGCCATATTGAGCCGGCTTGACGGAAATCAGCATTTCAGCATTTCATCCTAAACGATCTCTTCAAGTTGAAACATCTCTATGCATGGAAGTTCAGATAAGTTAATGCACGTCAATTTTATTTAACCTCTTGAGCCCTTAAAATGACCCTTTTGATATAGCTCAGTTTGCCAACACTTGGATAAATTTGACATGTTCTCGCGCTAATGTTTCTTAGTGCAGAGCTGCCTGCTTCGCTCTAGAAAAAGTTTTCAAGTTTTTCCCCTAACGCCCAAAACATAGCTGAGAGAGACAATGCAGGGTTCAATTATTAAACAGACTGAAAATTGCCTAAATCCTGTTTTGCACAACCTAACCCAAAATGATTTCGAGGCCCTTTTAGATAAAAAAAAATAAAACCGTCTCTCGAAAACGTTTACTTAGCTTTTGAAACTTAGTCTTTACATTGGACACATCTTGCTCTTATTAGTTTACTTAGGGTATGCTTCCTTTGAAAAGCGTACAGCATCTGTGATACTTGAACATTGGACCCAGCAAATCTTTCAATATCCGATTTGAAATTTTGCGTTTCATGTACCCCGGTGGTGGCGTGACTGTCATGCCTTTCAGGAGTGGACTCGGCGGATCAATTGCTGGTTTTCACATGACGTCACTAAATTTTAAACTTCAGAAATATTGATCCTCCAGAAATTTTACTTTCATGCTGTATGAGAGCAGCTAAAAACTAATATTCATACATATTTTCACTCCGAATGGGTTCTTGGTTTAGTGATAGACTACCCTTCTGCGTGACGTGACATTTACATGACGGGCGAGAGAGCTGTTATGTTGGTTTAAAAGGTGACTTGTTTCGGGGAATTCTGCTATCTGAACAGTTCTTGTATTAGAATAAAGTACTATTGTTACGTTTTTGAGTTATTCGAGAGATAAATTCACTCTTTCGTAGTAAAATTCAGTGACAGATGTTTCTGCTGGTTTCCGGCCGCCATGTTGGTGCCCATGGTGCCCATGTACATGGGCACCAGCATGGCGTCTCCATACAAATCTCCATAAATTTGGGGAAAACGTTTCTTCGCATATCTTCCATGAGAAAAATTGCTGTGATCTGAATCTTGGCGAGTATCTTTGCAGATGTACCTTCTTTCTATTTCCAGATTCTGGACTTGATCTATTAAAGTGCCTATAACCCCAAAAACTTTTTTTCGTTTCGTGAAATCTTTGCATGGAATTAGGAAAAATGCCGCAAAAATTTTTGCAATCGGTTAAAACCCGAATTTTTTATGAATTTTTAAAGATCGTAAAAAGCGCACTTTTTCAAAACACGACCGAGCAGCAGAATCGCTTAAAGAAGTCTGGGTATAGCGCGATTTGTGACGTCACTCCAGGCCTTTAATCGCCTTCTTGTTTACAACAGTCTTTGCTTCGATTGCAAGAAAGAAAATGCCGGATAAATGCGTTGTTTTCGGATGCAACAACAGGCCAAACAAGGAAAAGGGCATATCCCTTATCCAATTGCTTTTGACGGGACTGATGACCAAGGAAGCGCAAAAGAAGAAAGAAGGAGTCGACTTAAGCGTGCTCGTATTAAGCGCGCTCGTTGGGAACCAACGAAATATTTGGCGGTGTGTTCGAAACAGTTCCTGGATGAAGATTACTCGATTATGTTTTCTGATTTAGCTAAGGTATATTTTCAGAGAAGGCTGCGGAAGGATGGTATTGGGATTTGTGTCTTCCCAACGATCCGCGTGCCTTGTATTTCGATATTTCGATGGAAGGTAAGCCAACTGGAAGCAAGCGAAGTTGACAACAAAATATGCATTCATGTGTTATGAGTAGTTTTCGATCGTGCCTACAATTGCATTTCGTCGTAAACATGTTTCTTTCACTTACTTTGCATTTGTAACCGTCATCTGGTTGTCAATAGTGCATTCCTCTAAAACAATTTACTACGTTTCCCTTTATTCAGAGAAAGAAAGACGCTTTGGAAAGTCCGGAAACTTGTGTACACAACGCTCGAAGCTCGCAAGTCGAACCTGTGACGAAACGTCGTAGAAAAAGCAGGGAGCAGGCCACTTTTTCAACCGTTGTACTGATTGCTACAGAAGCAAGACCGCAAGCAGCAGTTCATGTATCGGAGCCACTTGATGCGTAGGCATCCTCTGGTTCATACGACATCATCTTTGTTGTCTTCTTGTTCGCTCGCGTTTGATCACACCTCGACTTCTAAGTCGTACTCTACCTCCGTTTCTGCGGCCTCGGAATTCCAAGCTTGAATCAAACTAGTATCGCTGGACGACATTCTCAATTGATGTGATTATTACGTATTTTTTGAGTTGAATAAACGTTCTTACAACAAAATACTGAACGCTGAAAACACCGAACCC
>OZ026598.1:31675398-31700398 GCA_964020085.1 Micromussa lordhowensis | reverse complement strand
TTTATAGGATGACCCATCAGTGTATTACACATTGTTATCAAAGGGGTCCTGTAAAAGGAACTTTAGTGATAATAAGGTAACAAGGCGTACAAAATTAGTAAAAATTTCACTTAAGCATTTGTGAAACAAAGGTCTCGAGGGGCTACGAGTCGAAAAGTCCATGCTTCTAATTTCGATATTTTTTCTGACCCTGGTCATATTAAATAAACTTTCCCAAATTGATTCATGTTTTTTCTAGGCTCAGCAAGGAAAGTGTGAAGCTTCCTGCTCTATGGAAGTGGACAGTGGGAAACTGCCAAATTTAAAAATTAGAAGCTGCAACAGAATTGTGCTTACTTTAAAAGACAGTAAAGGGATCTGAAAATTTTCCTTGTTACTGGAGGAGAGAGGAACAGGCTAAAAATTGAAAGGGTTGCAAAATGTTCATGCTTCCAATTTCGAACTGTTTCCCCTGGTTATATCAAATAACCTTTCCCTGACTGATTGATGTTTGATGTTTTTTCTAGGCTCAGGAAGATAGTGTGTAGCTGCCGGCTCTGTGGAAGTGGACAGTTGGAAGCAGCTTATTTCAGATAAGTAAACTCTTTATTTAAAGAGTCTAGAGGTTGCACTTCAGCTCTCTTAACTACAAAATATCCAAGTTTAAAAAACTGCGGAAATAATATAAATAATTCCATCGTATCTATCTTATTCCTCTTTCCTTACATGTATTATTTAACAGTTTCAGTCTAGCTAAGAGTGTTATCAAAATCTTTTGTCTCCTTGCTATATCATAAAGGTTTAGCCACTGGACATTGTCTTGTTGTGATACCAAATTCAAAGAAGTAAAGACAAATAAAAGTTACGATCCTAGAATTAAGGGCTGACACTGATATATCAGTGGCCCGGTTGTCAGCTAATCCTGCAGGATACAAAAGTTACTGAGAGTTCCCAAACTGGGAAATAATGAGCTACGACATCGGGATAGTTGTAAATTAAAACTGAATTCGTCAACGATTTGGATAATCAGGCCCACTTTAGCGGTCATATGTTTTTGTTAGATAAGAGTTCCAGTTGAATGTCTTGTTGATCATAAGCAAGCAAGAGTGAAAGTAAAAATTAAAAGAATATGTTTTTGGACTAAACAGCGCAAAAGTTAGAAAGTGATTAGGAATAAGTGAAAGTAATTTATTCAAAGGAAACAGATAGCCATTTGTGAATCAGCTCATATTTTGCTTTCTAATAATACTTGTCACGTCATCACGTCTTATAAGATTGACATTGGTTTGTTGTTTCATACATTGAGTACACTGAAGAGTAGTCGACAAGACACTGTTGATTATCTTGCATACTGTGATGTGCCACCAAATTATCATCACTGACCGTGCATTAATTCATAACAGTCAGTGAATAATTCATACTACATTTGAACCAAGGTAAAACAAGCCGAAGCCAAGCGATTGTTGGTAGAAGGTTATGGTTTGTATAAAACAGTCTAAATTTTGCTCGCGAAATTAAGAACATTAATACTCTAAATTGTTTTATGAGTTTCACAGTGAAGAACGTTATTTTGGTAATATATGAATCACGAGAGGCAGTGTTTCCTCAGGATATCCAAAGTTGAAAATACGACGCGCAGTGAATTATTTTTGACATAATAACATGCAAAAATTTCATCGTGCTGATTGGCTGAGAGCACGTCAATTAATCCCAAAAAGTGCAAAAAGTTGAAATTGAGTGCAAAAAGTTGAAATTAAATTGATTGACAGGAAAGTCGCGAAAGCCCAACAAAACAAAATGGCGGGCAGCTCAGGGGAAAGTGACAATATTTTAATACAGAGTTTGAAGGAGAATGCTGTGTACAATAACACTTTACAAAGCACAAATAAATGGGTAAAAGTCTGGAAGTCTTGGGCTTCTCAAAAGGGATATGACGAAAAGCATTGAAAAGTACGAACCAGAGGCCAAAATCCTCGAGCAGTTTTACGCAACAGTTCGTAAGAAAGACGGAGTTGATTACGAACCTGATGGCCTTCGTGTGATAGTTACTGCTATCGACCGATACCTAGCAGATAAAGAGTACAAACGCTCTATCATTCGCGACAGAGAGTTTAAAAGCTCGAAGCAAGTTCTTGTGGGAAAAGCAAGACTACTGCGACAACAAGGCAAAGGCAAGCGGCCGAACAAGGACACGAAATAAACATGAACAAAGAACAGCCAGACTCAAATTTTTGCATGTATATTATTAACAAGTAATCAAATGATTTTCTCGTGCAATTTGGAATAAATAAGCACTCGTAAATTTTTAAAAAACTACAAAGTGCAAAAATTTGAAAAATTTACTTGTGCTTATTTATTCCAAATTGCACTCGAAATCATTCGATTACCTATACAATTTCGAGGTGTTTGGATAGCCGATGAAACACTTTCTCGAATGTTGGATATATCTTCTAAATCGAAACAAACTTATGGGTAAACGGAGGAGTAAAATCATCAAAATCTATGCTCATTTAGACCGGATATCCAACCTTCTTCGCCGCTGTGATTTCTTTGTTTTAATTTCACGATTTTTTAATTATCATAACTTTTATTAATCAATTAAATCGGTTTTCTAAGGCTAACGATTGTTGCGCTAAATATTATGTTTTACCCAGTTTGCACTTAATACTAAAAGACGATTTGTGCAAGAAAGGATCAAACTGTCAAGAAAGTTTTGATCGTTTTTCCAGTGATTAATGGCAGAAACTTTCGATAAGAGTTATAATCATAAAAATTACAATTTCCTTGATCGTGATTGGTTCAAAGAACTCCTGTTTTCCACTAATTCACTTAACAAGTTGTTATCGGACAATTTGTTAGTGGTTTTATTGACAAATTACAGCGAGGAGATGAGGTCATGGCAGATCGTGGGTTCAATATTCAAGAAATGTTAGCCTCGAAAGGTGTCAAGGTGAATGTCCCTCCCTTCATGAATCAATCAGGACAGTTCACTGAACAGGAAATGTTAGCAACCCGAAGGATTGCAACTCTCAGAATTCATGTCGAACATGCAATTGAACGTATAAAGAACTACCATATTTTAGACTTTATTCCAACAACTCTATGCAAGAGTGCCCTTATTGACATGATTTTCTTTGTGTGTGCAATGTTCACTAATTTTTTGCCACCTCTTGTAAAGTAAATGTCTGCCTTGAGATAATTTTTCCTGTATTATATCTAGTGCCCTAGGGTTTGGTTCAGGCCTCTAGGTCCCTGGCAAGGTATCTTATTAGAAGGGGGCTTTGTAGAGTTAAGAGGCTTACAAGCACAGCTGCATTGGATGTTCCAAAAATAGGTTCTTGTAATTAGCATATTTACTTGAAAAAAGTACCTTCCTCAAGTAAGATGTGACAAATGAGCTCTGCCTTCAAATATGTAGTAGTAGTAAAATACATAGATCTTTTTACTGAAGTCAATTACATACACAGATCTTGGTTCCAATTTTCGTTTCCGTGGCTGGTTCCAAGTTTGAAGCCTATCAGTACAGGTAGCAAAATCTCTGCTCTGCTTCAATCTTACCAACTCTTCAAGGGCAAAGCATAAAGCAGCGAGGTGTTTGCAAGAGGCAAATGGTCCTTTCCCTGCTGGGCATGGACTGCAGCAGGCATAGGTGATCTCACCAGCCTGCACTCCGGAATTGATCATGGTAACATCGAGTTTGTTTCTCGGGCAGACATTCACCTTTTATATGGATCACGTCTCCATTTTCACTAGTGGCAACTTCGATATTTTGTACATGAACATGTCTGAATAGTGTCTGAAATGTGTTTGTATCTCAACATTATTAGCCTGTTCCAGGCTCTCGGTAGTTGGGGAAGAGCGGAAACGAGCGAGAAAAAAACGAGGGAGGACTAAGGCGAGGAGCGACGGGAGAGCCTGTAAGACTTTCTTTAACGACCCTCTTCTGGTATAGCAGGAGCTGCTATACCCTCTGATTGTTCAATTTTGACAGTACTGTCAACACTCCGGCGGTTACCTCATATCTTGTCAATCCAAGTTTACCATCTCGCAATTCCATTCTCCAAGAGCTTGATAGCCAGGTTTCTGGACTCAAAATTGACCAATCAGAGGGTATAGTAGCTCCTGCTATACCAGAAGAGGGTTGTTAAAGAAAGTCTAACAGGCTCTTCCGCCGCTCCTCGCCTTAGTCCTCCCTCGTTTTTTCTTGCTCGTTTTCGCTCTTCCCCAACTACCGAGAGCCTGGAACAGGCTAAGTCTTTATTGCCTTCATTATCTCCTGATTTCCTTTTAATAAAGTAATTCATCATGTTCTCAATTGTGAACGGTGGAAATTCAGCCCTCTGGATGGAACACCAGTTTGCAGCCTGTGGAAACTCGTGTAGAGTGTTCGGAGAACTCGTGCTCGACGAGGAAACATCAACATTACTTTTTACGTCAGATGCTAAGTGTTTCCAACTGTCAGTGAAATTGTTTTCCCATCCATTTTTTATGTAACTCACAACTCTACAAAAAAGATAACGTTATATACGTTTAAGAGAGGAAAAAACTGTTATTCCTGTACGAAAATTAACCAGAAAGAACGATCGTCCAACCCACTGCTCACCTGTGCATTAGTTCACGTTTGTTGGCGTCACTCGAAGCACTGCCATCTTTTGCTGTTCCCACACGGTATGAAAGCCACGTTCTCAGCCTAGGCTTTGTTAAATGACGAGGACAGTTTCCGCTGAGCAATTGTAGTCTCTCTTCTTGTGAGAAAAATGCAAAATCCGGAGAGGAACTCATCATAACAATTATTTTCCTCGAATTTTTCTCATAAGACGCTTGTACTCCCCTGAAATGTTGACCCGAACGCCTCGCTTTCGCGCACTTTGTAACTAATACCGCTGTACCGTAGGCTCAACTGTAATAACAGCTACTGCACTCCACTCGGTCCAAATAAACAAATTTTAAAATACTACTTATTAACCGAGAGTGAGGTCATTACAGGGAAATCTCAGACCGAGTCCTTGATGTATTGACCGAGCGATAGCGAGGTCAATACATTAAGGCCGAGGTCTGAAGTTATTTATTATATGGCCTTTTTAGCGCTATTCTTGAAAAGAATATAATAAACTGAACACTGCAAGTAATTTTCCACATCCGCATGCGCGCGCTACGGCTTTCTTCATCACTCATACTAAAGAAGTATCTGTGTGCTAGTTTTTCTCTCAGTTATTGAAAATATAGTAGTACTTTGTCCATCTTTTCTGTTGTTTTCGCCCACGCGCACATAGATTTTTACTCACAACTCAAAAGAGCCGTCGAGCCGAGAAAAATTTCATAATGCCCGGTCATTACAAGAAAATAATGCCCGCTCAGCAGCCAATCAGAGTGCGCGTACTTTTGTAGCCATATAATAAGTTGCAATAACAGTCACAGTGGAGTCCTGGCTACTAATTATTCAGAAATTATATTAGAAACAAAATGTTTAGATTAGAACAAAATATTTTTTCGATCTTAAAAACGTGGAGGTCTCATCAATGAGGTGTTTAGCTTCGAGGGGCTTAAAAAAGCTGTGTCACGGTTAAACGGTTTGGAAAATTTAGCCTAAATTTTTCAATTTTGTTGTTTGTAATCCGTGTCAATCTTCTCCATCCTTAACCATCGTTGTTCCTTTATGGTTTATTATTACCTCTTTAGTGTTTTCCTATCTTTCTAAAATAATGCGGCATTATTTTCAGGTTTCCTTCAATTTAAAGGTAATTTTGTCGATGGTAGAAATAACTCAAAATACCGTGACGTAGCCCCAAACTATTTCCACTCGGCTTAAATATAGAAAAATATAACAAATCGTATTCTTTATTTAATATTTCACCAAGTATGTACAGCAAAGCGGCCTACCATATCTCATTTTAAATGGCACAAAGAGTACTTTCCAGAGACTTAAGTTGTCTTCATGGAAACTATTGTTTAGATCTTAAAAGAAAATCAGTAGTAGAACTTGGCAAAAATAAAATAAAAATAAATGGACACAAACACCAATACGTTAAATCACTCTGGAATGAGAGTATCGTGGAAGTAAGACCAAGAGACACGAGTATCATCTAATTGCGTTCAAAATAGATCGATTTTAACTCGAAAAATGCGTCAGACAGAATGATGACCGCAGGCGCGAATCCAGGATTTTGAAATGCGGGGTGAATTTTTGTAATAATGTCAGAGAAATCAAATATTATTTCATTATTTGAGGGATAAGAAAAAAAAGAAAGAAGGGGGCTCAGAAAAAGGGGGGTGAAAGTTCACCCATTTCACCTCCCCTGGATCCGCGCCTGGACCGATATTCTCGTTACCTATGAAAAGCATTTACTTTCCACAAAGAACAAAACAAGTCATATTCAAATTTAGGTGTCTAATTAAGGTGGCTCAAAACAGTTTCCAACACTTTCCAAGACTTAGATTCTAATTGGTCATTATAACCACTCTTTATCAGCCGATGCTTCAATCATGGTATCAAAATATGGCCCAATCATCGGTGAACACGTTGTTATCATTTTCGTGAAACAATAGGTTACCATAGCAACAGTATGACCTCGTAAAAACACCCTTAATTATAGCTTTGAGGGCTTGTTATTCAAAACTGACGGCAGGGTGAATTTTTTGTGTATTATCACATTTTATTTAGCAAGATAAGACGCAACTTTTAGCAAAGTTTAAAAATATTCTGTAGATGGGGTTCAGAGACACCTTAATTGTTCAAAATTTTAAGGTGGCTCTGAACCCCATCTGCAGATGTTTTTGAGACGTTTGGACCTGTTTTTCCTCTCTTATTTCAGGATAATAACAGAGCGATTTACTGTAAGTTTGTACACATGTTTTACATACATAATAAGCTTAAAACTAACTCAGTACAATATGCAATCGAACATTGTTAAAAAGACCAACGTGAAAAAACTCTAGTCTCTCAAGTAGGTCAATTCCTTCTGGGCGACAACTGCCAAATATAGTTAGGGAAGGATATGAAGCCTTGTGACTTTTAGCCGATTGACATTCCAAGTTGACAAAGGCTCAACAAAGAAATTTTCTGCAAAAATAATTTTTAAGTCCGAAGATTTTCTGTGTTATAGTATCTTGAATTGATACGAGTTCAAGTTGTTGACTTCTCAGAATTAAACCACGAAATTAAAGTGAAGCCTATTTGAAGTTAGCATCGCTTATTTAATTTTAAAACCGTCTCGGTTGGCTCGTTTTTGTTTTTCCCATTGATACACCATATTTTGACCTCAAAAATCCCGTTCATTTAAGTTGTGCAGATGAAAAAGCTATTGTAGTATTTTAAAATTGCATGCGCAAGTCAGAGTGTAAAGGATTGTTGTTCCAAATGGTTTGCTTTTCCCAGTCTGCACTTTTGTGCACTGAAGAATCGAACTGTGGAGCGTTTATACAAAATGTTAAAAACGGGAAGCAAAATATTTAAATTAAAAGAAGTTTTTTCCGGAACTTCAAAATGTGGTCGTATCAATGAGGTAGTCAGCTTCAAGAGGCTTTTAAAAGAGGATATTACACGGGGGCTCCAAGATATGAATTTTATTTTCGAGTGGCAAAAGAATATTTTACGAACGAGCGCAGCGAGTGAGTAAAATATTGTTTTTTGCCACGAGAAAATAAAATTCATATCTAAGCGCCCCCGTGTAATATCCTCTATGTATTTTTCGGACCACATAATAACGAAGTCGTCGGATAAACGGCATAGTATTAAAGATGATATCCACTCGGTACTGCGCAGTGTCAGCACCCCAATGTTTTTGAGTCTCGATGGAATGCGAATCGATATGTTATTTGTTATCTTTGAGGTATTAATTTCTTTTCGCAACAGTTTCTTTGATTTTTACAGCCACAAAGTTGTTTTAACAAGTGATATCAGAAAGAACGAAGCATAAAGGTTCCCGGCCATCCATAAAAACGGCAGTCGACATGAAACTTTGAAATTACTTCATCTAAGTAGTTGCAAAATGGAACATTTTGTGACTTCTTACACGAATCACAACAAAGAACGAAAACGAACTGCCGAGAGAGCGCAGTATGGTCTGGAAATCATCTTTACTCTGAGTTTCACGGTAGAAAGAACAACCTTGCAATATTAAGCCAGGCACAACTGCTGTCTTGCTTTATAACTCTATTAGAGAATCGAAACCACTATAAAACTGAAATACGTCGCTTTTATAATAGGGTCTCAATGAACTTTTCAGTCGGAAAGAACTGTTGATCAGCAGGTTTTTTCTCCTTACAAAATTAAAACTCTGTCAAATAGACAGGTGATGAAAAGAACGGATATCGTCAACCAGGGATTGTCGTCTTCACGTAAAATTACAAACTGAAACCTGTCAAAGTAGGATGCAGGGTTAGAAAATTACACTTTGTTTGGAAATATTCACAAATAGCCATAGTATTACTTTTCGCTGTTGTCTTGACCGAGCAGATCTTATCATAGCGACGAAGGTAATCTTGTTTATCTTAAAACAATGCTGAATTTCTCAATCTAGTTCAAAAACTTGTAAAGATAACTACACTGACAGAATATTAAACAGGAATTTATAAGCTAGGTTTTTAGGTTTCCGAAAATTAAAAGTTCTCATTTTTTTAACAATGTAAGCTATAACCAGATAATAATAAATGAGAAACTATGTGGAAGGCTAAAATTTTAAAGAAGGCGCGAAACACTCCTGGAAGCGCCTGATCTACCTTCAACGGGATAATTCAACAGATGTTCAAAATATGCTCGTCAGCATCAGCGCATAAAAACTGATCACCCATGCCAAGACTAATTTTTGCTGCACTTTAATCAAAATTTTAACAAACGGTTACCTCAAAGACCTCAAAGTTGTTGACGAAATGCATACCGACTGGAAATTAAATATACAGAGATCACCATACAACCTTGTAAGCAGTCACTAGGAACGAATTTTTACCGAATGCTTTGTAAGAAAGGTAGAGCAGCAATGAAGTTCAACCAACGATTGAACTCTTCTTCCAAATTTGTCAGAGTTGATTGTATGTTAAACGGCTTCAAGCTTAAACCTCTAAGAGACTTAGAAATTTTTACATTAACTGACAGAACATGACAAAAAGAAACGGTGAGGTGAAGACACAGCTAATTAACCTGTCCCATTTTGTCCGGAAAAACGCTTGTTTATTTCGTTTTGGAGAAGGCTGAACTGACACCCCTTTCCCTCTTACGATCATTTTCGTAATCATCGCGGGTGTCACCATTTTAAGAAAGCCTAATGTACTAAACAGACAAGTCATACGAGATTGAGATACAGAAGAAGTGAAATCAGGAACGATTCATTTGGTTTTCCTCACTTTTTTGTTTAGGACTGCTGTTGTTGCTGAGTACTACCAGAAGTCAAATGTCCGCAATGCGTACCTATTTTAAAAGGAAAGAATACGAAATTCCATTTTACGTAAAGGTTAGCTCGTGTCAATCACCATAAGCAAGAGCTTAACAAGGTAAGAGAGTGAATCCCTCATATAGGCCTTATACACAAGGTAATCCTTAAGTTATTTTTAGACATGGTACCCAGTTCATCCGAGAATGTTACTCGACCGATGCATGGACAGCCCAAACGACTTTCTAGAAACCTGCCTTAGACGAAATGGCCGTAAAGTCAATTGATATGTCTTGATTCTCAAAAGACGTTTCATGGCAGAGATGTCTTCTGCCTTTCAGCCGTCTTTTTTTTCGGATGGACTTCATTTGCTGTTTATTTAGTGTTGGGAGTTAAAAAAGCAAACTTCAACGGCAACCACAACGAGTACTATGTTTGTGTAAGCGGGCGTTATCATTTCTTTGTTCATGTTCTTCATAAAACAACAACGTGAAATGGCCGCATTCTGCATATTCGAGAGAACGTGAACTACCACGACCAATTTTAAAGTTTCTTTTTTGAATTTTAAAGCCGTCTTAAATATTCTGTTTGGGATATTCCTGGCAGATATTGACAAACCCAATGAATCTAAATTCTCGCGAGATTCGTCGGTTGAATATAAAGTCGTTTTTAATCGACGTTGTCTTTGGCTTTCTTGCCGTTGTTGCTTGGGCAGCGAGCGTCTGCCTCCACTTTTGGCCATCTGTTTGTTTCCTTGCATAACTTGTGTTTGGGCGTTTGTTTGCGTTGCGCTCATTTTTTTACTTATTTCTCTGCCGTTCATTCAGTTGTTTTTGTTTGTGTAGGGAACATCCGTGTCTTATTTAAACTCCTATTAAAGTTTCTAAATAAATTTAAACATAGCGAGAGCCTAAGCTCATTTGCTTGTAATCAAAATATTAAAGAAGACATCCCAAAGCGTTGGAGACTTTCCTTTCCTTTGAATCGCAACGAAACGGAACGTAAACAGATCTTCCAAGAAAACATCCACGCAACGCGCGAGTAACATACGCTGAAGAACTGGGTACCTCCTCTAAAAACAATTTAATAAGAATTACCTTGGGTATAAGGCGTATATGGGGGATTTACTCTATTACCTTGATAATCTCTTGCCATAAGTTATCATTGACTAGGAAATCCATGGGTTTGCTCATACAGCACTTTGATTTCTAAATGTATGTTGGTAATCATAGCAGATATTGATATTTGACCAGTATGAAGAAAAGTACACACAATAAGTCAAGTAAATGACTCCGAGATAATGGTTAGTCCCTGGGGCGGAGAACAAGTCCCTGGGGCGGAGAACAAGTCCCTGGGGCGGAGAACAAGTCCCTGGGGCGGAGAACAAGTCCCTGGGGCGGAGAACTGGTCAGGAAGCTGGGTACTTTTAACATCCCTGATGCTGTCATCTCATGGATTACCGACTTTTTTACCTCGCGCAAACAGCGTGTCAAACTCGGCCACGACAATAAAATTGTGGAGGAGAAGGAGGAGGGAAAACAATAGAATTGTGGAGGAGGAGAAACGAAACTTTTTGCGACACGAAATTTTATGGTGATTTCGAGGGCTGATTGGTCAGAAACGGCAGAAAGGGTACCTTTTTGGTCCCGTGTTTTTTCTTGGGCGCGCTTTGAGTCTCAGGTGTAAGGCGCACGCGTGGCTAAACAGAAAACAAGTCACGATTAAATTCAACCAATGATTTATTTACAAACTATAATTACATTCTTCAGAACTTTTTAAGTCTTCAAATTACGTACAATTAACACGAGTGAAAAAATTGGTATTCTCAATGTAATAAAGACGATTAATCACGTGCCTTAAGAATAGAGAGCGTTTGAGTGAAACATTTCGTAGTTGTTGGAGCTTTCGTTGTCAGTAAATGTAAATATTCATTTCAAATCTCTGTGTATTATTATTTTTTGTATTCGCTAATAAAAGTAATAATCAAGAGTTGTTCAAAAATATTTATTGTCGCTTGTTGGCAATTAATTAAGCGCTCCGAACTTTTATTGTTGTCATTTCAATGGTAGAGCTGTCCCATGGGGTTTTTCCGTCGGAGTTTGTATGCAAATCTAGGGCTGAAAGTAGAGTCAGTGCGTGACTAACGGAGCCGAAACCTCGACCACTTAGCTAAGCCGAATATATTTTCTCTCGTCGCCAAAGTCAGATAAAAACATAATAGGTCATAATAGCTTCATGTCTTTTACGCTCAAGCAAGCCATCTTCACGATTAACGTTTCGACTTGCATGCTTGGAAGCTATCCGCTCAAAAATATTATTGACTCGACAAGAATAAACTGAAAGTCTCAGAGATAAACTTTCGCAGCAAAGCGATTACAAGAACGATAGCGATTTCGTTAAAATTCGCGCTTTTATTTTAAACACAGGATAGATTTTTCATAAGGCAATCAGGGTTCACTATTAGCGGGCAAGCCCAGGCAACCTTATTGTTTTTTATTGTTTAGAGCGACGCTTATTAGTAAACCTATACCGAATTAGTATGCAGGAAATCCACATTAGTATGGAGGAACCCATTTTTACCTAGGTAGCTAGACACTTCATTAGTATGGAGGAACCCAAGGTTATAACAATAGATGACGTCATTGACTCGACCGCTATGCATATTAATAAAGGGAACCCACTTTTTGCGAGGGAATCCAAAGGGAACCCACACGGAACTCAAGGGGAACCCAGTGATGAGGCTTATCTTCCAACATAGTATACTACTCCCGTTCATTCAGTTGTTATTGCTTGTGCAGTGGACACCTGTCTCCTATTGGCTCCAAGGCTTCACTTTTATGAAAATACATTCACTGTTTCTATCGTAGCTTTTTTATTCCTCTTTCATCTACTATTTGACAGTTTCAGGTTGGATTAGGATGTACATGTGATCAACATCTTATGATTTGTAATTAATTTTTATTGCCATCAAATTGATATACTCGTTCCTATTTGCATGGCAGTCAAACCTCTCTGTTGAAGTTATATATATACACACGTCAACGCAAAGGAACTATAATAATTACATCCACCGACGCAACACCACAGTTTCTTTAGAAACATACCCCCTTAATAATAATTACAGCATGATATATTCACGACAAAACTGCTCTCTTTTTTCTCGAGCTGCTTTATAATAGCATATTAATTGAACTTCTGACAGTGCTGCCAAATTTAAAAATTAAAAGCTGCGACAAAGTTGTGCTTACTTTAAAAGACAGTAAGGGGAATCTGAAAATTGTCCTTGTTACTGGAGGAGAGAGGAGCAGGCTAAAAATTGAAAGGGTTGCAAAATGTTCATGCTTCCGATTTCGAATTGTTTCCCCTGGTTATATCGCATATCAAATAACCTTTCCCTAACTGATTTATGTTTGATGTTTTTTCTAGGCTCGGCAAGATAGTGTGATAGATCTTTATGGAAGTGGACAGTTGGAAGCAGCTTATTTCAGATAAGTAAACTCTTTATTTAATGAGTCTGGAGGTTGTACTTCAGCTCTCTTAACTACAAAATATCCAAGTTTAAAAAACTGTGGAAATAATATAAACAATTCCATCGTATCTTTCTTATTCCTCTTTCCTTTACATGTACTATTTAACAGTTTCAGTGTAGCTAAGAGTGTTATCACAGTCAAAATCTTTTGTCTCCTTGCTATATCATAAAGGTTTAGGCACTGGACATTGTCTTGTTGTGATACCAAATTCTAAGAAGTAAAGACAAATAAAAATTACGATCCTAGAATTTTAAGGGCTAACACTGATATATCAGTGGCCCGGTTGTCAGTTAATGCTGCAGGACCGAGAGTTTCCCGAAACTGGAAAATAATGAGCTGCGACATCGGGATAAATGTAAATTAATCCTGAATTCGTCAACGATTTGGATAATCCCAGTTCATTACTACTTTAGCGGTCAAATATGTTTTTGTTAGAAAAGAGTTCCAGTTGAATGTCTTTTTGATCATAAACAAGAAAGACTAAGTAAAAATTAAAAGAATGTGTTTTTGAACTAAACAGCGCACAAGTTAGAAAGTGATTAGGAATAACTGAAAGCAATTTAAATCAAAGGAAACATATGGCCATTTGTGAATCAGCTCATGTTTGCTTTCTAATACTTGTCCATCATCACGTCTTAGAGAAGATTACATATTGGTTTGTTGTTTCATACATGCATTGAGTACACTGAGTGCACTGAAGAGTATGTCGACAAGACACTGTTGATTATCTTGCATACTGTGATGTGCCACCAAATTATCATCACTGACCGTGCATTAATCTACAACAGTCAGTGAATAATTCATACTATTCGAACCAAGCTAAAACAAGCCCAAGCCAAGCGATTGTTAGTAGAAGGTGTAGAAGGTGTAAAAGGTTATGGTTTGTAAGTTTTTAGAAGAATTAACTAGGCCTTTTCTACGACAGACGCCATCATTTGTTTCTGTTTTACGTGTCAAATTATCCTCTTGGTATATCAGAGATCAAGCACTGGAGAAATCGTCGAAACATTTGACTCTTTGCAAGAAGTATGATTAAGATACCAAAATTAGACAGGCGTAGTGAAACCAGTCTGTTTTACAACGTAGTGGAGGTTTTCAGCATTTGCTATGGCGACAAGTGGAACGGCTGCTTTCAAAAAATGTAGCCCAATAAATTTTTGTAGTACGATAGAAGAAATATTTTTAATCGAAAAACACATCTATTCCCATTGACATATTTCACGACTTATTTAGCCTTGTTTTCTCCATTTTTATTCCGTCCACACAGCTAGACATAGATTATTTAGCGTTGTTTTTTTTTCATTATCTGATTTTTAATGCGAACAGTTTCCCTCAGCTTCGGAATAGCTACTACTGCTAATACTCTCTAATACACCACATCATGAAAGTATGAACATATCGTAGTCAAGCACAAAACAAAGTTTAAAAAAAAAAACATACTGTAATATCCTATTCTAACGACATATAATTCTACAACGGTGGGGTTATAATCACACAAATTCATTATCTTCTGTAAGATCGAAATTAAGGGGAGAGGTTTATTGTAGGAATATAATTTAACAGGATTTTTTCCCAAACTGCGTCGAATAAAAAGCAAGCAAACAAAGAAACAAAAACAGAACAATAAACAGATGGTACAGGAGGAAGAAAAAAGCATTTGACCAATCGGAATTTCGGAAAAATACAATGAGATATTTGTGAGCACTGGTATATGGGCAACTGGTCATGTTGGAAGTCACATAAGCAAACGTAGCTGGGCCTATGGGAACTCAGTTTCAAAACATCTTTACGTGAGCTGCTAGGTATCAGGAAAATAGATTAACAAGCATAATCCTGATTGTTTGATGCTCGATGTTTGAAAACTCTCAACAAAGAAATTTTCTGGTGAAAAAATTTAATTTTAAATTTCGGATGCATATGCTTGAACTTGTCTGGAATTTGTGAGTCCCAAAATTTACTTGGTTAAATTTATCGTGATGTGAGCATAGTGCCCACAAAAGTTCCAGTTGTCGACATCGAAGCCACGACATTAAAATCAGGCTTATTTGAAGGTAGTTGTACTCATTTCATTTGTAAAACAGTCTACATTTTGCTCGTGAAATTAAAAACATTAATACTCCAGATTGTATTAGGAGTTTTACAGAACGTTATTTTGGTAATATATCAAACACGAGAGGCAGTGTTTCCTCAGGATATCCAAACACCGAGAAAAGAGTTGAAAATGCGACGCGCAGTGGAGTATTTTTGACGAAATTCGAGGTGCAGTTTGGATAGCCGATGAAACACTGTCTCGAATGTTGGATGTATCTTCTCAATCGAAACAAACTAAGGGGTAAACGGAGGAGTAAAATCGTCAAAATCTATGTTCATTTAGACTGGGTATCCAACCTTCTTCGCCGCTGTGATTTCCTTTGTTTTAACTTCATGATTTTTTAATTATCATAATTTTTATTAATTAATTAAATCGGTTTTCTAAGGCTAACGATTGTTGCGCTAAATATTATGTTTTACCGAGTTTGCACTTAATACTAAAAGACGATTTGTGCAAGAAAGGTTCAAACTGTCAAAATAGTTTTGATCATTTTTCGAGTGATCAATGGCAGAAACTTTCGATAAGAGTTATAACGATAAAAATTACAATTTCCTTGATTGTGATTGGTTCAAAGAACTCCTGTTTTCCACTAATTCACTTGCCAAGTTATTATCGGACAGTTTGTTAATGGGCAGTTTGTTATCGGACAGTTCAATAAGCCAATCACATTCAAAGTTGTAGTTGAAATCAACCAATCACATTGAAAGTTGTAATTTAAATCAACCAATCTCAATTTCAGAGAGACATGAAACAATTTACTTCTCCTTTGTCAGTATTTTAATGCAAATTTTCCCTTTTTTTCATAACTTGGCTGTTCTTCTTTTCTCGGAAATTGTGATTTTTTATGATTAATTGGTACTAAGACTGTGTCGTCCAATTCGGTCTGTAATCGTTCTCGTGATAAAGAAATCGTTATTTTGTTACCACTTGTATGATGACAGACCGAATTGGACTCCACTCAGTCCTATTACCATTAAAAATAAACAAATTAAGTTGCAATAACAGTCACAGTGGAGTCCTGGCTACTAATTATTCAGAAATTATATTAGAAACAAAATGTTTATATTAAAACAAAATATTTTTCCGATCTTAAAAACGCGGAGGTCTCATCAATGAGGTGGTTAGCTTCGAGGGACTTAAAAAAATCTTTCCACTCGGCTTAAATATAGAACAAATATAACAAATCGTATTCTTTATTCAATATTTCACCAAGTATGTAAAGCAAAGCAGTCTATCATATCTCATTTTAAATGGCACAAAACTTACTTTCCAGAAAATTAAGTTGTCTTCCTGGAAACAATTGTTTAGATCTTAAAAAAAAAAATCAGCAGTAGAACTTGGCGAAAATAAAATAAAAATAAATGGACACAGACATCAATACGTTGAATCACTCTGGAATGAGAGTATCGTGGAAGTATTAAAGACTAAGAGACACGAGTATCCTCTAATTGCGTTCAAAATAGATCGATTATAACTCGACAAATGCGTCAGACAGAACGATGACCGATCTTCTGGTTACCTATGAAAAGCATTTACTTTCCACAAAGAACAAAACAAGTGATATTCAAATTTAGGTGTCTAACTAAGGTGGCTCAAAACAGTTTCTAGCACTTTCCAAGACGTAGATTCTAATGGGTCATTATAACCACTCTTTATCAGCCGATGCTACAATCGTGGTATCAAAAAATGGCCCAATCATCGGTGAACACGTTGTTATCATTTTCGTGAAACAATAGGTTACCATGGCAGCAGTATGACCTCGCAAAAACACCCTTAATTATAGCTTTGAGGGCTTGTTATTCAAAACTGACGGCAGGGTGAATTTTTTGTGTATTATCACATTTTATTTAGCAAGATAAGACGCAACTTTTAGTAAAGTTTAAAAATATTCTGTAGATGGGGTTCAGAGACACCTTAATTGTTCAAAATTTTAAGGTGGCTCTGAACCCCATCTACAGATGTTTTTGAAACGTTTGGCCCTGTTTTTCCTAGCTTATTTCAGGATAATAACAGAGCGATTTACTGTAAGTTTGTACACATGTTTTACATACATCTTAAGCTTAATAAACTAACTCAGTACAATATGCAATCGAACATTGTTAAAAAGACCAACGTGAAAAAACTCTAGTCTCTCAAGTAGGTCAATTCCTTCTGGGCGACAACTGCCAAATATAGTTAGGGAAGGATATGAAGCCTTGTGACTTTTAGCCGATTGACATTCCAAGTTGACAAAGGCTCAACAAAGAAATTTTCTGCAAAAATAATTTTTAAGTCCGAAGATTTTCTGTGTTATAGTATCTTGAATTGATACGAGTTCAAGTTGTTGACTTCTCAGAATTAAACTACGAAATTAAAGTGAAGCCTATTTGAAGTTAGCATCGCGTATTTAATTTTAAAACCGTCTCGGTTGGCTCGTTTTTGTTTTTCCCATTGATACACCATATTTTGACCTCAAAAATCCCGTTCATTTAAGTTGTGCAGATGAAAAAGCTATTGTAGTATTTTAAAATTGCATGCGCAAGTCAGAGTGTAAAGGATTGTTGTTCCAAATGGTTTGCTTTTCCCAGTCTGCACTTTTGTGCACTGAAGAATCGAACTGTGGAGCGTTTATACAAAATGTTAAAAACGGGAAGCAAAATATTTAAATTAAAAGAAGTTTTTTCCGGAACTTCAAAATGTGGTCGTATCAATGAGGTAGTCAGCTTCAAGAGGCTTTTAAAAGAGGATATTACACGGGGGCTCCAAGATATGAATTTTATTTTCGAGTGGCAAAAGAATATTTTACGAACGAGCGCAGCGAGTGAGTAAAATATTGTTTTTTGCCACGAGAAAATAAAATTCATATCTAAGCGCCCCCGTGTAATATCCTCTATGTATTTTTCGGACCACATAATAACGAAGTCGTCGGATAAACGGCATGGTATTAAAGATGATATCCACTCGGTACTGCGCAGTGTCAGCACCCCAATGTTTTTGAGTCTCGATGGAATGCGAATCGATATGTTATTTGTTATCTTTGAGGTATTAATTTCTTTTCGCAACAGTTTCTTTGATTTTTACAGCCACAAAGTTGTTTTAACAAGTGATATCAGAAAGAACGAAGCATAAAGGTTCCCGGCCATCCATAAAAACGGCAGTCGACATGAAACTTTGAAATTACTTCATCTAAGTAGTTGCAAAATGGAACATTTTGTGACTTCTTACACGAATCACAACAAAGAACGAAAACGAACTGCCGAGAGAGCGCAGTATGGTCTGGAAATCATCTTTACTCTGAGTTTCACGGTAGAAAGAACAACCTTGCAATATTAAGCCAGGCACAACTGCTGTCTTGCTTTATAACTCTATTAGAGAATCGAAACCACTATAAAACTGAAATACGTCGCTTTTATAATAGGGTCTCAATGAACTTTTCAGTCGGAAAGAACTGTTGATCAGCAGGTTTTTTCTCCTTACAAAATTAAAACTCTGTCAAATAGACAGGTGATGAAAAGAACGGATATCGTCAACCAGGGATTGTCGTCTTCACGTAAAATTACAAACTGAAACCTGTCAAAGTAGGACGCAGGGTTAGAAAATTACACTTTGTTTGGAAATATTCACAAATAGCCATAGTATTACTTTTCGCTGTTGTCTTGACCGAGCAGATCTTATCATAGCGACGAAGGTAATCTTGTTTATCTTAAAACAATGCTGAATTTCTCAATCTAGTTCAAAAACTTGTAAAGATAACTACACTGACAGAATATTAAACAGGAATTTATAAGCTAGGTTTTTAGGTTTCCGAAAATTAAAAGTTCTCATTTTTTTTAACAATGTAAGCTATAACCAGATAATAATAAATGAGAAACTATGTGGAAGGCTAAAATTTTATAGAAGGCGCGAAACACTCCTGGAAGCGCCTGATCTACCTTCAACGGGATAATTCAACAGATGTTCAAAATATGCTCGTCAGCATCAGCGCATAAAAACTGATCACCCATGCCAAGACTAATTTTTGCTGCACTTTAATCAAAATTTTAACAAACGGTTACCTCAAAGACCTCAAAGTTGTTGACGAAATGCATACCGACTGGAAATTAAATATACAGAGATCACCATACAACCTTGTAAGCAGTCACTAGGAACGAATTTTTACCGAATGCTTTGTAAGAAAGGTAGAGCAGCAATGAAGTTCAACCAACGATTGAACTCTTCTTCCAAATTTGTCAGAGTTGATTGTATGTTAAACGGCTTCAAGCTTAAACCTCTAAGAGACTTAGAAATTTTTACATTAACTGACAGAACATGACAAAAAGAAACGGTGAGGTGAAGACACAGCTAATTAACCTGTCCCATTTTGTCCGGAAAAACGCTTGTTTATTTCGTTTTGGAGAAGGCTGAACTGACACCCCTTTCCCTCTTACGATCATTTTCGTAATCATCGCGGGTGTCACCATTTTAAGAAAGCCTAATGTACTAAACAGACAAGTCATACGAGATTGAGATACAGAAGAAGTGAAATCAGGAACGATTCATTTGGTTTTCCTCACTTTTTTGTTTAGGACTGCTGTTGTTGCTGAGTACTACCAGAAGTCAAATGTCCGCAATGCGTACCTATTTTAAAAGGAAAGAATACGAAATTCCATTTTACGTAAAGGTTAGCTCGTGTCAATCACCATAAGCAAGAGCTTAACAAGGTAAGAGAGTGAATCCCTCATATAGGCCTTATACACAAGGTAATCCTTAAGTTATTTTTAGACATGGTACCCAGTTCATCCGAGAATGTTACTCGACCGATGCATGGACAGCCCAAACGACTTTCTAGAAACCTGCCTTAGACGAAATGGCCGTAAAGTCAATTGATATGTCTTGATTCTCAAAAGACGTTTCATGGCAGAGATGTCTTCTGCCTTTCAGCCGTCTTTTTTTTCGGATGGACTTCATTTGCTGTTTATTTAGTGTTGGGAGTTAAAAAAGCAAACTTCAACGGCAACCACAACGAGTACTATGTTTGTGTAAGCGGGCGTTATCATTTCTTTGTTCATGTTCTTCATAAAACAACAACGTGAAATGGCCGCATTCTGCATATTCGAGAGAACGTGAACTACCACGACCAATTTTAAAGTTTCTTTTTTGAATTTTAAAGCCGTCTTAAATATTCTGTTTGGGATATTCCTGGCAGATATTGACAAACCCAATGAATCTAAATTCTCGCGAGATTCGTCGGTTGAATATAAAGTCGTTTTTAATCGACGTTGTCTTTGGCTTTCTTGCCGTTGTTGCTTGGGCAGCGAGCGTCTGCCTCCACTTTTGGCCATCTGTTTGTTTCCTTGCATAACTTGTGTTTGGGCGTTTGTTTGCGTTGCGCTCATTTTTTTACTTATTTCTCTGCCGTTCATTCAGTTGTTTTTGTTTGTGTAGGGAACATCCGTGTCTTATTTAAACTCCTATTAAAGTTTCTAAATAAATTTAAACATAGCGAGAGCCTAAGCTCATTTGCTTGTAATCAAAATATTAAAGAAGACATCCCAAAGCGTTGGAGACTTTCCTTTCCTTTGAATCGCAACGAAACGGAACGTAAACAGATCTTCCAAGAAAACATCCACGCAACGCGCGAGTAACATACGCTGAAGAACTGGGTACCTCCTCTAAAAACAATTTAATAAGAATTACCTTGGGTATAAGGCGTATATGGGGGATTTACTCTATTACCTTGATAATCTCTTGCCATAAGTTATCATTGACTAGGAAATCCATGGGTTTGCTCATACAGCACTTTGATTTCTAAATGTATGTTGGTAATCATAGCAGATATTGATATTTGACCAGTATGAAGAAAAGTACACACAATAAGTCAAGTAAATGACTCCGAGATAATGGTTAGTCCCTGGGGCGGAGAACAAGTCCCTGGGGCGGAGAACAAGTCCCTGGGGCGGAGAACAAGTCCCTGGGGCGGAGAACAAGTCCCTGGGGCGGAGAACAAGTCCCTGGGGCGGAGAACTGGTCAGGAAGCTGGGTACTTTTAACATCCCTGATGCTGTCATCTCATGGATTACCGACTTTTTTACCTCGCGCAAACAGCGTGTCAAACTCGGCCACGACAATAAAATTGTGGAGGAGAAGGAGGAGGGAAAACAATAGAATTGTGGAGGAGGAGAAACGAAACTTTTTGCGACACGAAATTTTATGGTGATTTCGAGGGCTGATTGGTCAGAAACGGCAGAAAGGGTACCTTTTTGGTCCCGTGTTTTTTCTTGGGCGCGCTTTGAGTCTCAGGTGTAAGGCGCACGCGTGGCTAAACAGAAAACAAGTCACGATTAAATTCAACCAATGATTTATTTACAAACTATAATTACATTCTTCAGAACTTTTTAAGTCTTCAAATTACGTACAATTAACACGAGTGAAAAAATTGGTATTCTCAATGTAATAAAGACGATTAATCACGTGCCTTAAGAATAGAGAGCGTTTGAGTGAAACATTTCGTAGTTGTTGGAGCTTTCGTTGTCAGTAAATGTAAATATTCATTTCAAATCTCTGTGTATTATTATTTTTTGTATTCGCTAATAAAAGTAATAATCAAGAGTTGTTCAAAAATATTTATTGTCGCTTGTTGGCAATTAATTAAGCGCTCCGAACTTTTATTGTTGTCATTTC
Organism: Micromussa lordhowensis; assembly: GCA_964020085.1. Classification (NCBI taxonomy): domain Eukaryota; kingdom Metazoa; phylum Cnidaria; class Anthozoa; order Scleractinia; family Lobophylliidae; genus Micromussa; species Micromussa lordhowensis. The sequence continues at coordinate 31,678,793 of OZ026598.1, read as the reverse complement.
AATGGTAGAGCTGTCCCATGGGGTTTTTCCGTCGGAGTTTGTATGCAAATCTAGGGCTGAAAGTAGAGTCAGTGCGTGACTAACGGAGCGGAAACCTCGACCACTTAGCTAAGCCGAATATATTTTCTCTCGTCGCCAAAGTCAGATAAAAACATAATAGGTCATAATAGCTTCATGTCTTTTACGCTCAAGCAAGCCATCTTCACGATTAACGTTTCGACTTGCATGCTTGGAAGCTATCCGCTCAAAAATATTATTGACTCGACAAGAATAAACTGAAAGTCTCAGAGATAAACTTTCGCAGCAAAGCGATTACAAGAACGATAGCGATTTCGTTAAAATTCGCGCTTTTATTTTAAACACAGGATAGATTTTTCATAAGGCAATCAGGGTTCACTATTAGCGGGCAAGCCCAGGCAACCTTATTGTCTCTAATTAAGCGTTTTGACAAGGCCAAAACAACCACAAAGAAAAACCAAAACCAAAGTAATTACCTGAGTACTTTCGACACATATCAGCGCCACAGTGGTGTTGTGTTTGTCGGCAATTTTCTTCAAAACTGGTTCATTCAATACTACTGGATCATCCTTGTGGACCATCCCTGTAGGTTACTACAATCCCTGATAATAAAACATTGAGACCCAGCAAGACATTTGGGTTATTGGCCAAGCTGGCTTAAGAAGCTGGCCAAGAAGTAGGTTTTCACGTAAGTGATTTACCTGAAGGTATTGAACCCTGAATTTCTGTTTATGCCGCGAGCAGAGAAAGAAAATCAGGGAACCAGTCTTTTTAGTATATGTTTAGATTGAATTTTGAGCTAATGAGTGAAATAGAAGTTTTTGTTTCCATTTGAAAATCAGTCACTGCTGTAATCTGGAAATAAAATATCTCGGCCTGTTCAAGTGAAAAAATTCTTCCATGTTTTCGTAGCTAAACCGATAAAGGTCACACACGGCTAATGTGAAACTGCCGTTTTGCATGGGGCTAAATGTCTCTAGTGAAAGCGCTTCATTATCCTTACAAAAAATATATTGATACAGTTCTTTTTGAAGAATGACAATTGCCCAAACTTGATAAGCAGGATTTAGTCTGTAATTTTTCTTTATTCCGCATGATCACGACCCTGCGAAAATCGATTGCGCATCAAAATATGGAAGGTCGAAAACATGTCGACGAATTTTAAAACGCTATTGGGAATTAATTTTGTAAACAACAATTCATCATGTAGAAGAAAAGTTGACCACTACGTGTTAGTCCTGAAGGGAATTTACTGCTAGGATCACATTTAAGTGCGCCTTTGTAGGAATCAGCTGACCAATCACAGCTTACAATAGTATCTATCGTGGGGCCCGAAGTTGGCGCACAAGGTCCTCAACGTGCTTAAAGAATTGACAGTCTAAGCGCTTAGCGACACCAATTTTATTACGTTATTTACGAGTTACACGTACAGGAACTAAAGAGCAAATCAAGCTGAGAATCAACAGTGAATAGTCAGTAGGCTTAAAGGCCGTTGGTTTCTTGTTGCTTGCATCCCATCTCATCTCTACTGCAGTTACTACTGCTCCCCATCCCACAGATCTTTAGGAACTTCCAGGTTACAATTGCGGTATGGCCAATGCATTAGGAAGTATCGATGGCGGACTCCAATGTTCTCGATGGCCTTCATGTCCTCGTCGTCTAGCTTGACATTAAGTGCTTCTAGATTCTCTTTGATGTGATTTTCAGAGACAGATTTAGGCAGGACTGAAATTCCACGCTTAATTCCCCAGGCGAGAGCGACCTGGAGAAAAAAATAAACACCCCAAGATTGCAATAACTTTTTAGGATAATAACGAGTGAAGTTTTCTACAGGCAACAAGAACGTCGCCAAAACAGTTTTCAATGAATAGTATATATATGTATGATGTTATACGTGTCGAATTTTTTTAGCCTTCACTGTAAAAGGAGAAAGTTAAAGGATTTTAACTTATTTTGGTTTGCATGGGGACTAGTACAGTACTACGGTGAAAGTTCAACCTTCCCTATGCTCACTCTGTAGAACTTAATGAACTTAGATAATGATAATTGTGATACTATAAAATAAGACATGGTTAATTTTACTTTAATCGGCAAGGGAGTAGTGCTGGATAAGAAAGAATGAAAGTGAAAAAAATCATTTCACCTTGCTTTGATCTACGCAATGTTCTTTTTTCAAACCACACTGATGTAACTTGAATGCTATATCGTAACCTTATTATATGTTCACGATAATCATTACTGTTTTAGTGTTAGTTTACAAAAGCGTTTTCCAACACAGTTTGTATTTATGGTCATGCAAATAAAGCTAGTTGTTGTTGCTGAAAGTGGAGTACTTTTAGAGTTCCAGCCTCGTCAGGTACAAAAACATACTAAGGGAAGGTGATACCATAGAGCGGTTTTCAATTAGGTGTCGTAAACTGAACCAAAGCCAAACTAAAAACTTAGCAATTATAGACTACTAAGCCAATCTCAAACCGTAATAAAACCAAAACGAAGATAACTGCCTGATTACTTTCGACACTCATTCGAGAACCGCTCTATTTGCCATTTATTTTAGCTTACCAGCGCAACAGTGGTGTTGTGTTTGTCAGCAATTTTCTTCAAAACTGGTTCATTCAATACCACTGGATCATCCTTACGGACAAACCCTTTAGGTCTGTCATTTGATCCTAAAGGAGAGTAACCTGCTACTACAATCCCTGAAAGTAAAACATTGAGATTCAATATGACATTTGAGTTATTGACCAAGATGGCTGCGCTGGATATTGGCGAAGTTTCGTTTTTGCGTGTATATGGACCGAGACGGAGTCGAGGTCCATAAACTCGGAAAAAAAGAACGAAGCCAATATCCAGCCATCTTGACAGAACAAGTTTGGTCAATAAAAGTTTTTTTATGGCTTTCGGGGAAATGTTTCTTGCGGGACGCAGGCGCGTAGTCCAGAGCGGGCAAGATAGCGTCATCTTTCCCGCTCGGTAGCCAATCACAATTCACAACGCAGGAGTTGATTCTCCTTGCCCACTCACGAAGCTAGCCATATAACAAAAAGAACTACTAACAAGTTGCCGATCTCGGAAAGTGACCAAAGGGCCACGCCCTACTTTTCCTCCAATCAACCCTACTTGTTTTTAAAGGAAGAAAGACGCATCCTACAATTCTATTCTGTTTAATTTCAGCAAAAGAACAGCAACGGGAAATAAGCTAAATGAGGCTCAGAATAGGGTTAACCGTTAGTCGAGAACGGGCCAAAAATTAAGCCGTTAGCCATAAAAAAAGTGTTCACCGTAAAAACATTTTGGCCACGAAAGGGAAAGTCTCAAGATCTCTTGTTAAGACTTGTATGTGTCTTGTCTTGTGGCTTGGTATTTATAGCTTACCA
>OZ026598.1:31652898-31670398 GCA_964020085.1 Micromussa lordhowensis | reverse complement strand
CAGTTTTTTGATCGGGATTTTTTGGGATGATTGTATTTCGTAAGTACTGGTGAGACTGATATCACTATCCGTAGCAACAGATGGGGTTTCATCACGAATACACCATTTATTCCAAACCCTCCTATATGCCTCGTTGTCATTGCGTTTTTTTTCTAGCCATATTTCTCAAGTTGAACTGGGGATTCGTGGTTGAAGCTCTCTAGCTTTATTTTGTGATAACAGGTTTTGGCCTGGGAAAGCACTCAGTTCTGTAAAAACCTGGGGAAACACTCTTGCTGCTTGGATAAATATCGGAATCTGCTACAGGAAATTATCTTCAGAGATGTCAATGGCACGCAGAACCTAGGTCCAACCATATCGTTTTAATCCCAGAACATAACCAGAACGTAACCAAAGAATATTTTACAAGGCACGTAAAGTCTTAACTAAACATTATTTCACACATCTCAGAAGGCTCGATTGGTTAAAACGGAATTCATCGCTTACAACATTAATAACTTTCAAAATGTTGCTGGTAGCTCACAGCTAAACAAAGGCCTACAGCAGGTAGCAATTACAGTTAGACGCTTATTACAGTTATGATCCTACAACAAAATAGCAGGTGTCTGTTACGGCTAATGAACTGGAACAGTAATTCGTAACTTAATTGCAAAACCCACTAAAACAAGTATATCTATGTTGGATTTCTATATTTTCTGACAGCGAAAGCAACTAAACAAATAAAACTTAATCATCATAATATTCCTCCTCACAATTTGTTCTCCTCAGTCCCAAGCCGGTCGCTTTGCATCCTCGGAGACCCAAGGGGATGCCAGTCAGGACGACGCGATATAGTTTTCGGGCGAAAGTTTACTTCAAGAGCTCCTGAAGTAAACTTTCGCCCGAAAATATCGCATCGTCCCGACTAGCAGCAGCCCCCGAGTCTCCGAGGATGGTCGCTTTGTAAACAGCCAACTGCCGACACTAGTGTCTTTCCTGCCCGTTCGAACTTTTGACTATGTTGTGTTTATTTGTAAAGTTCCTTTGGTGTGCTTGTGGGGCACGTTCGGAAACTACAATTGCTTGCTTCATTGCAGCTTAAAGCTAAGCGTAAATATATAACCATGTTACGTGCCACTGAAATGAAAAAATTCTAGTATCCTTTTCTATTTATTCGAAATTATAATTTCTAAGATGCCTGTAATCATGGTGAAGTTTAGTTTTTAAAACAAGCAAGAGAAAATATTTCTCGCTGGCCAAATCGCTTTTTGGCGACAAACAGCGTTCAGACCTGGAATCAAGTTTACTTTCACACTTGGATAGTGATTTGCACACTGAATCTGATGAAAAGAGCTGTTGACATTGCAGAAACTTCTCTTCAGTTTGATAGCCTTTTCAAATTATGCGTCTTTCTTCTGAATCAACCTTTTTCATGTTGTTTGTCAACAGTCAGCCCACCCAAACCTACTTCGTCCGGCGTCTCATAGTCTCCTTCACATCCGTTATCAGAGGGAGAAGCGTTGCGTGACGACCCTAATAACGGCTGTGAAGGAGATTTATGGGAAGGAAGGAATTATGCGAAGGAAGTTACCTAAAGCCTTTCTTTCAAAGCGAGGCCTGGTGCACAACCATTCATGAGTTTAATTTGCATGTGAATGAAATGTCATTTTTCATATGGAAGATGAGCACCAAGACTCGCTTTGAGAAAGAGGCTACATTACGCCATTGGCTGGCTAAGGACCAATGGGAGTCGTGTTTGGCCTGTCTATTTATTAACCATCATTGCGAAATTATTTTGACAGAGGCCCGTCCCAAAGGTAATGTTTTAGCCAATAGAAACCAGATATTTTCGATCCGTCACAAGGGTACACACCACGAGAAGTTTATGCCAAGCCGCAGAATGTCTAGCATTCTCACCCGGTATGTACGAGCTAATTGCGCTAGCAATTTTAGACGTACAGAGTATTTCAGAAATACCGGCAACTGATGAGATCCACAAGGAGGATCGAAACCATGGTCTTGCCTGAACTAAGCCGAACAATGGCATATACAACACGCAACACAGTCAACAGACTTGCGCGTAAAGAGCTATATTTGAATCCTGTGGTACCAATGGCATATACAACACGCAACACAGTCAACAGACTTGCGCGTAAAGAGCTATATTTGAATCCTGTGGTACCAGAACGATCAAAGGAGGAATAAACCTATACATCGAGCTCCAGAGACATAAGCTCGATCAGATAGTTGCAAGAAACATAAGAATTTCGCTAGACAAGCGTATAGCTTTCTCGAAGTATAGCTACGGTGTCTCCGAAGAAAAACGTACAAAGGGCAAATATGATACCCGTGACAAGAATCTATCTACTGTACTCGCAAACAGTTCTAATCATAGCCGGGCCCGGCGTCACAATTTAGAATGCAAGTTAGTAACACGTTCACAGTAAACGTCATATTTTGTCCCTCAAAAGTAAATACTTGGAGACTTAAAAACATATCTTGCAATAGAAATGAGCCGAAACAATACACTAGCACATGGCAAATTATAGAGGTGTCAAACCCAACGAAGCGACATGCAGATAACAGCGGAAATCATGCAGACCTATGACCTCTTAAAATTTGCCATAGCACGATCTTAACGGCTCTTCTTTCTCCTTATAACACAAATTATACGAAGCGACAAAAAGGTCGAGAGGCCGAAAAGAAAACGGCAAATGTATAAATGCCACGAACCGTAGGAGTCGTGTAGGCCTGTCAACCCCATTTTACACACTAATTAATCTGATGAAAAGAGCTGTTGACATTGCAGAAACTTCTCTTCAGTTTGATAGCCTTTTCAAATTATGCGTCTTTCTTCTGAATCAACCTTTTTCATGTTGTTTGTCAACAGTCAGCCCACCCAAACCTACTTCGTCCGGCGTCTCAGTCTCCTTCACAGCCGTTTAATATTAGGGAGAGAAGCGTTGCGTGACGACCCTAATAACGGCTGCGAAGGAATTATGGGAAGGAAGGAATTATGCGAAGGAAGTTACCTAAAGCCTTTCTTTCAAAGCGAGGCCTGGTGCACAACTTGTCATGCATACGAAAATTAATTTAATTTGCATGTGAATGAAATCTTATTTGCATATGAAAGAATGAGCACCAAGACTCGCTTTGAGAAAGAGGCTAAAGGTATTCGGAAATGGCCTATTGTGCCCGTAATTATGGGCTATTCGCACTCATTTCTTGCTGTCAGAAAACTGGACTGCTCCGCGTTTCGCAACCTAACCATCACGCCCTGTGCTTGTGCTTTGCGTTTTCCGCCTTTCACCGCAGAAATACAGGCACGCCTGCAGTAACATAAATTTTAATATTTAGAGAGGAAGCCACATCAGCCCTTGCTGGTTTTCATTTGGGTACTCTGTTCTGATCTGGCAGACGGCATAGACTAGTGGGAGTGCCTGATGTATGATACATCACTGACAGTTGCATGAAAGCGTTAGCATATGAGAAAAAGAAAAAAGTTTGCGACTTCAACCAGCTTTTATTCCATGTGGGCCCTTTCTGCCATGTTTACTCCTGGGAGTGCATTAGATTAATAAAGGGGGCAAGTTTCTAAAGAAACTGTGGTGCTGCGTCGGTGGGAGTATTACAAGATAATTTGGTTTCATCAACTGGTTGATAACGTGTTAGCCCTTCGCGTTAGCCCTTCATTCGCCATTCGTCGGAGCGAATTCGCTCCGACGTCAGCTTCCGAATCTCTTTACGGTGGCCAATTCACATTTTCAACCCAGTTGATAAAACCAAATTATCCATTAGATTATTAGTTTTCAGTTTCTTCATTTGTTCAAGAAGTCTGGCTGTTCCACTAATTAGTAGTAGTTCTCGAGAGATTTCACCGAAATTTCTGGGTGTCTCGGTGAGACGCAGAGATCACATCACTTAGCAAACTAATACTAACCAATGAGCGCTATGCAAAATGGCGGTCGCGGTTTAATTGTGATGTGGAAAACCATACATTTTACATGTACAGGTGAAAGAAAAAGAAGCATCAACTCTCAAACCACATGGACATAAATTTAACCAGTTGCGGCCACGAGGCTTAGAGTCCTTGGGGTACGTTGAATAACCTAAATGATTTTGAACTAAAAACATAATTTTTCTAACTTTTTTTTCCTTTCCAGATCACTGTCTGTACACGACAGCTCAGCTAAATCTCTTAAAACAACTCTGGGATATTTATTTCAATGTTATTATTTTGTTTCTGTTTCTGTTGGTTCGTCTTCTTCATCCTCGGTTTGTTTAGCAAAGTACTTCTTCTTTTCTGTTGGATCAGGTATGATTGTCTCTTTACCAGGCTTCCACCCAGCCGGACAAACTTCACCATGTTTGTCAGTGTATTGAAAAGCCTGCACTAAACGGAGAGTCTCGTCAACTGAACGGCCCACCTGCAAACAGAAGCGGGTGGAAATGTTTAAGTAAACGTTAATGCCTTTGAAAGGTCATAGATCCTTAAGTCTAAGGGCTATATAGGTGTGTGCGGCCTTAAAGGGGAAGGTTGTTTAGCCGTTTTGGTCAGAAATAGGGTATCGTTTTTGGCCATGTTTGTCATAAATAGGGTACGGTTTTGAATTCGGTATGTTTTTTTAAAGAAGCTACTTTTTCATCATTATTAATACGTCCATCAACAAAAGCCCTTCACAATGCCTTTAACATCGGTCTGCACTAGGTAACTAATTATAAGACAGGGCCGGGTTGCTCAAAGCCTGATTAAGCTAACCCAGGGTTCGCGAGAATTTTGATTTCAGTTTTGCAACTTTTCGGAGAGGTTGTCTGTTTATATTTTTTGGCCTTCTCATAATCTCAAACTAAACAAAAAAATAGGGAGCGAAAAACATTTTTATACAAGAAAAATTGATACTTCGGTTAACTTTTAATCCTGGGTTAGCGTCAAACGGCTTTCGAACAACCCGGCCCAGGTCTGAAACAGGGTACTAATGGTATCAAATTTCTGATCAGGTCATCATAAATAGGGGAGGGTAGGGTAGGGCAGGGAAAATCTCAGATTGCAACAGTTTAGGGAAGCGGGCTGCACACCCCCACACGATTTTTCTGGGAGTATCCCCCCGTACTGATGTTTGTGTACATGTAGGTGCAAGTGAAGCGCTCGTGCATAGGAGTTAACTCTTGTGTATAAGAATTCCTCCACAGCATAAACCTACAAGAGGTTACTGGCTTGAGGTGGATACCAGGCTCGTACCAAAGCAAGCCTTGACAGAAACATAGTAAACCTCATTATCACACATCAATCATGGTTGCCACAGACATCACTTGTCAAAATTCCCTGACGTATCCTTGATAAACATAAAATTTCCCTCACCAAATAAATACAAAATGTCAGATCTAGTTGCAGCTTCTAGCCTCAAGTTAAAGCCTTCCTTACCACTAGTTCGTTAAGATGGATAACTTTTCAACAATTCTTCCTTCTTCATTAAGCAAAAATGTTGTTGAGATCACAGTTACCCCAATGTTTCTTTCAGCCTTCAATGGTATTAAACCAGCCATGGTAAATGATTTCAATTTTTCCTGACCTTTCTTCAAAATGTCAGTTTTTCCTGACTCAAAATAAAATTCCCTGACTTTTCCCTGACTGGTGGCAATCCTGTTAATGGACTATTTACTGTAAGTGTACACCAATATTACTACTTACCGGCAGGTCATTCATAGTAATTTGACGTAGAGTACCTTTGTCATCAATAATAAATAGACCTCTGAAAGATAATTACAGAACACGATATTTGTACTGAGAAATAAAGATGTTGTTGTTGTTGACAATTGTAGTGAACACTGAATGGGGCATTTTTGCAACAGAAAAATAGTTAACTGGTAAATTACTTTGGGTTGCCTGGGAAGTGTCACAACAACTGTTAAAAAAATGTCAAGTAATGTGTCACTGGCAATAACAATAGTATTCACATCACTGCATGGCTTGTAAAAGTATACAAGCAAAACTACACAATGAGACTGTTTACAATTTCAGCATATAGTAATATGCCCACAGTACACAAGATTTGATCAATGATGTGAGTAACGCAGTGACTCTGATGTGAACACTTTTTTGAGTGCACTCGTAATTAGACTTAGAGTTGTAGCCTATACTGTGAACACAGCGTAAAGAAATACCATACATGTACTTTCGAAGTTGTCAAAAGCAGCCAGCTTGTGCCAAAATCACTACCGGTATGTACTAACAAATTAAAAATATTTTGACCAGCTACTCTGCTATGGTACATGTATTTGTCTGATTCTTTAGAAAGCAATGGCAGTCAACCACTGACCACAACAATAAAGCCACCTACCAAAAAAACATGTGACAACCCTGACATCTCATGAGGATTATGTAGTTCCAGAATGTTATCCAAACCTCCCCCACAGAAGGGTTTTTCCAAGGCCGCTCCCCCCTCCCCTTCCCTACTGTCCTGGAAATGCCATTTCAGCTTCATATATTTCTCTACATTTTTCAGTCTCACAGATCCCCCCCCCCCCCGCCACACACCCCCCAGGAAATCCCAGTGCCTTCTGTGGGGGGGGGGGGGGGGAATGGATATTTTCTGGAACTGCACATTCAAGCAAGTAAAATAAACAAATGACAAAACATATAATTCCTGTAAGGTCTACTCAACCATGCAATAAACAGATCTCCTCACCTTAAGGTGTGCCCTTCATTTTCAAGAAGTACTCCATAATCTTTAGCAATTTGGTGGTTTAAGTCTGATAAAAGGGGATACTTGAGCCTTCCTAGACCACCCTCTTTTCTTGGAGTGCTGATCCTAGAGTTGGAAGAAATCAACAAACATTTTGATATGGCCAGCATAACTAGTAATGTGAATTGTTTTCCAGACGTACTTACCAAGCTAAATGAGTAAAAACTGAATCTACCGAGCAGCCAACCACCTCAGTGTTAATTGCACGGAACTCTTCAATCCTGTCACTGAAGGCAATGATCTCCGTTGGACAAACAAAAGTACTGCAGAACACAGAAAGATGAAAGTGAGTTTACAAATGAAAATCTTGGCTGAGAAGCCATAGTAATTGCAGAAGCATGCAAGTGTAGTCTTTTTGGAGCTGAGTTGATCAACAACGAGAGTACATACATAGTTCCATGTACTTTATTCAACCTCCCTTCAGAAGTGGGTTTCTCAGCATCACTGCATCACTGCATCACTGGATCACTGCATCACTGCATGAAGCAGCTAGTAGTATTGCTAACCCTCCCCCCCCCCCCCAACCAACCAGATAGGATGCTGGTTCATGCCAGATCAGTCCCACATATTTCTATGGCCTGCGTTATTCGGAAGGTAGACAAGACTATCGACTGGATAAATCACTATCCAGTGGATAATGTGGTTTGCTTAGTTACACTGCACTGTGCGTTTAGCGAAACCAGGGCCACCCAGACAATGAAAACCAATCAGATGGCAGAGTTAAAACAATAGATTCCAACATATATATAATTAAATTACAATTACCAAAGCAGCCCTGTCAAAATGCTTTCAATTTTGTCATCCACAGTAAATTATTTGCCACCCACTTCACACTGGAGTTAACTTATCCTGACCAATAACAAAACCATCTCAAGCTGTTATCCTGCCCACTACTACCAAAAACATTTGACTGGGCTGTCAAAGCAACAAAAAATACTGGAAACCAGAGACAAAGTCTACATACTACACATAACACTTACAAAGAACACTTACAAGTCAAGAGGATAGAAAAAGAACACAAGATATTTCCCTGCAATAGAACAAATAGAGACATGAAATCAGTTAAACTTGTACAATTGAAAGAAACATAACGTTGAAAAAATAATAACTTTCAATACCAAAAAATTTATGCAAGAAGTTAATAGTTGATCACCTATTACAAGATTTCTAATTTTTATGCTAAAGGGAAGTCCAGCACATATCAAACAGTGGCAAAAAATTCAACCTTGAAGGCATTGAAACATTTTCTTTTTACACGCACTCTGAAACATCCTTAGTTAAGGAATATCTGATTAAAATCATTACCATATCAATTCATTGCAAGAAGGCATCGATGGCCCATCAAGAGCTGGGAATTAAGCTATAGTTTAGGGATATATCCCAAGGAGGAGGAGTAAGATAGTCTTCAACATTTTTCTCTGTTAGTTTAAGGGAGGCGTGGTGGCCTCATGGTTAGTGCGCTCGACTCCGGAGCGAGCGCTCCGGGTTCGAGCCCTGGCCTGGGACATTGCGTTGTGTTCTTAGGCAAGACACTTTACTCTCACGGTGCCTCTCTCCACCCAGGTGTATAAATGGGTACCGGCGAATTTAATGCTGGGGGTAACCCTGCAATGGACTGGCATCCCATCCAGGGGGGAGTAGAAATATTCCTAGTCGCTTCATGCCACGGAAACTGGGATAAGCTCCGGCCTGGTGGGCCACTTGGCTCGTATGCAGACTTTACCTACCTACCTTTCAATGCAAATTCAATTTCATATCGGTTATCAAATGGGGATGAGTGAAATTAAGAAATAATTTCACAAGCGTTTTGTCAGAATTTTAATTATTTCCCAAGCCTTTAGGCACGGGAAATTATTATAAATTTGACAAAATGCAAGTGAAATTATTCCTTTACTTTTGATTACCTTTTAATATCATAGGTGACAAATTATACAGTTTAAAATTGTGAGTTTTTGACTCGTTTATATGTATTGAGAAATTTTTACACAAAATGTTGCCATGGCAATTTTGTAATTTCACATGTGAAATACAAATATGTGGTAGAGCGAAAGGGTTAATTTCACACAACTACTTAAATATTAATGTCATCCTACAGCAATATGCTGCGAAACGCCTTCTCACTCTAAACACAACAGCAAACTTCTGATTACAATCTTTGCTATTACCAAAGAACTCATTTTTGTCAGACCCAGGCAAGGATCTTAGCTGTAATTAATGAAAGAAATAAATTGATTTAGCTTATGTTTGTCAGCCTTTGTTGATAGCTCACCTTTAAAATCAGTAATCTTCAGGTCTTTAAACTCTCCATTTACTACAGCCGTTCCTTCCCAATGTGGTGCTGGCTTGGAGACTGTTCAGAGAGTTTTCATTTACCATTAGATCTTCTGCAGTTTTACATTTACGTTTTTTAATTAAAATAGACACTCCCATAATCTTGATTACTGCTGGTTAATTAAAACTGGCGTAAACTTGGCTGGGGGATGAACACAGCACAAATTACAAGTCTGGGAAAATTTAAAAGTTTGATGCCCAGTTCAATAATTTGCAGATGATTTACATGTATGTTCTGAGGTTTTGGAACTTTCAAAGTAAAGACACATGGAGGTTTTACCAATCAAGTTTGAAGGATGCAGCTGTGCTGGTAAGTGAGTTAGGATAACATTCTTCGCTTTTCCAAACAACTGTCTCCAAATGTTCTTGGAACTGTGGCCCATTTATAAATGCAGTCAAAATGTACAAATGTATGGTGAAATGTGGCTATCTAGGGATGTTGCATCCTTCATCAGTGAATTTGTTTACCAGGTATCTTTAGTTTTTAAATAATTCACAAATATAGTGTAATGCAAATTTTCTGGGAATTGTATTCAATTTTCCACTTTCCCCATACATTTACTGTAATTTTTACCATGTTTGCTCTAACCAAGGCATCAGAAACCTTCTTATTGTACCAGTACAACGTAATGTACCACATGTACATTGTAAAGTTCTAATTTTCCATGACCTTAGTGAATATTAACTTTCACTCAAAAATATATACGAAAAAAACAATTGTACTCTCCACAACTTTCCTGTCACTTATCCTAATGCTGAGTCAAACTCTCTACAAGGGCAGACCAATTTGCCACATCACATAAACTTAATAAATGAAGAGGTTAATAACCTGACTGACTCTAAAAATAGTAAAATAGCGTAGTCGTTCTAATATAGTCACTCACAAATGCAGAGGTCAGGAAGTAAAAGTTTAACTGTTTTGGCCCCAGCGGCTGCTTCAGTAGAAGTACTGTGAGCCTATCTTTCCTTCCACTATTTCGAAGATAGCTGAAAACAGTAGCCTTGCCTTGACTACCATACAAAATTCAGATGCTTGAAGTGCTAAAAGCGGAACGTATAATTTATATGTACATTGTGCTTCTACACTTTCCAGCTTTCTCGATCTTGCAATCAAGGAAGTTATAAAAAGTCTTCGATGATTCAGCCACGAGTTTAATATCGCGTTCTATTTGATTTTGGGTTGATCGACCACTAAAGTTCAATCTACATCACGTTTAACTCCGAAATCCGACCGAGCGTTTGGCCAACCAAAGACACAAACAAAAGGTTTGGTTAAAATATATTCAACGAAATTCGTTCCGACTCACTGGTTTGCAAATAAAAGCGAACATCAACACTCGACAGTAAGCTTTGATTGTTAAGTACTTCTTAAAAACGGAATAAACAAAAAATGTTGGCTTTGAAATCTTTGTCTTTGCAATTTCCTACTTTCCAAGACGCAAATCAGCGAACGCAAGATCGGACAAATATGTGCACGGCAACTAATTTCACCGCAATCTTCTGGCCTGATTTGACGAGAAACAATCAATTCTTCAGCCTGCAGGCTGGATTTACGAAAACAAAATACTGCCTTGTAAACGATAGTGACAAGGGATAAAGGAATTGTTTTAATTTGTATGAACACACGTGGTAACACGCACGTTTTCAAACAAATTTTTAACCAGACCAAACTGAGCTTACTTTGGGCTTTGCTCCAGTGAACAGCATGTTCTGAAATCGTCGTTCTCTCTGGATAAACTTGGCCACCAGCATATCGTCTACAAGTTTCCTCTTCATCTACCTTATTGGCAAAACTGCAAACAGATATAAAGGCCACGAGAAATAATAAAACTGCACCGACCCTTGTAGCCATCTTGACTTTGTTAAAGAAATAAAAGAAATAGCGCCTGCGCAATACTGTGGGGCATTCCCTGACGTGGACCAATCAAATTTTTTGATTATAGGATCGTCTGAGATTTGCTGTTACAGACTAGTCCCAATAATTATGTTAGTACGAACTCAGCTTTCGTCAGAAGCCAGGAAAGATAACTTAAAGGTAAAGTAAAGTCTCCCTCAGGCTTAGCCAGTGGCCCTTGCAGCCGGAGCTTATACCGGTTTCTGTTGCATGAAGCGACTAGGAGTATTTGTACCTGGACTAAGAGAGGCACTATGACATTCGGTCTAGCTTGAGATCGCGAGAACACAACGGAATGACCCCGGGGCCCGGCAGCGGCTAAGCATCAGGGCACAGCGCCTTCACACTCGAACAATAGTTTCATTATTGTTGCGACTAGCTAAAACACTGTGCTACGTACTACGGGATGAGAGGATGGGGGAGAAATCCCTCGTGAAAAGGTCGGGGACTGCTCGTCGCCTCACTTAGGGGTATAGATCCAGGATTCTAGTCTCACTTAGGATGTTCATGACGAAACGCCACCGTTTCAGCTGTCAAAGTATATTTTAGGGTGCGCTCGAAGAAATAATATCGAGTCTATTTCGTTTTATCTTTTAGGAGTCAAAAAAAAAACTTGAGACACGCCCAGATTGGTTTCCTTTAGGAGTTAAATTTGATTTCTCCAATTAGCATCCCCGACCTTTCCATATGGGAGTTCTCCTCCCCCTTCCCCACCCCCCCCCCCCCCCCAGAGTGGTCACGTTAGACACGATCGTTTATGAAGAAGCTGTTGTGTTCGAAAGCAATTACTTAAGGTTACTATGCACCTTCAGACCGACCATTTTTTCGAAATTTTGATTTTTAGGTTAATGTATAGGTCTACGCATGAACTTTCATCCAAAAAGAAAAATTCTCAAAAATATTAAATGATGGCGGAGAAAATACGGTTTTTCGTTTTTACCGGAAGTAAAACTTTCGTGTCTGATTGACAGGCTGTAGGAAACCTGTTGACGTATATGCAGTCAACCGTGACACTAAACACCAAGGGTTGATTGAAGATTCACCAGGAAGTCAAGGGAAGTAAACTTTCCAAGCGCTGATTGACTCAGTTATCTGAGAACCCAGTTGACTGTGTTTGTGGGCGGAGTTTGTTTGCGAAGCAGGAAAATTTTTCAGCGCTGTTTTCTCGAAACAATTTTTTCACCAAAAGGGGACACTTTAAAGAGCTACAAGTCAAAGGGAATTTGTTCGATTACTCTCAAATTTTGACAATAGCTAGTTTTACATATAAACAACAAAAACGTGTCTCCGAATTTTTTATTTCAAAATACTTTTTTTCGAGAGCGATTTTTGTACGATCAATCCACATATTTTCTTTATCCTATTTCAAAAATGTTCTGTAACTTTTCACTGAAATTGAATATGGCAAATCTGAGATACGTTTTTTTAGCGCTTTGGCCCCGGAAGCGGAGGAACACATTAAATAAGCGAAAAACAAAATTCGCTTTGACAGGGAGCGCTCAAAAGGTGATTTGGGCGCTCGCATTTAGGAGTCGTGAAAAATTCGACAATTCATTTTTTTTCAAAATTTTTGGTATAGTCTGATAGCCAGTCCAAAAAGCTTTAATTTGATATAGGGGTTTAGATATCTACAGTTTAAACTGGACGCGCTACATCGCTTGCATGCGAGACACACCTGAAGGTGCATAGTAACCTTAAGGGGCTACGTCACGGTATTTTGAGTTATTTCTATCATCGACAAAATTACCTTTAAATTGAAGGAAACCTGAAAATAATACTTTAGAAAGATAGAAAAACACTAAAGAGATAATAATAAACCATAAAGGAAGAAGGATGGTTAAGGATGGAGAAGATTGACACGGATTACAAACAACAAAATTGAAAAATTTAGGCTAAATTTTTCAAAACGTTTAACCGTGACGCAGCTCCTTTAATTACCAACTTGAAGAAAACAAAGGTTTATTTAACGCTGTAACGAATTTGAAGAAGCTGAAATTTCGAGCCTTTAGCCCTTCTTTTTTTCACGACGAAGAGTTTACACTGAAAACGCTGCAACGGTTATTTTCAAGTTGATAATGAACTACTGTTCCTTATGTGCGAGAGAACAACTTAGTTCCTGTCACGCTCCATCTCTTCTTCCGATCCTACTGGCATTTTTATCATTTTTTTCTTTTGCGCGGTCCGCAGTTTTATGTGAGTGTGGGTTTCAGCGGGAGTCATTCGACATGCAGCTTATTTGGAAATTATCAGTGCTCGGGCAAAATTTCCTCACAGGAAAGCGGCGAAAGATATGTGGAACCTGGGGCGGATCCAGGATTTGACGAAGGGGGGTTCGGATAAACGCCCGCCGAAGGCGGTGGCCCCTAGGGGGTCCGGGGGCATGTTCCCCCGGAAAATTTTTACTGTTAGGGCCTCTGAAATGGCACAAGTTTGTCTTGTTTTTATTGCTGTTTTCGCGTACAAAGACACAAAGAAATAACCTTTTCAAAAGATATATTTATTAGCTGAGTTGGTTCACTTTTTTTAACCACGCGTTTGTTATACATTTTTACGTTCAGTTTAGGGGGTTCGACCGAACCACCCGAACCACCCCTAGATCCGCCCCAGGGAACAAAGATATTTTACAAGACGTAATTCCGACGAATCAGTTCGCAACTGCATGATTTTCTGTATCGAAGGTCTACATGTAACACTCGAGATATCACCAAATAAACAAACAAACATGACTCTATCAGCAGCATAGGCGTACGAGCACCTTTGGACTTGGGGGATCGAGGGGGCTTTTGCCTTCTTGGTCCTTCTTGCTTGAAATAAATACATAATGCCTGAACGTATGAGTGTTGTAACTGGGATGCAAACGCACTCAAATTCAGTATGAAAAACGAAAGTGTTCATAATTTTTGCATCTAATGAAACTGCTATAATTCCAAAAAGACGGTTATATTTAAAGCTTGCATGCTCAATGGTCACCTCCATCAACAGTCTCAATCTGGTAAAATCTAAAACTTTTTCGAGATGAGCTGATCGATATACTCGAGGCGTTCAGAGAACAAAATGAGCCCTTGCCAGAGGTCCTTCTAAAAGGTCTTGTTTTGGAAACCTAAACCTAAAAAACAAAAATAGCGGTGCCCATTCTTTGTCGGGAGCTCCACTGACTACCGTGGCGTCCTCTTTGCGCCAACGATACCTCAGAGGGGGGGGGGGGAATTGGGGGGGCTGCAGCCCCTACACAGCCCCTCCCCCACCGCTCCCAGCCTCGTACGCTTACGGATCAGCAGGCAGGTTTTTCTTAAGATTTAAAACTGACATTTTACCTATCAGCTTCATGGGTTAGATATTACAAGGTGTTGCTTCCTACTGCACCACGGCACGATCTCAAGGCCACCGAAGGATTCAGTTTTGGTATGTAGACATTATTTTCCTCTTTTCTCATGATGCGCATCACGTTTTCTCCCTCGGGTCATTAACGAACAGCTAATTATTTGCGCGAGCGATTTTGTCCATTGTGATTCAAATGAGCGGAGTAGAAATTCACTTAAGGCGGCATTGAGCAATGATTGAACTTTTATTTATACGTTGTTTGACATCTTAAGTACCATGTTTGCCTTGCAAGTATTCAGTGTAGAGTGAAGCGCTCAAGATCAAGAGGAGCTGATGACGAAGATTCCTGACCTGTTGAACTAATATCAGCTAATATCGGTCATGCAATACAGAGGAATACAGCAACAACAGAAAAACGGAAAGATGACTGAACACATTGTTTTGACTTGGTAGCTTTGCAGTTGCCATGAACTCGCGCTCTGTTGATGATCCAGAATGGCTATTTGTCAGTGGAACTTCAAACACTTAGAAGTTGTTGGCACCAGTTACTCTTCTCCGACCGAATACGCTACGATTCGTGGCCAAATTCCTCGACTGAAAGTAGAGACGCGGAAACCAATTGATGGCAGGAAGGATTCTCAAACTGCGGAGTCAAGGACACCCGCGCGCTCTTCTGCGAAACGACAAAGTCCCTTACATGTTAAGCCGCCTAAAGAAAAAGTTGTCACGGTCAAGGTTGTCTTGCCCAAGAAGAAACACGAAGTTCTTGAAAGAAATTACGTATGTACTTGCGAGCGAGAACGGAGTGTTTCCGGCGTTCCGAAAGACGACTCTGGAGAGGTGGAAGAAATCGACTTTAATGAACTCATGAAGGTTTTTCTGAAATGCTATGAAGGTCCCAGAAAGGAATCATCAAAGCCATTAAGAAATGTAGCTGAAGGCTTTCATGGGAGAAAAATTTTATCAAGCGACGAAGTAGTACAGGTATGTTTCACGGGAAAGGGAGAATGTTCAGAATGAAGTCGATTTAATCCATTCGAGCATTTGCAAGCAATGCAATGTATTTTCAGACATTTGTCTGATAATGTGTAAATTGGGGTTAATAATCGTGCAAGTTCATAATTCTGTTGCCTTTAACGCGTTTAAGCTAAACAAATATTTTCTCAAGCCATCGTTAGTTCATCAATATATGCAAACAGGCCCAGCCGAGGACTCCCTAGCGACTGCCAGCTTGTAGCCTATAATTATTTTGTTGTTTGCTTTTATTTTCCCTTTCTCGTGGTTAAATAGCGCGTGACAGTAAGCTAAGCGTGTAAATCTGATCGGGTAACTTTGCTTTTGTACCGCGATCGAAAAGTTACTCTAATTGTTAGGTCGAGGACTGCGGGGTCTGCGAGGTCATCTTTGGATTCGACAAATATCGATGTGTAACACAGATAACATGTGGTTTATGAAACCAGCTAAATGATAAGTTTATCCCTTTGTATTTCCGCCGCTTACTGACTGAGCAGCAGTACTAGCTTATTAATAAGTCTCGAACAAAACCTAAGTAACGCTCCAGTAAACCCCATATCATTTATTAATGTCCCTCAGAGAGTTTTGTTTAAAACTGGCGGAATCCTGAGGGACTGAAGGGTCGTCAAATTTAGCTGAACTGTGTAACTGGTCCGCGGTTCAAATTAAGGAAATTCAAGAGAATCGAATATAAAACGAAGAGTGCTAGTCAGTTATCTATCTCGTGATCTACAAGTGTTAATTCTAACACATAAAAAACTATTTAACGATAATTGCCATTTAGCAAAACCATTATAAGATGCCCCACACGGGTCGCTGAGTAGGCTTTGCAATTGTTTTCCGTTATTATATAGTAATTATTTCTTGATCATTATCTTAAATCTCCCGCTTTTCTCACTGACAGGTCTTAAAGCTGCTCAGAACGGATAATTTTGGACTGAAGGTGAGTATGCGACAGAGGTGCTAGGATTTCTTGGGCATTCATCATTAGTAAGGCATTAGTAAGACACCTCGTTAATCGCGAAAGATGTCGTTTATTATCCAACAGTCAAGTAGGCACGACTTTAGCCGTCATATTTGGTAACAGTTACTTACTTTGTTTTTATGCTCACAGTACTTATTTTGCTCAATGTGACGTCACTGTGGGCCATAAAGATAATTAGAAGGCTCAAGGAAATTGCCTGGATGGGCACGATGGCAATCGGCTCACAAAACTTGTCCGGCTCTTTGTTCATAAGTTAAACCTCCATTGTAAGATGACAACAATGAACACACATTTTCAAGATATTTAGGGATAAAGATTAGTTATGGAAAACAGCGATACTAACCTTAAGCCCATCATTCTTGTACGGATCTTAACTAACTATTGGGGTCTTCACCGAAAAACCACTTTATCTGTTTTCTTCCAAGTTACTTCGAAACATTTTCTTTGTTCTGTGACAAAATCACTTTTTGATAACGATAACGAGACTGAAAATAGCCATAAACGTCAGAACACTTGCATGCTGAGGGCATACGGCTGAAACTTGGCAATCTAACTCTTTGTTCTCGTAATGTACTTTCTAATAAAGAATTAAGGTGTAAACGAATTGCAGCCCACATTGAGCAGCTAAAATGACAAGGAGTCAAATTGTGTGAATGGCTGAGAGAGGGAAAACTGAAGTACGATAGTAGAGTAGTGCATATGGTGAAAAAGGAAATAGGTCTTACACAACAACAGCATACACTCTATGATAATACCAACGCTGACTACAACAGCAAACATGTTTCTTTGATTTCCATTGTTTCCTTTAGAAAGGTTTAGAAAGGAAATAACTTAATCAGTTGTGCTATAAGCTGACTAAACTGTTTCTCAGTGTACATTACAATTTTAAAACCGGGCATAAACATGCTTTTAAGAATCCTTTCTGGTAGGTGTTTGATTTATTAGCTAACTGGAAGTAAGCTACTTTCACGTTAGCGTAGTCGAAGTGTTCTAAAATGCTGCATCACCGATTACAATTATAGCTCGGCTTCTGGCAGCCCCTACCATCGCCACTGATAGCATAGCCTCTTCCAGGCGCTAAGTAAGTTGGGTCGTAGCGCGAAAAACGGCGAGTGTGTTTCTACCCTATTTTTTCGAAGGCGCTTTCGCGCTGCGCTCATTCTAACTGAATGCTTGGAAGAGGCTACTACTAGCAGATCTAGGTCTCCTTGAAGATCAGCTCGCGATAACAGA
>OZ026598.1:31630398-31647898 GCA_964020085.1 Micromussa lordhowensis | reverse complement strand
ATCCTCTCAACCTCAACAGGCACCTTCGAGAACAGGCAAGCATTGCCCTGAAAAACATTTCAGCGAATCCGGACAAAACAGCCGCCTTCTCAGCCTTGAGTCAGGTGGCTCTTAGCAAAGCTGATTCACAGAATGAAACAAATTGGGATTCAGACAGTTCCGGAATATTTCCTTCAAGTGAAAAGGACTTGAAAAGACAGTCATCTGGTGATCTTTCTGGGGCATCCAGTCAAGGTGCCCTGATGGACAGAGAATCTGGCTCAAAAACCCAAAGGACTATTTCAGAATTAACTTCACTTTTGACGTTGGTCTTTCAAAGTGATGCTCTCTGGAGAAGTGGTTCAGAGAGGCAGTTTTTGAAACCAAGTACTGCAAGTGATCTTAGATCAACAAGACTAAAGAAGCAGAACACTTTTCGTGGAAAAGAAATGTACCTGAGAAGTTTACGCGTGCTTACTAATTGCCTGGTGATCATGTCAAATGTGTTGTTGATGAGCGAGAAGATGGAAAATACAAGCAGAGATGAATTCGTTGAAGGGGGGTACGTATCTTACTGTATGCAATCAGTAATGTACTGATTGATCATTGTTTATTTGATTCAGTTAGCCAGTCAGTCAGTCCATCCGTCCTTCCGTTTTCAATATTTAAGGTGGCTCTGAACCCTATGTTCTGAATTCTTTTTAACTTTTCCAAAAGGTGCATCTTATCCTGCTTAATTTAAATTTGATAATATCAAAAAAAAAATCACCGAGCCGTTTTTGAATTATAAGTTCTTAAAGCTGTAATAAAGAGTGTTTTTAACAGGTCATACGCTTGCTATGGTAACCTATTTTGTCCCGAAAATGATAACAACGTGTACATCAATGATTGGTTAGGCTTTTGATACCATGGTTGTAGCATCAACTGTTAAAAGGTTGTTAGAATGACCCATCAAAATCTAAGTGCTGGAAACTGTTTTGAGCCACCTTATATAAATTCCCTTTCCATAGGTAATTTGCCTCTTAACCTGACAGTAAATGCTACCATAAGATAATTTATGTTTCAATTTCTTTCGCAGGCGCTTGAATCAAGTGGCACTCATAATTCAGAACGGTGGCCTTGACTTTCTTCGCGATCTAGAGTTCCTGAGCGAGAAACTGTTAAAAGTTAACCCACCTTTGTTTCATAACATTGATCCGACAACTCTACCCCCGAAAGAAATCACAACGACCCTGAAAAACGCACGGACAGACTTGATATTTGCGAGTGCGGGCAAAACAAAAGAATCTTGCAAACGTTACCCGGAGTTCGGACTTGAACAGGACGAGATCGACTTCGTGAAGGCAGCGGTTGACTTACTGTGCTTGTTCGCTAACGCTACAGCGCCCGAGTTTGACCCTTGCATGGAAGACCTGGAGGTTCTTGAGAGATCTAAATCGAAGGCAGGAAAGAGGCAAATTAGTTTTCAGAAGTCTGCTGTGTTAGTTAGGAACGTTATGAGGATCACAACGGGACCTGGAGGCCGACGGATGATACGAAGATCGAGTAGCGCTAGGTATGTTTGTACCTGGTCGAACCTCTTCACAACGGCCACCTTGGAGAGATCGAAGGGGCCGTTGTAGAGAGGTGGCCGTTATGAAGAAACAGGGGTGTAATTTGACACCTGCTTTTCCGGGGATGCAACATTTTAGTTATTAAAAAAGTACTTATTAAAGCATATAATTACGTGACAGTCAAAAATAAACCCGGGGGGTACTCCCTTATATGGGCTGTGTAGGTATGTGCGGCCCCAAAGGGTGTGGTTTTTCACCCATTTTGGTCATAAATAAAGTATCGATTTTGGCCATTTTGGTCATAAATAGGGTATCGATTTTGGCCATTTTGGTCATAAATAGGGTATGCTTTTTACTCTCGTCTTGAACTGGGTATGTTTTTTAGAAGAAGCTACTTTTTCATCGTTATCGATAAGATCATCAACCAAAGCCCTTCATAAATTCTGTTTAAGGCAACTGTGCCAGCCGCAACGGTTATAAATAGGACATCAAATTTTTGGTCAAGTCATAAATCCAGTAAGGTAGGGAAAATCACAGATTTTGGTCATAAATAGGGCAAGGGTTTTGAGAAGCGGGCCGGGAAAATAAATCACTAAAACAGAAACCATACAGAAACAGAGATTAACGCGCGATACAGATCAAGTTGTTTTTGTCAGCTGGGACGCATTTTAGTGACCGTTGAGAATGTTCTGCTACAAGAAATGTCCATGTACGAACATGGGCTGTGAAATAATGATTCCCAAAAGAACAGTGTAGAATTACGATAATGATGAGCCTCCTATTTATGTTCAAAAGGAATTTTTTAGTGGGCTTACGTGGTCTTTCGTATGGGGTTATTTTTCGATGGCCTTGAAATTTGTTTTTCGAAAACTGTCGGGCTGTTATTGCAGGAAACTTACGGGCGCCTTTAAGAACGCTGCGTGTGAGAATTGCCTAAACATCACGTTGTGAAACTCCTATTTTGCAATCATCAGATGAACATTGCGAAAGAGCCATTGTAGTAACAAACCACAAAACAGCCCCAAGTGGAAGGCGGCTTTGTAATCAGAGGAAATTCTACTTTTTCTTAAGATTAACCTAAATTCTATTCTATTTATACTTCTCATATTTGGGGGGGGGGGATAATTTCAGAGACGTTACATGCAGTGGGTTATTCGGGGATTAGGGTTGACGCAGTGCCGGGTGAGCGCTCGCCTCCTACCAATGTGACCTGGGTTCGATTCCTGCCGGTGCCATATGTGGATTGAGTTTGTTGTTGGTTCTCGCCTTGCTCCGAGGGCTTTTTACGGGTTCTCCGGTTTTCCTCCCTCCACAAAAACCAACATCACCAAATTCCAAGTCGACCAGGATACAGGACCTGCTTGAAAGCCAACGTACTAAGGCTGATGTGGATTCCTCTCTAAATATTGTAATTTATTTATTTTTTTATTTTATAATCGGCGCAACTTTATAGTAGCTCGATAATTATACTTTTAGATCGTTTGTCGGCTCGAACCAATGCCATACCTACATGTTAAAACTTTTTCAGGTCCCTGACGCGTAAGTTGTCCCATGCTAGTGTCAGTTCTACAAGGTCATCAAAACCGTCCCATTCCTCCTCAAGTAATGCAGACCAATCAACGCCTTCCACGTCTACTGGTGCCCAAGACTTACGCGAGACAATACACTACGTAAAACAAAGCTTGCTAGACGCCAAGATCATTCGCTGTTTGGCACCATGGATCATGTGCGGAATTTACGAGATTCAGGTACATAGCTATCGTAGGTTAATATTACGGTTTACTATTTATCATAAATTGGCAAATTTGATGTAACGGTTTGGTTATGGCAACCTACATGTGGACGAAGCGAAGTGGCCAAGCGAAGACTGGAATTTCCGATAGACACAGGTTCATTTCTCCTGCTCTAGTGATGTTTTATAATTTAGGCTTAGTCCACACTGCGCCGGAGGAATTTGAAAATGCAACTTTAATTCTACGGTTAGGCCTGCCGTCCACACTAATCCGTGACAAAAACGGAGCTTTTCGAAAACGCTCTTCAAACCGGAGGAATTCGAAAACGACGGCGTTCCGTTTCAGTGTGGACAGAAAACGAAAACGAAACTTTTTGAAAACGATGTAGTTACGACAATCATGTGATTTTTCTAACAGAATTTTCCTCAAACTCTCACCTGTTTAATGCGCAGGTGATCATATATTCAAGTAACCTGCGTAATATAAATGTAAAATTATTATTATTAATTATCAAACACAAATCCAAAATGACTGGTGATTGTTGCGATTTAAAATTCCTTCGGCGTTGTGTAAAAGGGCCTTAGGCCGAGTCCCATGTTTAATTAACTTCTTGCAGCTCTAATTCTGCAGAATCACGTTGTATTCATTTGCAATGTAGATTGTTTCCTATTGGTTGCTTACATTAATTTGGAAAAGCCCTTCTATTGAGTGGCCAATTGAAATGCTTGCATTCACATAAGTCATAATGTAGGTTAGATTTCATTTTATAACTGAATATAACAGAACTCATCAAGGTGAATGCGACGTTTTCCATCTTTCACCAGGCTAATGTATTAAAAACCATAAGGTATCTTCAACACAGCAAATACGCCTCCTCGGGAGCAGGGCCTGTCAGTCAAGCAGCACCGAAAGAGGCCTGGACCTCAAACGTTCCATCATCTCTGACATCTCGAAGCAGCACCCTTAGTCAGCGGTCGTCGAATGCTGCCACACCAGTACGAAACGGTATGAACAAGTCAAAGTACCTGGGATTTACATGTGTTCGACACGTGATTCAACACTGCGGAGGGTATCTGCTGGACTCATTAGGGCCCCCAGTACCGCCTACGTTAGGGAAGACGACTCTAATGGTTTTGAGAGAAGCTGTCGTTAATGGCGAGGTGAGATACAATAGGGGCCATTTATCATACATTATTATTGGGATATATGCATTCTATCATTGGGACTGTCTACCTTTGATCTCATTCCTGTAGAGCGTTTTCACACGTCACGGCAGCCATATTGGTGTTCCAAAACAATGAAACGGCCGCCATGTTGGTGTACCAAACCAGGAGCCCATCACCAGGAGCGTGCAGCTCCCATACTAAGCCTCGGCATTTTTGTAGACTGGTCTATCTTAAGGTTTCTTTTCCCGCGAAATAGGTCAGTTCCGGTCTACATGAGCGTGCATCGATAAGGAAAAAAAATGAGGCCTCAGGTGGATACGTCTATATAATGATAAAAAATGATGATGACGTCAGTTAAAAAGTCCGTGCTTTGTGATTGGTCAATAAGGTTCCTGCGGGGGTCTGAAACTCTGAATTCACTGTTAATCAACTAAAAATAGATCGGTCTGTGAAAACGCCGTGAAAGGAATATAGGGTAGCTGCACGCTCCTAATAATGGGCTCCTGACCAAACCAATCCTGTTGGAGTTGAACTCGGCTTTTCTTATATAAACACTACAAAATCAATAGTTACACCTTTTTTTTTCTGTAGAGGGAGTGTGGCATGTTAGAATGCTTGTTCCCAGCCTTACCAATACTTATTTGTGTTCGATTTCCTCTAAGCTGCGAGCAGCTCCTCTTTTTCTAAGTCAGTCGAGTGTGATACACGACACGACAAGCAAACCCGTTGCTTTACGCGAAATTGATTGTTGTTGTTGTTGATGGGAAGGACGCGTGAAAGGAGATTAAGTAAAAAGGAGGCACTGCTCATAGTAAAAAACACTGCGTGTTATTTTACTCAATGTTGCTAAATTGTTTCTTCGCCGTTTCTTTCGTTTGTTTTTTTTTTTTCAACTTTTAGGCTGACGCGCGGCTCAAAATAGTCAAGCTTGGATGCTTCGCACAAGTGATTGAATACATCCGGGGAAATGAAGATGACGAGACCCTTCAGGCGCTAGGGATTGTGGTTATCCGCATGCTTGTAGGGAATGATATTTCACTGAAACAGCTTTTCCTTGCTCACGGAGGAATGAACTTGATAATGGCTTTACATCAATACAAGAAAGGAATTGTAAAGGAACAAGCAGCATACGCCATGTTCACTTTTAGAAGAGGTCAGTTTATTTACGAGCTAAGCTTCAGAAAAAAAAAGATGCCAAATGTTGTTGTCTATAGTGGTCAATGCGCTTAGCTACACCAAGCTAATTCTAAGGCGTGCCACTCAAACTGAAAGAAACAAATTTATCAACTAAACATAATAGGCTGGCGCGGGGAGGCAGATCAGTCGGTTATTTACAACCATGACCGAGGAGTTGAACTAAGGTCTACCGAAAAACAACTACAGCTAAGTGGTCAGAGCGAGACTTGAACCCGCGACCTCCGGATTTCAAGTCCGGCGCCCTAACCAAACGGCCACGCTTCAAATATCGCGTCCTAAATATCTTTTGCAGTTTCATTTAAGAGGCAAGAGAAAATTCCCCGCACTGACGAGGTCATTAATTGAATCAACATGTATAGGGCGGATTTCCTTAGTTTGTAGTTTAGGAAGGCTGATAAGCTACTGTGTCTGGACCGTTTAATGCAGGGTACAACCCGCCAGGAAGGGATGTGCATGGCCTCATGGTTAGTGCGCTCGTCTCCGGAACGAGCGGTCTGCGTTCGAGCCCTAGCCGGGGACAGTGAGTTGTGTTCTTGGGCAAGACACTTTACTCTCACAGTGCCTCTCTCCACCCAGGTGTATAAATGGGTACCGGCCTACTTGATGCTGGGGGGTAACCTGACAATGGACTTGCATCCCATCCAGGGGGGAATAGAAATACTCCTAGTCGCTTCATGCTACATAAACCGCAATAAGCTCCGGCCTGATGGGCCACTTGACTGATATGCAGACTTGACCTTTTTTACAACACGCCAACCTTTAAATCATCGTGTCCATTTGTAGCTAATGTTTAATAATGTTACCTCCTTTATTATTGCATTATACAGGAGGAGAGAGTTTTCGAGTACAAAGGAAATCAAAAACGGCTGATGGAAGAACGAAAAGGCGTCAAAAGTTGACTGACTGTGCCGACATCTGGGAAGAAGTGGGAGAAAAATGGCAAGGCCAAGATCAAGTACTGAAAGTGCTAAAGAAGTTTAACGTGCGATATTAAATTGTAAGACCTGAATTTGAAGATTATATTTTGTAGCACCTTCAATATTTTTTGCTTTTTGTCGTACTACGCGGAAATAAAAGCTGAATGTTTTGAAGTTTGTCCTTGGAATCGATCTCAATCAGTTTTACCCAATCTGGGAAATCTGGACAAGTGTTGGGGGCAATGCCTAACCCTGATTTGTGCTTTAGCGTGCGTTATCGAGTTATGATCGGGAGGTTTGGAGAGCACTCAAGAAGGACTCTTTTTCAACGCATTGTTGATTTTCATTACCCTCGATTTCTTCATCACTAAAAGGGCGGACTCTCAAGCAAACTGTCATGTACTCGCGTCCAGAGCTGTCCGAAGATGTCTTCTGTTTGGCTGGAACGTCAAACTCGTCGAAGAGATTTTTGCGAATGGGTTTTTCGTTGTCGCAGATTATGGGATGGTCGATCCGACTGTAATCTGGATCTTCTTCGCCGTCCGAGAGACAGCTATGTTGTTGCTCGGTCATTTCTTTTCGACACAAAACAAGGTTTTAAGGATAATATTGAGAAGATGCAAAAAATCTTTGGCGAAATATGTAGCATCGAACAGAAGCGAAGGCAAACTTACCTCACTTTCTTCTGATTGGTTCGTTGGGAAGCACCGCTGGTCATGGTTAGCAAGTTAACAAATTGACGTCAGTTTTCCATGCGTCATATTGTAAAAATCTTTATACAGGAGGCCGCTGTCACTCGAAGGTGGTTTTCAAGCGACTCCTGTCAAAGTTAGGAAACTTAAAAAAAAAGAATAAAAAGTAAAAAAAGATTAAGAACATTAAAGGATTAAGAACAAGAACATGTTATGGCGCAAATTCATTATCAATAACAGGACAGACGCATGAAAACTGCCGTCTATTTGTTTTTTACAACAACAAATTGGCAAATTGTCCGCTCTCGCTCAATGCGTCATAAATTCATGTGTCTGTCCGCTTATCGACCATGAAAATAAGCCAATTACTTCGCGAGAATTTCTGTAGTTATTGTAAGTATGGGTTATTGATCAAGTGTGAAGTCAAGATGGCTGGATATTGGCCGAGTTCTTTTTTTTGCATGTTTATGGGCCGAGACGGAGTCGAGGTCAATAAACACGCAAAAAAAAACGAGGCCAATATCAAGCCATCTTGACTGAACTACTTGAGCTTGAGTACTCGATCTTGCTGAGTAGGAAGAGAGTAAAGCAAATCAATAAAAAGAATGAATAGTTTACCTTTGTCTCCTGTTGTCTTTTCTTACGCAAACAAGGTCAAATTATTATAAAAATAAAATCATTATAATAATTTGACAAGGTCAAATTATTGTAAAAATAAAAAAAATATCAGTGCGCGAAAGGGCCTTGGTACGAGTTTAGCGTTACAGTGTTCCGCAGGACTTGTAGGTAGCGGTTTTCCCTGTAAGGTTGCGTAAGAAAAGACAGCAGGAGACAAAGGTAAACTATTCATACTTTTCATTGATTTGTTTACTCTCCTCCTACTCAGCAAGATTGTGTGCTCCCTGTGATCGAATTATGAATTACTTTTAATAATCGTCTTCACCGATCTCTTTACAACCTCGTTCCCAAGGCCTCTCATTTTCCCGCCCACTGGAGCGAGAGGAGGACGAGAAGACCAGAGAACATGGGAATGAGGTTGCTTTCTTTATAGTGTTTCTAGCTGTCCTGTCATGCAACGTTTGCAAGTATCGTTTTACCTTTGCTTCGCTATTTGTATTTCCTTTATGGTATTCGTTCTAACAAGAACCAGAGAACCACGAGAACCACGATAATCAAAAGGTGCTTTAATTATTCTTTCTGGTTACCAGCTATCGCCATCTGTTTCCTATCATATCTGTTATACCAATACAAAACCAGGTTGATCCGCAAAATTTAATCATAACACGTGACTTTCTTAAATATTTATGACAGAGTTGTCCAAACCATCAAATAAAAGCTAACCACAAGCAAACCAATGTGAATCTGAACCATTAAGCACTTGGTGAATACGTTTTACTTCATCAACAAATTACAACCAGTTTCTACCTTGTCCAGGCCTAAACTAAAGCAGATATGGCATCGTCCATTCTGAAGGACTTGGTCACCAATGATGGCATTGTCCGTTCAAAATGGCATCGACCGTTTACAAAATGACAATCAGCGTAGCCGACGGAGAGGCGAACCGCGTAACAGCTGGAGAAGGGATACAGAGCTCACCATTCGGTCGGAAGGCTACTCATGGACATGGCCAGGGACAGAGGAGGTTGGAAGCGATTCGTCAGTGGCCTAGGCTTCAGATCAGAGATCAGATGGCCGCCGTGCAGAATTAAAGAAACAATTACAATTCCACAGATACGCCGTTACTTATGCCTACACGGGTGCCGGGAAAACCCGAATAGCAAATAGTCGTGGAGCAATAGACGTTTATTCTGGGACGTTGATTGATTCGACCAAGCACGTTCTGTGAAAAAAACAATAAATACAAATGTGAGACAAGCGGTCTGTGATTAGTTTATCAACTGAATAGACACCAACAAGCTGCTGTGATAACCGGTTATAAAAACAATAACATCTAAGCTTTACCTTGCGTTAATTAACTATCCAAATAAGTAACGGAATTTCAGTGAATTTAGTACCTTTTCTTCTTAGTAATCAGATTAGAGCTGTCCATCGCTGACGTTAAGAAAACAGAAAACACAAGGATAACCTAATAAAGACTTATTTACACTTTTGCAGGGGTGAAAACAGAATAAATTACGTTTAGAAATACTTTTTGTCCCGATAAGCATCTATGCTTTTTAGCGGGAAAATCCCATCGCACGTTGCTGCGAGGTTGAATGCGAGATAATTTTAAAATTTCTGTCAGTCGTCACTATCCCCCCTCCCCCCCCAAAAAATCTGGTACTTTTCGTCCCCAATATTTGCGACCGTTCGCCACTATTCGCTATTCGCTATTCGCTATTAGCTATTCGCAATTCGCTATTCGCAATTCGCAATTCGCAATTCGCAATTCGCAATTCGCAATTCGCCATTCGCCATTCGCCATTCGCTATTCGCTATTCGCTATTTGGCTTTTCCAGACACCCTACCTACACAATACTCATTAAATGCGCTTACAACAATGTTAAGGTGAAATATCTATATTACATTGCTTAACGTTACAAAGTAATGCCAGTATAATACTTCACAGAAGAAAGCAATACTTAAGATTTGTTTTTCTTACATGAGGGTTAACGTTATTGTTTTCTTTGTATACTTCAATCTTTTTGTTTGTCATTTTACCGGAATAGACTTGATGTTTTCACAGGAGGATGCGCGGGCCAACAATATAACTTGTGTCTACATGCTATTTGCGCCCAAGGGTACGGAACATGTTCATACATATAGATCTGGGATTCACACTGTTGAGCCTGGGACTCGTAGTTTGCTGGTTGTGTTAGTCCCAGGACTCACTACAGCTTCTTTCTAGATAGATCACTGTTCCACGCAAAGTTGCAAGAATAAATGAAAACAATATTATTGTTAGCTGATTTTGATTTTGTGAAGAAATAAATCTAAAATTTAAATAACGCCATACAGTTTCATCCACAAAATGTGATTCTGTTGGATTATGGAACCAAAAATGTCATGTGATTTTCAATCTTCATTTAGGGGTTGGTCACTCAGTTTTGTGCCAAATGGAAGGGGTGGGCCACGTGTTATCTAACCACCTCATTTTCAAATGCTCCGGCCCAACCCCCTCTCCCCGATGAACGTTTTGTCGTACCAGTCCTTTTCGCCGTTACTTTACGAGAGTAGCTACTTTGGGGAATTGTTACTCCCGGGAATTGTTGCTTTGGGTTCGTTAAGGTATTAGGGAATTTCTGTGATGATTCCGTGCCGGCTGAAAGGTCTAAAGTTCATCACTTTTAACTTTGTCAGTAATAATCCCATCCAAACCGTCATTTCTGGCTCCCCGGCCTCCCCTCAGTCCGTGATTTCCTCCCGATTTGTCCCCAGTGGACTGTTCTGACTCGTTCCCATCTCTCTCCCATCTTCTCTCGCAAATAAATTTCTCTAAAATTTACTACAGCACAGTCTGACGGCTCAGCTTCACTAAAAAATTCCTCTTTATAACACAACATGAAGTGCCCTTCATAAACACGAGTGAAGCAACAAAAAAGGTCGAGAGACCGAACAGGGAACCGGCAAATGTACCAATGTCACGAACCGTAGGAGTCGTTTAGGCTAATCAACCTCATTTCTAGCCTCCTACGCAGACGCTCTTTGGGCTCGTCACGCAATATTCCTCCCCCACGAACGTCTGCTGAAGCCAAGGGGACATTCCTTTCCCTTTGTTTGCTTGCGTCCCGGTTTGGACTCAAAGATCAGCTGGAGATCACGTGAAAATTACTTTAGAGCCAATCGGCGTCGGCTTATTATGTAATTAAAAGCTAATAATAAACTGAACAGGCTCCCTTGGGGCCAGAAGTACAACTCGAACTGTTGTATTCTCACGTACAGCAACGTCAACGTTTTCAAATTTACTATGCAGCTTTTCTATAGCTAATCCAGTCCGCGTTCGTAGATATACGAGCACTTCATCATTTTCACATGAAATCAAGGTAAACTATAGTTTCTCGATGGGGATTTAAACAGATTATCGTAACTGTCCCACCCCGGTCTCACACACTCAATGTAAGGACACGCTCAGCTGCACGCTAGTATTTTTGCGCTTTGCGATCATTTCAAGTAGACTTTCCGCAGGCTTCCAGCATTTGATAGAAACCAGCCATGCAAATGAATGTCCGTGTACGAACATGTCCATCCTTTTCTTCACGTATTAAATACTTTACAGCTTCTTGCCGATAACGTCCAGATAATCGTTGAAAGGTCATGTTGGTATCCGTAGATTAACACTGATTAACAAAGACGAGCACATTTTTCTTCACGAAATATTCCATAGCTTCTCGCTGAAAAGGATTCAAATCGACGATTTTGGAAGTCTCGCAAACCCGTTGGAAGGCCACGCAAATATCCGCCATTCTTACAACGTCGCGCGCGAAAATTGATCAAGGTTCAAAGTTCGCTGCCTTGATCGGGAAGTCCGCTGTGATTGGTCTAATTAAACAACCCATTCGTTTCAGCAGACGTTCGTGGGGGAGAAAGATTGCGTGACGAGCCCAAAGAGCGTCTGCGTAGGAGGCTACCTCATTTCACACTTGTTGCATCTTGACAAGATTGCCATATTTTTTTTTTTAAGTTTGTCCGTTCGCAAATTAAACAGTATACTCAGAACCCTTCTTTCCGCAGGATTCGAGGTATACTGTAACAGGGTCTAAAAGGAACTCTAAAGTTGTTTTACGTGGTCCTCCCAATACAGATGTAATTTAGTTTGGTTAACACGTTCCAGTGCCAAGTTATCTGATATCCTATGGAAGGTTGATCTTGTTCAAGAAAATGACCTTGGGTCACCTGGCTAGTTGATAGGTCCACAGATTTGTCTTGGCAGGGTTTAGTGCTAGGTAAGAATTAGCCGACCACGAGCACAGGGCATTAAACGTCAAGGTTAGTTCTTACGTGTTTTTTGGGAGGTCGGGAGAGCGACAGCTGACATACATGTCATTCATCCGCGTACTGAAATAAGCATCAGCTGGGAGATATGAAACATACAGATTAATAACGTGGATCCCAGTATCGATTAATTCTTGCGGGATTCCACACTGTGTGTTGAGGGTGCTCGATTCTTGGTCATCAATCTCGATTTCGACCGCCACTTCTTTATTTCGCTGGTGGAGGATGCTTGTGGCGATTTGCGCAAGCAACTACTCCCCATTGTCCTAGCGGCTTTGCCGCCTTCGCTGCTGGAACCATAGACCAATTTCGATATACTAAAACTTATAACTTGGCTCCGAGAAAAAAAGAACTTAACTATTCATCCCTCATCCTCGATGCGATTTCTGTTATTTTATTCCCCTAAGCCTCGGAGCCAAGTAAGAGTTTTAATATATCGGAAAAGGGCAATAAGCTGGATATGTTACTTTGATAGCGGGGCCTACTACCGGGCACAAAGAAGTGAAAAGATTTAAGACGACGCTCATTCAAGGCTGGTTTTCACTAGCGCATAAGCATAAGCATAAACTGACATACGCAGAAGCAGTAAGATGTTGATAATTAGCGCCTTTTGTTGGAAATTTCCCAAACAAAAGGCGCTAGCTAATATGAGCATCTTACTGCGTCTGCGAATGTCGGTTTATGCTGATACTGTACTTGTTCTGTTGTGAAAACCAGCCTAATAGACCTATTTCGATATATTTAAATTCAGCCTAAAACAATAGACCTCAGTACGAGGCTCTGGGGAATAAGTACAGAGCGTGTGCGGTTTATTCCCCAGAGCCTCGTGCTGAGGTCTATTGTGTTAGGCTGAATTTTAATATGTCGAAATTGGTCTATTTCCTCTGTTTGTGTTCTCTTGCTTGGCATCGCTGCTAAGTGAATTTTAATCAAGCATAAACAGTCTATTGAAAAGCTCGCGCACACGAATGAAATCCAGCGAGCTACAAAGGCTAATTTTCGGTTTCCTGTTTCTTCTTTCATGCTTTATCTTAGAAACCAACATTTTGAGGATTACTTCGCACTGAAAGTGATCTTGTCCTTCAGAAATGTTTTTTCAAAAATTAACATGACAAAGAACGACATGTGTAAACAGCTTGACGCAATCTTTTTTAACAACTAAACGAACTCAACAAAAGAAGAAAGAAATTAAATTAAATTCAGAAAACGGCTGGTTTTAGTTCTCTAATTCTCGACAATAATGAATTGGTGGCTTAATTTTTGTTTTGAAGCCTACTCCTACTGGCGGCGTTATGAAATAAGCGAAAAGGCAATCAGCCTACCTTTAATTTCCTGTGAGCCGCGGAGTTTCAGAAAATAGACACTGTTATTTGTTTTCCCGTCTAATAGATTTCATTTTGCTAATTCAACCCTGAATAAATATCTGGCCCACGCATAAGTCAACAAGATTGGTTTTTCAAATCAAAATGTCTAGTACCTTTGATGCCCTATTCTTTAATTTCGGAATTATTGTCTGAACTGATCTCCAAGTTAATCATACTACCTTTGATCCACGTTGAATATAAAATCAAACATATGTCTCTCTTGAGATTGGCGAAATGTCACTAGCAGTTGGAAAAATATTGGTGCTGCTTTCGTTTAGCTCCAGATCTTTATGGTTAACCTCTTTCTCTTTTCCATTTCTTGTTTTATCGTGCGCAGTCACCATCTCCAAATTTTCGTCAGGTGAGCAACTTTGTCGGTGTGACTTAAAAAATCCTTTAGCAAAAGTCCTCGAACAATTTTCGCACCTCCTCGGCCTCTGGTCGCCAAAGAACTCCGCGATCTCGATAACCCCCATAACAATGCCCAGAGCGTTTTTCGCCAACAAAACGGATATATCGAGATGGTATCCATGCCATAATATTAACCTTAAAACCAAGAACGGAACGTTGACGAAAAACATGAAACTGAAAATGTAAATAAACTTGAACGAGATGGGAGAAACCTCGCCGCTGTCGTGAAACTTGTTAAACTTCAGCTCAAATAAGGCAAAGGTTGGAAGGAAAATGTTCATACAGGAGAAAGCAAGAATGGCATTTTCTAGCGAGATCGTGATCTTATCCTTGTCGAAAAGATACTCCAGCATTTCCACGCTGTCGAATAAATCGAGAGTTACAGCTGCTGTCATTTTCTCCAAGTAGTATTTTCGTCGTGAGTGCGACTTGGCGTCGTGATGCGCGTATATGAGAAATAAAAACAACATGGGTGTCAGACACAAATCCATTTTTAACGTATTTTGCCCAAAAATAAGTTTCTCTTCCAGTAAAGACGCCTTACGCTTGAATAAAGTGGCAACCTGTGGCACTAAATGAAGAGCATAGACAATCCAGGCGAGATAGGCAATCTTTAATTCATCTTTTGCCGCTCTCGCTGAGGCCCTCTGAGATTTTCGGTGCGACATCCACATTGTAAACACCCAGGCAGCCAGAACAAGAGCGTCTGTTCCGATCCAAGCAAACGACGCCGAAGAGGTTTCTTCGAAGATTAGATAATAGTCCAGAATTACTCCTTGTAAAATAAGCAAGCTAACTGCAAATATTCGAGCAACTGCTCTGCGATAAATCCCTGTTTTACGGGCCATGATCACAATGTCACGCTTACTTGTACACGTTGTTAACTCATAAATAATATTTAACCCCTGCCCATTCAGTTGTCACTCTTGTCATCCCTTTGTGTTATTGTATCCAGTCGCAGGTGGCCCAAGCGTCCCCGTACGTAGTACAGAGTCGAAATATAAGGATTTGTCTGGGGAAAACGGTTATATTCTTAAGCATAACAAATGCAAAAGATTATGAATAAAGACGATTAGTAATCGGAGATTAGTGAAGTGCGTTCGGTACCCTGGCAGAGGAATGGAGAACTATAGGAATTTGAGTAGTAATCGGAGATTAGTGAAGTGCGTTCAGTACCCTGCGGAGAAAGAGGGTCCTCTAGGAATTTGTGGCGTGTTGCTGAGAACATGAAATTTTGGGTTATAGTAGAGGTTGTTTACTTGGTACTTGGACATCTGATTGTAGGTTGGGTACCAGAAATGCCTTTCCTATTAATATCCCATACTTTTAATTTGGTTATTTAAATAAAGTTAACTTTGTCTTTGTCTCTGACCATGTGTCAATCCTTATTGTATATGCCCGCCTGAGTTAATAAAAAATCAGAAACTCAATATTCCTTTTTATATCAAGATGCCCGATTGTTCACCAAAATCCCGATTCCTGAATCCACAGAAGCGCATACATTCAGAGGTTGGCATCAAAATTACATTACTCTTGACGACGCGTCGTTTACATGATTTAGTAAGGTTAAGTAGAAAAGAATAACAGAACATCACACTTAATTTCCAAATATGACCGTTTTTAACTTGCATGTCATAGGTGCAGTGAAATTCCGGTGTGCATTTCCATTTCCTTTTCGTCGTTTGTTGTGCTACGTTGGAATCTTCGCAGTCCGCGTTTCCAAGATTAGTTGTGTTGATTTATTCGAGCTATTCGTCAGAAATAGGGTATAGATTTTAGACATTTTGGTCTCAGATAGGGTATGCCCTTTGCAGTCTCAGGCCCGGTTCAAACGTCGAACTTTACATGTGCCGAACCTAATACAATTCGGGTCGACCCAAATGATTAGGTGCGACGGTTGATTCAAACGTCGAACCCAATTTAGGGCCTGTTTACATGGAGGAGGGGGACCCCAGGTAGGTGAGGTAACTCGCCTAGCCGTGGTCGAAAAATGGCCCGCGTTTACATGCAAACTTACAACCCCGGGGTCCCGGGGTGACGTTTCTAGACGCTGTTGCAAATGTAACATGAACTCGACCCCGGCTAGGCGGGTTACCCCACCTTGAGTCGTTTACATGGCAAAATGCGACCCCGGCTGACAGGGTTACCCTACCTGGCAGACCGGGCAACCCGCCTAGGCGGGTTACCACACCTATCAGTGTAAACATGATCAAATAAAAATGAGAGATTATATGGAGAGGCGGGCTACCTCACCTACCTGGGGTCCCCCACCTCCATGTAAACAGGCCCTTAGTCGAACTTAATTGCAAAAATAAAAGATACACTGTTACAAACGGCGGTTATTGCTGACCCGAAAATGGCGGAACAAATGTGAAAAAGACACATTCTGAAAATGAAGAGCTTGCTTTTCTTGCAAGTGCGATCAAGGAGGGCAGAACAAGTCGAAGAAGGCGACTCCAGATGCAGTTAGCATTAAACAGCAGAAGATGATTTTTGAATTTGGTTTGCCTTCTATTATTGCTTATTCCCAAAGGAACATCGCAGTTCCTCGTCCAGTTCGTTCCTGTCGTCGGTTTCTTCAAGATTAATTTATTTTGTCATTTTCTCTCAAAATGCCACCGAACTGCCCGCTTTTCAACCCGCTACACTCTTAACGTTTCCAAATACGGAATATGCACCGCATACAGAAGTGTTAATGCACATCAAGCAAGTATATTTCGTGTTCTCGAAGCAAGAGGGAAACAAATCTTCCCGCTCTTCCCACCATTTTGTTGCAAAAGATCAAAACAAGCTGTGTACGCATGACAAAAAAGGAAACGGCAGAACTCTGGGTAAAAAATAATTTATTTAATGTATTTGTAATGTATGCATTAGGTTCAGTACATGAAAAGTTCGACGTTTGAATCGGAGTCGCTCCGTAGTCGAACTGACCGAATGACCATGTCGAACTTAATTCTCGGGTCGACCCAAATAACATCTGTCGAGCTTATTTGATTCAAACGCCGATCTCGTCATGTACTTAACTGGGGCTATTAGATCGTTCGGCTCATGAAAAGTTCGGCGTTTGAACTGGGCCTTAGAGTGAGGGTTAAGGTTCGGTTTAAGGGTCAGGGTTAGGGTATGCTGTATGTTGAAACTGCACAGTCATCATTATCGATAAGACCATCAACAAAATCCCTTCACAATACCTTTTGGGAACCAATTATATGGCAGGTCTGAAAGAGGATGTTAATTTAAAGGCTAGGTTTTAAACAGGGTATCGAATTCTTTTAGTTTTTAGGTCAAAACAAGGTAGGGAAAATCACAGATTCTGGTCTTAAATAGGGTATTATGGTTGTAAGTCTTGGCCCATTCTGCAAAGCTGAAGGAATCCTTGACAGTAAACTGGTTAGCTGAGATAGGTTGAAGTACCCGAACAAGATAGGACGCAAGGTTATAGTTATAAGTGTTAATAGATGAGACAATAGGGCGAAACGGGCAACCAGATTTATGTACCTTGGGAAGACCATAGAGGACACCGTGCGTTGAACCAGATGGCAGTATTTTACGAAATGTT
>OZ026598.1:31620398-31625398 GCA_964020085.1 Micromussa lordhowensis | reverse complement strand
AATCCTTCTCTGCGCGGGAGTCCCACACAACTCACTGAGCCCATAACACTCTCACCACACGACAGCGTGTAAGCCCATTTTAAAATAGCTTGGGGGCAAGATGGGTGAATAAAGTCATATGGAAAACATTGAAAACAATGCCAGTTCTAAGTTCCGTCTTTTCTGTTTTACTTATTCAGTTCTAGTATTAGGCGAAAGCTCCTAGTCAAATTCTTAAAACCAGACGTTCCAAAGTTTAGTTACTCTATATTCTTCATCTGGAAGGGTATGGTACACAGTTTACATACTTTCCCATCATACATGCCCTCGTGTGGAGATGATATCATCATCTTATTTCATAAAGAACACACACCCACCAAACAA
Organism: Micromussa lordhowensis; assembly: GCA_964020085.1. NCBI lineage: Eukaryota > Metazoa > Cnidaria > Anthozoa > Scleractinia > Lobophylliidae > Micromussa > Micromussa lordhowensis. Next base: position 31,625,035 of record OZ026598.1, on the reverse strand, counting down.
TGTGGGCGGCTATATTGACAGGCGAAGTCTTGTAGGGACTGCTGGACGTATCAAAGCAATTGCAAAGTACCTCCTAATTTCATTAATCACCTGCCGCGCTTTTTTGCACTGTCAGAATATTCTTCGTGATAATTAATTAAGCGCAAACAACACAAACATCGTCTAATCGTTATTCGCTTTCAAATGCACTTCTCCTTTTGTAAAAATTCTCCGCCTTATTTTTTCATTAATTTCTAAAATTGTACCATCAAAATTTCAAGGAAATAAAGTGGACGGAAAAAACTGACAAACACCATGTGAAGAGCGCCTCGCTGGCCTCTTACCGGTGTTAATTGAAAGCTCTATAGCTATAAATAAATACATACGAATGCTAATGGCAAAAATCAATTTCCTACCTTCCTGATTTCAGTAAATATGTCAGTCTCTTACATATTCAGAAAAAAATTAATTGTTCCTTCAAGTTTCTTCGTTTCTAGTTTAACTCTAATCGGTCAACCATGTCTGGGAGTCGAGTGACTTTTCCAGAATTTGTCGAGCTTGCATTAATAAATATAAATCAAACATATGTTTTTAAGGTGGTTGGTGAAATATCATCGGCAATGGAAAAACTATCATTGTCCATGGTATCATTCAGTTTAAGCGGCTCTTGAAGGGTATTCTGTTTTAGAATGCCATTTCTCGTTTCATCTTGGCCAATCATTTCAAAAGTTCCATCGGGCGAACACATTTTGAGGTGCGATTTGAAAAATACTTTGGCAAAAGTCTTCGAACAGACCCCGCATCTCCTCGGCCTTTGCTCACCAAAGAACTCCATGATCTCAATAATTCCCATTACGATCGCCAGAGCATTTTTCGCCAGTAGTACTGAGACATCTAGGTGATGCCCATGCCACAATATTAGCCTTAAAACCAAGAACGGAACGTTGACGAAAAACATGAAACTACAAATGTAAATAAACTTGAACGAGATGGGAGAAACCTCGCCGCTGTCGTGAAACTTGTTAAACTTCAGCTCAAATAAGGCAAAGGTTGGAAGGAAAATGTTCATACAGGAGAAAGCAAGAATGGCATTTTCCAGCGCGATCGTGATCTTATCCTTGTCGAAAAGATACTCCAGCATTTCCACGCTGTCGAATAAATCGAGAGTTACAGCTGCTGTCATTTTCTCCAAGTAGTATTTTCGTCGTGAGTGCGATTTGGCGTCGTGATGCGCGTATATGAGAAATAAAAACAACATGGGTGTCAGGCACAAGTTCATTTTTAACATGTTTGGTCCAAAAATAAGCCGTTGCTCTTCCAATAAAGACGCCTTACGCTTGAATAGAGTGGCTACTTGTGGCACTAAATGAGCGGCGTAAACGATCCAGGCGAGATAAGCAAACTTGATTTCATCCATGGACTCTCTCGGCTTCGCAAATTTTCGCCTGTTTCGATGCGATAACCACATCGTGAACACCCAGGCGAAGAGAACGACGCCGTCTGTTACGATCCATGCGAACCACGAAGAGCCTTCTTCGACTATTAAATAATAGTCTAGGATGACTCCCTGCAAAATGAGCAAGGCGATTGCAAATACTCGAGCAGCTAGCCTGCGATAAACTCCTGTTTTCGGTGCCATGATCACAAGCACGCTTATTTGAGCATCAACTACAGCTTGGTCTAACGAGAAACGTGCTGCTCTGGTTACATGAAGACCAATTAACTGATTCAGGCGTACGTGCAGAAAATCAACTGAAAAATAATGAATTGTAAATATGTTCAGTAAACAACGAAATGAAGCAAGCCTCATTAATAACTTTAGTTACTTATTCTAACATTATGCCAAAGCGAGAAAAAATTGCAGGTGACATTGTGCGGTGGTTCACCTTTTCAACTTTGAATAAAACTTCAATTCTTTTGTTTGACCCTTTTTCTCTTCTAAATTATTTGTTTCCAAAGGGCCTTGACAATATCAAGCAACTCAAGAATTTAAAGAAAACGACAAAACTTTTAAGTTTGAAAGACACGTTTCGACAGAACCTTTACTGTCATCTTCAGTTGATGTACGAAGCGTTGAAAGTTGAATTTATAATACTTACTTAGTGGAAAATTTGTGATGAATAGTGACAAGAAAATGAAGCGAAGCGTTAAGGTGTGAGAATTATAAAGATAGTTTTAGATTTACATAAAGAGGGTTGTTCAGTCTTTGAATTTGAATAGCCTCTTTTGTCTTAAATTGGAAAAGGAACTGGGTCTGGGCTTCTAAGTTCAGGTTTACCACAGCACCTATCCCACAGGCTCCCAGTAGCAAGAATTTATGGCCTTCCTAAAATGCACAAGGATCGTGGCCCCAAGGCTACTCCGCCATTTCGCTCCATCGTATCCTCTATTGGAGCGCACAATTACCCTGGCTAAGTACTCATGCAATCCCTTAGTGCCACAAATTCCAAGTGATCACTGTGCCACTGACACTTTTATTTCTGTACAGGACATCCAATCTTGATGTATGTCTCGTAAGTTAAGTTTATGGTTTCTTTTGATGTGGAAAGTCTCTTTACCAACATATCCCCAGTTGAGGATATATATGACTTTAGTAAATTCTCAGCTCCGACTATTGCATTTCTAGCTTTTTGATTGGCTAAAAAACTCCGACTATCAGCCAATAGTCGGAGTTTTACGTCATATGGAAAACAGTGCGCCAAGTTAAAAAATTTTCCGCACGAAGTTTTCAACCTCAGACCTCTATAATGCCCGAAATAAAAATCGGTGGCAAAACCCCGCCCGGTTTGAGAATTTACTAAAACAATTACTCCATTCGCCCTTGTTGGGTATGAAGTGATTATAACCAACTCGCGCTACGCGCTCGTTGGTTATTTTATCACTTCATATCCAACTCGGGCTCATGGAATAATTGTTATATATTTCCGATGGCAATTCCGACCTCAAGTTAAGTAACCTGAACCTTCACTATAGTTACCGACCAGACCAATTTCCTATTGAACCGTTCTCTCTATGATCAAGTTCTAGCTAACATTTTTTTATGAGACATCATGAAATCATGATGGCTCTACAATTTTATTTTATCGCCGATATGTTGATGATACTTTTTGTTTATTTCACTCGGAACACGATGCCAGTATATGTTTGGACTGCATCAACTCCAGGCACCCCAACTCATCAGGTTTACCATGGAAAAAGAGGTTAATCACAATTTACCCTTTCTAGATGTCTTTATCGACAATAAAACGATCCCAATTTTTCTGTATATTTTCATGGCTAGTCTGACACGCGTGTTTCGTCTCTGCCAAGAGACTCATCAGAGACCTTTCAGTGTAGCTAACTCGTCGAACGTCGCGTTCAAAGTCCCGCTGCCATCTGAATTGTAAGTTGTGGCAATCTGGTCTTATATCTCATAAGGATTCCCAATTGCGTAACGTGCAAGTTCAATGCATATTTTCATGGCTAGTCTCTAGTAACTAGAGTTATTAACCAATTATTTCAGCTTTACCACGTACTCTTACAAAGTGGGTCTCACTAGCACTCTCGTTGATAGGGCCTATAAGATTTATAACGCCTGGTTAGGGTTTCACGGGGACATTACTAAGCTTATCAGGATATCCTAAAAAATATTTTTTCCCTGCGCCGGCATTTTATTGAAAAGGTTATAAATCGTTACATCACTGGGATCCAAAACAATCATTGTCCTCTCCGGAGTTCCCTTCCCACCACTTCACCTACGTTGTACGTTAAGTTACCATTCATAGGCCGTTTTTCTGTTATCACTCAGAAAAAGATTCGCTATTTCATTAAGCGCTATTGTAATGATCTAGATATCAAACTAGGTTTTTCTTCTTTTAAGACCGGCTACATGCTTGGCGTGAAAGACCCTACCCCTGGCGGGCTCTGTTCACGAGTGGTTTGTTACATTTGCGGGCTGTAATGCCTATTACGTCGGCGAAACGGTCCGGCATTTCCACGCATGTGAGAGAGCATTTATCCAGTGATAAGGCCTCTCACATTTTCAAACATTTGCAGAATTTTGAATATTGTTGCGCCTTATATTCAGCAGATTGTTCCCATGTTTTGGATCGTGCCTCTAGTAGTTTCCAACGTAAAATAAAAGAGGCTATTCATATTCAAAGAGAACAATCAATGACACCATGTAAATCTAATACTATCTCCCACTTTCACGCTTTGTTTCATTTAATTTGTTGTCACTATTTATCACAACTATCATTTTTCTACTTATTATAAATTCACCTTCCAACGCTTTGTACATCAATCAAGTGAAGATGACCGGAGAATCTGTCAAAAAATGTCTTTAATTAAAACTTAAAAGTTTTGTCGTTTTTTTTAATTCTTAATTATTTATGATTTGAAAATATTCAGTGCGTATACCAAAAACGCACTGAAAAAGGGTCATGCTTATCCTGTTTCAACCTCGTAATCATTGAGTTTCGCAAATAGCAATTTCTTTCCTAATGACATGTCATGACTAAGACATCATGCGGCGCTGACCGACAACATCGTTGTGGCAGTACAAGGGGGAGATTTCGAAGCCTTTCGTGAGAGAGTTGTCGTAGAGCGGAAGATCTGCATCTGTTTGAAAGTGATTGGTAGATCGAGCATATACTCTTTTTTATAAGAATATATTTTAT
>OZ026598.1:31537898-31615398 GCA_964020085.1 Micromussa lordhowensis | reverse complement strand
TTAAATATCAGTGTTTTTCTACAATGTCGTAATTTAAAAAAAAACAAAAAACAAAACGGATTGATAAATATAAAAGAAATGAAAGTCGTTTTAAATTGAAAATAAAATGGACGAATCACACACGGACCTAAAAGACCGGGAGGAGAATGAGAAAAATATGCTCTCGTCGTTATGAACTATCAAGGGTTCGGTAAGAACACTTAAAGATATCTCAACCAGTGAAAGCAAAAACAATACATAAAGCTTATGTTTTCGCTAGTGTTATGAGTTTTCTAGTTCTCACGTATTATACGCATCGGAAACCATGTGTTTACCGGTACAATAAACGATAGGTTTTTGACCAATCAGAGCGCGCGTAGTATGTCAGCTATTTTACTTAACAAACAAAGAAGCGTAAGCCGTGCATTCACCTTCACCTTACATAAATACGCACACACAAAATTTATTGAAGCTCCCTAAGGGGGTTTTTAAGCTACAATATATATAAACTGAAATACAAATCGAAATACTATAATAGCAATAAATACAACAAATGAGAAAATATATTTTATTCAACCTATACTTAAATATTGCTATTAACCATGTACAGAAGCATATCACCCCGAACGGGGTGATATGCTTCTGCCATGTAACATATATGCAAATTGACGCTTGAAGGTCTTGGGGCATTTTAAACACTTAAGATTGTGACTTAAAGAGTTCCATAGTTAATAAGTGGCAAAGGGTATGTCCAAGGTGTTAGACGATCTAGTTTGTCTATCGTGGACATGGGAACGTAACTTAAAGTTATTTGCGAGGTAGTCCGGGACGAGTTTGTTAATGCACTTGAACACCATAGTTGCTTTAAGGACGTTCGCGCCCAAAAACTTCCCACGCACAGATTTTTTTTAAACTTTGACTGTAGGTAGAAAATGATAAGATTAGATTAAAAACGTAAAAAAAAACGGGGGTCACCGAACTCGTTTTGAAGATAAGGCGTATCACAGACCATAGCATTTCTAGGATTTCCAGTCATTCGAGGCGATTCTGGCCGGATTCATTACTATCGGCATATGTTTAAGTTGAAGAATCATATCTAAGTTATGTGTCTTTAACGCAGCATATATAGGCCTATATGATAGATCTTTGCTACATATGTCATAAAATCAGCTAGAATTAGCCTTAAAAAAATACAACTTTAAGTCACGCACACCTGTAATAGGCGTACCAATTCGACCCTATTTGAGTAGTATATGAGAAATAATTAAAACTTCCCACGCTCAGATTTTTTTTGTTTTTTAGTATAATGGAAAGAATCAGAAAAGGAATTGATCTACCGAAAAAAAAGTGGGGGTCACCGAGTATCCAACAAAAATATTCGCACACAAAGTTAACGCAAAGGTCATCAGCTCTATATTTTGTTGAGTTTTGGACTCCGTGCGCGCGCTTGAAAATGACGTGGCACGTGCGTGACCAATGAATAGCGTGCGCACTGGAGATGCGCAGTAGCAATGGGCGCGAACGTCCTTAATCAATTTGAGTCTGTCTTTCATAGGAAGCCAGTTCAATGATCGCAGCCCCTCGGAAATATGGTCATACTTTTTAAGACCAATAACGATTCGTCCAGCAAAGTTCTGGACCTTTTGCAATTTAGCTGTATTGCGTTTGCTGGTGCTGCTCCAAACAGTTTAACAGTATAGTAGTTTGCTAAAAATAAAAGATTTTATAAGTAGCAAGAGCGTCTTCCTATCCAGGAAATGCTTAATTATGTTAATTTGTTTTATCTCAATTTTAAAGAATTTGAAACGGTCTTTGTAATATGTTCGTTAAAGCTAAGGCTTGTGTCAAGGTAAAGTATTTAAAGTCTTTAACAACAGGCACAGATGATATTTCATTGTCAAATAGTGTTATCCTAAATGATGGCATCAGTCTCTGCAAGAGTTGTGGTTCTCCAAATCAGTCGAGAACTTTTGTTTTATCCGGATTAACCGAAAGAGAGTTTTTACAGCACTACTGACACATCTTTGTAAGATCGTCGTTCATTGTAGGAGGGAAGGAAAGGTGCATTTTGCAGTCACCAACGTAGGAGGCAAATATGCAACGTTCAGGTACAGAAAGAAGATCATTGATGGTAAACAGAACTGGATCCAATATAGAACCTTGTGGAACGCCAAACTCGAGTGGAAGTGTTTAAGAAACTTCATCGCCTACTCGAACGCACTGGTATTGGCCGGAAAGGTAACTCCGAAACCAATCTAACGCATATCGACGCATGTTGGGAGAAATCAATATTATGTAGATTAAGTAATAAGATATCGTGACGACCTTCACCTATCCACTTCACGCCAAGTGGCGCATAAGGCCTCAACACTCTGTCACCAACCAGCTCTGTCGGCCACTGCAGTGGACACCTCGCTCCATCCAGTTCTTTCTCTCTCCTTCTCTGCTGTTCTCCTCCATGTTATCCTAAGTCTACCCCTCCTCTGGCGCCCTTCTGGTGCCCACGTCATTGTAGTCCTACAGTCACTGACATATCCTTTCCTTATAATGTGTCCGATGCACTTCCATCTTCTCCTTCTGACATCCTTGCTACGGTTTTCCATCTCGGCCATCTCCAGTACTTCTTTCTTTGTCTCACTTTCAATTCCACCTTTCCTGCTTCGTGGGTCATCTTATCGGTCTTTGTCTGAATGTGCTGTTTCCTTCACGATATTAGGGCAATATCATCTACAAAATCAGTGATCTTCCTTCTTATTCCGGTGTTACTCTCTTGTAATGTCTTTTCCATTACCCAATCAACAACCAGCAGTATACCTGACATATTGCAGCCCCGTTTGACGCCTGTCCTGATCTTAAACCATTCTGTTGGGTCCTCTTCATCAACTACGGCGAACTCAAAGTCGTTGTATAATGCTGAATTTTCCCCATCACCTTGCTGACGACTGGAAGCAACGTGATTCAACGCCAGTTTTTACATTCTTTCAGATTACCTTTTTTTCGGCAGCTTAACTATCAATCTTTTCATCTATTTAACTGGCGTTCTCTCTTCTCTCCGCACGTAGGGAGTTTTAGCATTGACGACGGCGACGCCGAGAACGACGCCTTGTGAAAAAAATACTTATATTTTACCCTCGAATGTCGCCACTGCGTAGATCTGTTGAGTTCGCCTATTGGTCTAAAATCCTGCTTAGGCTAAACATGTAATGACAGCGTTCAATTTCAAAGGAAGACACGAAAAATTAGCCATTGCGGTTCTCGTACCCCAAAGTACGTAGTTGTTCAGAGGACGGCAAAGAACCAAGAATCAAAACTCACGTTCACAGCCATTGTTTTGCTCATTAAACCTTTTGTTTGCTGACGTTCTCGTTGTCGTCGCCGTCGTGATTTGCTTAATGATCTCCTTGACTTTCACAGTGGCGAATTCCATGTCAGCTTTGAGCAGCTCTGCTTGTATGTTGTCGATACCTGGATCTTTCCATTCTTCAGGTGTTATATAGCCTCCTTTATTTCGGCCCTGCTGGGTTCAGATGTAACTATTTTTTCAATCTCATCTGGAGCTTCTATTTCAGCTGTGCTCACCGCGCTGCTAGGGTTCTCTCTGTTATGTACCTCATTAAAGTGGTCATACCAGCTCTTGGTTTTGCTTTACCACTCTTGTCCTTTACTGCGGCACTGTCATTGGTCTCTTGTTACTCAGTACTTTAGTCAGGGAATAAAGTGTCTTCAGTTGCTGTTGCTGAGCAGCATTTGCAGCTTCATCTGCAAGATCGTCAGTCCATCGTCTTTTATCCATTCTAACATGTCTTTTAACTTCTCTGCCTTCCTTTCTGTGTCCATCCTGGCATCTCTGTTTTAGCCTCTCTGATCTTGCACCGACTAGCTTCTGCTTGATGGCTTTCCGTTGATCTAGTAGGGCCTACGTTTCCTGACTTAACCATGGCTTGTTTTTCTTCTTCTTATACCCTAGCAAGTCATCTGCCGTCTTAGTGTATTCTTCCTCCATTACCTCACTTTTCCGTTCTACTTTATCTGCTTCATGGATTGGCTCTTCAACTTCTAGCAACTGGAATCTGTTCTTTAGCTGTATCAGTGCTGAACCTTCTTCTGTATGGTGAACCTCAAACTTCTTCATAATGTTCCTTCTCACTGGTGCTCTTTTGAGTTTCAATCTGATAGTCGATCTTCCAAGAAAATGTTCACTGGCAGCATCTGCTGATGTCATGACTCTGGTGTCCATCGCCGAGGTTCTGAGTTTTCTGTTAACCAGTGTGATTTGTCATTTTTCGTTTTTCCATGAGGTGATAACCATGTCAGCTTAGGTATTCCTTGTGCGGAAATATTGTCCCAGTGATTATCATCTCATTAGAATCACAGAATTCTTTCAGCCTTTCTCCATTTTCATTTACTGAACCCACTCTATGTCGTCCCATCGACATGCTTACCATTGATATCCTCAGATATAATTACCATGTCATTCCTTTGTACCTGCTCGGCTACCTCTTGTAGTTTCTCATAGAAGCCTTCCTTTGTTTGCTCATCCGCATCGTTTGTTGGTGCACATACATGTACCAATGTCAGCTTCATATATTTTGAGTAGAACCCTGCTTTTATTATCCTCTCATTTATTGCTGTTCGGTCGATTAAGGCCTTTGTTGCTTCTTGTGACATCATTATTGCTACGCCTTCCATGTGTCGATTGTCATCTCGCCCCGAGTATAGGACTGTTTCACCAGTGTTCAGCTGCATTCTGCCAACTCCATAATCGGCACTCGCTGATTCCAATAATAATCTGGATCTTCACTCCTGCATCGCTTTCGCAACTTGAGCGGATTTTCCCGCACTAGACATAGACTACACGTTCCTGCTCCCTATTTTGAGTTCTCGGGGTCACTAAAAGTTTGGTCGGCCACAGACTTTTACTCAGGTGCGTCATACATTGCTCACACGAGCAAGGTCCCACAGCGGCAACAAGAGATGAATGATTTAGTGTGCTTGAGATTTCGGTAATCTAATGCTGTTTTATGGGGTTGGGTGATTGGCCCATCCCCCAACCGCAACCTGAAGGACCACGGGCTGTTCTTTGTCGGGTTTCCACTCCTCGACCAATTTGGCAAGGTTGAACAGAGTTCCCAGCCAGCATAGCTCTTAGCATCATTGTGGGTCTAGGGTCACCGTGTATTATTACACTGTGATAGAACACGACAGGCATTTGAAAACACGAGGGAAGTGTAGAAACTACCTTCCTACCTTCTTCTGAAATGCTAAATTTACAATCGGTGCTAATATATCTTTTAGCACGTTCTAAAAACAAACGTGAAATTCTAAAATACAATTTCTTGCAAGAATTTGGCTATTCGACGTTAATTTTACCATAAAGAAATTACTAATCTGGTACAAAATGAAGTTTTAGACCATTATTTTGACAGGTGGTAAAAAGGTTGGCGCAATTTTGCCTTGAGGGCATAAATATTGCCAAAGGAAGACAAAACGTCAAGTGGTAAAAATGTAGCAAACCCTAAGGACCGAATATTTTCACGAAGTTTAGACGTCGTCTAGTCGACGTTAGAAGTCGTCGTCTAAACCAGGTTCGGTAATCGACTGAAAAGAGTTACAGTCGCCGCTCAAAGGGCAGGGAATGTAAACTTGGTCAATTTAGACAATGCTCAATTCCCTCCATGAGACGAGCCCGCAAAGAATCATGGTAGTTGTATTCATCAAAATAAACATCCAGTCCATGATTCCCTGCAGACACGTCACATGGAGGAAACCTATGATAGACTAAAAACATTAAAACGTGAATGATGTTTAAATTTTCTACATATTTCAATCCTCGGCATCTTCATCTTCCCCACTTTCCATCGGATTCTACGAGCTTGCTGCTCTACAAAATGAACACTTAATTTTTTTTTTCCTTTTTTTAGCTTTATTAGATTACTAACAAAACTTTTATACAATTACATACGCACTACTTACATTACCTACAAGACGATGCAATTAGAGATGCTACTAACAATACTACAATTTGCATAACTTAATCTATAAAACAATAGGATTACTTATTTAACTTTTTTTTTTTACTTACAATACTATACTTTACTCCTGCAATACTAAACCTACTTACAACACAATACTTTACTCTTACAATTCTTACACTACTTACAACACTATTTAATCTCACAATACTTGTACTACTGTCAATGCTTTACTTTATCGGCCTTACAATTGTTATACTACTTACAGTACTATACTTTATTCTTACAATACTACCCTTTTCGCTTACTCTTTTAATGCTATACCTTTTAGCAATGACTGTATGTGATGTAATAGACAATTGATCTTCCATTCTTTTCCTCAAAAATAATAAGGCAAACACACTGAGTTATATGAGAAACTCCCATCTAATTTGAAAATCGCGAAGCTTTCCGTTTCTTATAGCAATTATTTGTTCAACTTGTTTTTTAACTTCAACCTTGTGCAGAAACAATCTAAATATTAGAGAGGTGTTATTTTTTCTACATTCCCAAATAGTTAATTTCCCTAAAATTATCAAATAATTTAACAAATCATTCCTCTGAAGTAAGCCAACCATAATATCCTTTAAAGACAAAGTTAAATATTCGCCACTAAGGTCAAACCACCAGACTATAAATACGTTCCAAAAAGCTTGCACAAAGGAGCAGTTAAAGAAGAGGTGGTACAGATCTTCCGTGTAGGTTCCACAAAAAGAACACTTGTCCGAATCACTTAAACCTATTTTGAACAATTTATCGTTCGTAAACAAAATAAAATTCAATACTCTGTATTGAAACGACCAAAGATACGTTTCGCTCGAAACAAGATAAGGAATAGAGAAAACATCCTGCACATTTGAAAGCTCAAAATCCACTGTCAACTTTTTAAAGGCATTCGGGATTCTCGCTTTACTTGATATCATCGTAGAATAGAATTGTTTACACTTTGCCGTATATGCATTAAAAGATTTAGACTTATAATCAAAATTCATTGGATCGAGATTACCCGCTGCGGGGATGGAGCAGGAGCTTTTTGATTTCATATTAATAATAGAAGATCTCAAGGCTGTCCAAGTCAGAAAATTAGTGTTAAGTCCTTTTTGCTTAAAGGATTCATAAGAACGGACATTATCAACGTCGAACTGTAAATCATTCAAATAAGTTATGCCCTTGTCAAAGTATGTTTTATAAAAAACAGGTTTATTATTTATTCGTATATCCTTATTATTCCAAATTACATTTTGAGAATAATTCACATCAGAAAAGGAGCATCTAAAATCCGCCCACCATCTAAGAAGCTGTAGGTAAAACTTACTAAGACTTAAGTCAAGATCATTTACGTCATAGTTACATCTAAACAGAAAACATCCTCCGTATTTTTTAAAATTGTATTTGAGATAAGAAATCCAGGACCCTTCCTTCTCATCTAAGAGACGCGGAATCCAAGACAATCTTAATGCTTTAATATGTAGCTCAAGGTCTGTGAGATTCAGTCCACCATTCTCTAAAGTATTTATCACAGAAAGCCGTGTGACTTTATCAGGGCCTTTCCATAAAAATTTATAAATCATTCTCTCCATCTGTTTAATAATTTCGGGAGGGGTTTCTATTATTGAAGACACATATAATAATTTTGGGATTAGAAAGGATTTTATTATTGTTACTTTGCCATATAGGGAGAGACCTCTGAGTTTCCATAAATTAATCATTTTTTGAACTTCATTTAATCTATCCTGGAAATTTTGTTTCATAACTTGTTCTTGATCACAGGAGAAGTGAATACCTAGGGTCTTAACACCTATACACCACTCAAGGCCCAGAGGTGTTTCTAAAGAATTTTTGTTTTTTCCAACCCACATAGCTTTGGTTTTAGAAAGGTTCAGTTTTAAGCCAGAACATTTTTCAAAGTCGTTAAGGATTTGTATAACTTTTTCGACCGATGAAATATTTGCTAGAGTAGCTGTCATGTCGTCGGCATACAACAAAGACCTAGTTTCATCTTCCCCAATTTTTATGCCTTCAATATTCTCATTTGTTCTTATAGATATCGCCATAATTTCAATGGCAATTAGAAATAAATAAGGCGACAGAGGGTCTCCCTGTCTAACACCCCTTTCTAGTTGAAAAGGAGAAGAGAAAAAACCATTGTTAAGAACACAACTTGAGAGGTTATTGTAAAACGTTTGAATCCACTTTATGAAGGAGGGTCCGAAATTAAAACACTCTAATGCTTTATAAAGAAATTCATGTTCTATGGAGTCAAAGGCTTTTTCAAAATCAATAAACAATAAAACACCTGGTAACTGTAATGATTCAGTATGAGCGATAATGTCTAAGATTGAACGAGCTGTTTCTCCAATAAACCTGACCAAACCTACCCTTCATAAAACCGGATTGATTTGCATGGATTACGGAGGGGAGAACATTTTTCATTCTATTTGCGATGACCTTAGTTGCGATTTTTGAGTCGACATTAATCAACGAGATTGGTCTCCAATTTTCCAAAAAACATCCTGTCCCTTCCTTTTTTATCGATCAAGGTGATGATCGCCTGCTTTTGAGAGTTTGACATTTGCCCTAGCTCAAAAGAGTAGTTAAAAACTTCAGTCATTAATTCACCAACAGAATTCCAGAAAATTTTATAAAAGTCAGCAGGAATTCCATCATTTCCAGGCGTCTTCCCCGTGTCAAATGTATCAAGTGCTTTAACACATTCGTCTATGGTTATTTGACCCTCACAGCTTAATCTTTCCTCTTGCGATAGTCGTGGAATATTCGAATTTCCAAAAAAGTGATGTAATGTGTCAGATTGGTCTACCTTCAATTTGCTACTATATAAGTTCTTGTAATACTCCGAAGCGGAATCCAATATTTTTTGATAGTTTTTAGTGATGACTCCACTTAAACAGAGCTTTCTTATGTGTTTCCTGGTGTAATTTCTCTTTTCTAAACTCAAAAAATATTTTGTACTTTTTTCGCCATATTCATGCCACCTCGCCCTGGCACGTACAATTAATCCATTAGCCTTTTCCTCATAAAAATTTTCCAAGTCCGCTTTACATTCATCAAGAATTTTTTCGACCTCCTCACAAGGGGTCTGCTGAAACTGTGCTTGAGCAATTTGCAATTTTCTTTGCAGCTTTTCTTCTCTCTCCCTTTTGGTCTTAGCTACTTCTTTTGAGTAATTTATCGTAAAGAGTCGCACATTATATTTGACCCAATCCCAAGCTACTCTTACATCTGAAAATTCCTCTCCCTCTTTTTTCCATTGGTCTAGCTTTTCTTTCATCTTTTGAACAAAATTTTCATCGGTCAATAAGGAAGTATTCATTTTCCAAAACCCCGGGCCTCGTTGACATTCCTCGATTTCCTGTAGATGTAAGAAAATTGCTGAGTGATCAGACCTTATTGCTGCAATGATGTTGACATCTTTAATCAAGTCCTGAAGTGAATTTGAGATGAGCCAATAATCTAGTCTACAAAAAATAAATGGAGATTTCTGGGACCATGTAAAGCTTTTTGCTTGGGGATTTTTTACACGCCATACATCATGCAAATTAAGTGTTGTTTGTATTTCTTCAATGCGTTCAACAACTTTCTTCCTTAATACCAGTATCCCACCTTTTTTGTCCAGTAGCGGATTAATGGGACAATTAAAGTCGCCACCTATTATTATTTTATCTTCATAAGCGAGGCCTTCTTTCCTTAAAACGTCAATTAAATGATCATAGAATTGCACAGCTTGATTATCATTGTTTGGACCGTAAACATTCACTAAAAAATATTTTTCATCATTGATTTGAACTTCAATACTAATATATCTCCCATTGGGATCAATGACTTTTTTAATTATCTTGAAATCAAACCCCTTTCGAAAGAGTATTGCAACACCTCTTGAATTACTACTCCCATGAGCAAGCTCCAAAGGGGCACCCCATTCAGCTTTCCATTGTTTCGCATTGTTTCCAGTTGAATGTGTTTCTTGAAGAAAAATAATATTTGCATTTTGTTTTCTGCACCATGCAAAAATTACGCGACGTTTCTTAAAATTGCTCAAGCCTCTAACATTTAATGAAAGCATTCTAAAATCAGACATTTCTGCTATGATTTTTCTTTTTTGATACAGAAAAAGCCTGGAAGACCATTTGCCTTATAGTACACCTTTGAAAAATTATTTGCATCGCTCTACACAAATAAACAAAAACACTGACACAAAAATGTAAACACATAGTAAATAAATTAGCTTGAAAAATAATATCAAAGTTCAAATTTTTATCTTCCCTCCTGAAGGAGTGTAACATCCTTTCTTTCCCCTTCAGCCGCACTCGCTCCAAACCGATAAACATTAACTTAATGGTATGATTGACAGTGATTATGGCTTCCTATGAACACTTAATTGTTTTCATTCGAAGGTTGTGGGGAATTTTTTTAGCATCTTGTGTCCTGCAGTTTCATTTTGACTTTACTCTGCTTGAGAACCCCGGAAAATATTAGCACAAGACCTATATAGGTATGGGCTATGGGCTATACAGGCATGTGTGACCCCAAAGGGAATAAATTTTCAGCCGTTTTGGTCATAAATAGGGCATCGATTTTGGCCATTTTGGCCATTTTTGTACTCTAGTCTTGAATTGGGTATGTTTTTTAGAAGAAGCTACTGTTTCATCATTATCGATAAGACCATCACCAAAAGGTTTTCATAAAATAATCATGTTTCACGGCAACTGTGTACTTGAAGGTCAGGTGATAAATAGGGTCTAGAATTTTTGGTCAATTCATAAATAGGGTAGGGAAAATCGTTGATTTTGGTCATAAATAGGGTAAGAGGTTTGGGAAGCTGGCCGCGCACCCACCCAATGTTTCTGCGAGTACCCTCCAACACCACCCCCCCCCTGATCCGCCCCCTTTTGGGGCACAAGACAAACTGAAAACTCGGTCACTTTTCATTTTGGATGAGTGTTAATCGACTTTCGAGCAAATGAACTCGGTGTTTAAGTCTGTTAACAAAGAACTACTGCGAGGATATTACTTAAGGTGGGGGTTTACCTGAATTAAAGTGAAATTTGAGGAAGTTTAAAGAGAGATTGAAAGGGGGAGAAAAGGTTATGGAACACCACCAGACAGTTGCCCGACCCCACAATGGCACTCGGGTTGTTAGGCAACTGTTTGGTGTGTATCTATCAATTTTTAACTTCAAACTCTAATTTTAAAACAACACCAAATCTTCAAAATTTCCTATTTCCATAAATTTTACTAATCCTTTGAGAAAAACTATCTGTCTCCAAATAAACTTAAAAATCACCAAAAAATTTACAAAACGGCGCAAAACATAGATGTGTGTAATGAGTGAACAGATTCTTGATTGCTTGAAACGTAAACGAGATATTTGCATTAAGAACATAATACCAAGCCAAAATACGGCTTTCAGGTGGACCCCCGCCTTAAAGTGTCTTTCTCAGGACACACATCTGGTGGACAATTAGTTTGTACAGCGACACGAGAACTTGTGATGACCTGTAGATGTGCTTGCCGGACATTTCGTACCCACGAAACGTCGTGTCCTGTTTTTTTTCTTCGTTTTGCTGACAATATTGACGGTGTTTTATTCTCAAAAGGTAGACATGAGTACGGTGTGCCCTGAGGGTTGGGATGCTAGTCCATCACAGGGTTACCCCCAGCATTAAGTTCGCCGGTACCCATTTATACACCTGGGTGGAGAGAGGCACTTTGAGAGTAAATTGTCTTGCCCACGAACACAACACAATGTCGCCGGGCAGGGCTTGAACCCAGACTGCTCGATCCGGAGACGTGCGCACTAACCTTGAGTCCACCGCGCCTCCTACAAGGGGGTTGGGTATGAACCGACTGAAACTGGGTACAAAAGATCCGGGTACCATTGATTTAAATGTAAATAATGAGTAGCAGACAACGGAGTTGGAATTCATTTCAATTCTGTTCAGTTTATTTCGGAATCTTTGCCTAGAAAAGATCCAGCTATAAGCTACTCTCTAGAGTTCTCTTGGCGAGAAAATTTCGGAATCTCTCGTTACTAGGAAAGATTAGCCCTCTATGAAATGAAGGTTATTTGTATTATAATGATTGCACTTTGAGCCAACTGCAAAATTTGTCGGGAAATAGGAAAAACATTGTTCTATCTGCTCTTAACTCAAACGCTTCTTTCCTATATAACAACACAACCCAGCAAAAAAAACTTTCTCAATTTACAGTTTTAATTAGTCAAGGCATTCATTGCAGATTGTTTACATCTAATGACCCAGAATTTCTAACTGTAAACCTTCAAGCCGGCCAGAATCAACATGCAATCTGTTCTCCTTATTCTACATTGATTTCTCATGGCCCGCTTGGGAGAATTTTACTTCAAATCAAAACCATTTTCACCTGAGTGATCTTTTATGGAATCCGAATTCTCATATATAACTTTATGTCGAAGTTAGCTTTGGTGCTCGGAGGACTTACATATATATATTCAGAGTTCGCGACACTGTGAGACCAAAAGTAAGCCGCCTGATTATCTGGCAGCTCTGTGTCATCTTTAAAAATATTTTTTGCTTGAGATAATTTACTCCTGAAATTCTAGATCTTTTACGAAATTACCTTGGGCTTCTGTTTCAAGGCAAGAACTCGTGCAGAACCTTCCTATGAAAATGAGTTTCATTTGCATGAAAATTAACACGTAGGGGAGACACATTTTCAAATGAGTGGTTTCGCACGAGGCTCGTTTTCACACAGGTAAAAAGCAACTCGGAAATGATCTCTCGCCGCTGATACAACCACTGATTCAATGTAAACGTGGATATTGTTATTATTATTACATTATTATTCAAATATTTTAGCATTGATGACTGTTTTTCCTTTCGCATTTTTCAGTCAGTTCCTTGCATGTTCCAACTATAAACAAGTTTCATTGCTATATTAAGCGAGAGTATAATTTAAATTTTAACAACTGACCACCAAGACCGCAGGCTCTAAGTTCCAGCCGGTGGAAGATAAGTTAACTGTTTGGAGTATTACAATCTTCATTGTTTTTTCTTCGGCGTCATAGTGGATCTTAGCGGAACTACAACCTGAATCCACACATTGGAACGACTCAACATGGTGTGCCATATTTGGCATTCGTCTTCAGTTGCGTCATCCCACTCGTTGGAGCTCGTGCCCAGGCCTAACCGTACGCCGCCAAGGAACTCGTCGCTGGAAGCTCGATCGAAGTCGTAAAGGGTTATCTCTAAAACCCTCACCTTCAGGTCTTCAGGAGAAAGTTCATCGTAGGAAAACTTGTGGTCAAATGTGGGATTCAGGGTTCGTTTGATGACGGGTGTCTTGTGTTTAAATTTGCCTTTCTTGTCAGGCAATAGAATGCTGTGGTAAAAAGTAAATGAAAGGTAAAAATAGAAATGAAAACTCAAAATAGTGAGAAACGTTTATAAACCAAAGTTATAACTAGGCCTGCCTAAACTTGCAAGACTGATATTATGAGTGAAATCCTCTACAAGTGCAAAACTGAAATGTTATCTCTTGTGCTACGCTAAGAGCGCTAAGAGCGAGTCATCCGGACTGGTGCACTTTGGAACATGGGATCATTTGTATCAGAAACAGACCATTGCAGTAGGAGGTGAGGTGGGGGGGGGGGGGGGGTGTGGAAGCGGTACTTTATTTGAAGCTCTATGTCTGTAGTTGAACTTCGCAAGTCCCAACATCTGCTCTATCAGTAAAGGTGAAATCTGCAGAAGAGTCAAGTGCCTCATCAGGCCGGAGCTTAACCCGGTTTCTGTAGCATGAAGCGATTAGTAATATTTCTACTCCCCTGTTTGGGATGCTAATCATGAGGCCACCGGACCTCCGCCTGTTACGGCAGTGCTGTTAATAAAAACGCCAGCAGTGTGCTATTACGTTGTAAAGCACCTAGCAAGTGGAAGAACTTTCAAAAACACTTGTCTAAAGCCATTGTTGTCAGTGTTTAGTATTTCGATCATGGAGGTCATCACGCCCGCATCCCCCATCCCCTCCACTCCCTGTCGTGATCTACAATGAAGCAAGAACTTTACCATTTACAGTAAGGGTCCGACATTCCATCAGCATCCATTCCGGGCAGGTTTCTGGCCTCCAGGAGATGAACGTGTAATTCACCTTTGTGCCTTCCTCTCTTTTTCACTTTGTCAGCGGTGACATACTTCAAAGCCAAAACTAATTCACACGGTATGGAAGGCAATGCGTCTGTCTCGTCGGTCTATCGAAAGAGGTAGATAGTTAGCATTTTATAGCTTGCAAGTATCGTTTTTTATATCTCCGAGGGAATTTTGTATCTTCTAGGAATTACAGTTCGTCAAAGACTTAGGTCATGATTATTGTGTTTCTGTTTGCCCGGAGAAGGATAAAAATAAGACAATCAGATAAGGAACTTTGTTCCCGGCCTATGAGGGTACTTTCAAAAAAGTGTCAAATGTTTATTTATAGTGGACATGCACTTAGCTACACCAAGCTAGTTTACAGGCATGCCACTCAAACAGCTGAAACAAATAATTCAAATTAAACATAAAGGTATGTGATACAAAAAAAATTATAAAGGTATGTGATACAACCATGCCGAAGGAACGTTGCCCTATCGCCTTAACCTAATGCCTTTGATTGGGCAGCTTAATTCTCCGAACTGATCACCTCAAGCATTTTTAATGCTGGTTCTAGGAATTTAGAAGCGCGTCAATACAACATCTGTTAAATAGCTGGAAAGAGACCACGATTGTGGTCGCCTCCATGCCCGATAATGTATCGATATTGCAAAAAAAAAAATTATGTCTTTATCATTTCGGAGAAAAAGGTAAACATACTGACCTTATCTGTTAAGTTAAACCATTTCGCTAACGGCTGTTCCAGTGAGTTCCCTGCTTCCACAAAGTTATGCATTGGAATTTTAACTTCTCCCAAGAAATAGTTTCGTGCAATCGACTTGTGCCACACACTCAGACATAATATTCTCGTCAGTAGTTCGTCATAACCGATAAAATACTGGAAGGAAAAAAAGCAGTCGAACCTTCCATAAGCGGATACCCTCGGGAACAGAGTAAGTGTCCGAGAGGCGTCTGCTTATGGCAGGTTAATTAAAATGCAGTGTTTGCACGTGAAATATTACGAAGTGTCCGCTTAGGCCGAAGTCAAGAAGCAATCCTCCGTAGGAAAAAAGAAGGCGACAGGTACATTTACCCCCAGCTCTTAGCGCACGAAAACTTTAACAACGTTCATAAAAAGGTACAGAAGGGTTATAAAATCTTCAAACCTACGATACACAATGTCCTTAGTACAGGGACAAATATTGTAAAAATTTGGCTTTCCTTGTGTCTTATACGCTGTGCTAGGTTCGCAAGGTATTGTGGTAAAATGTACAGCCGCCATCTTTTTTCCTACGGTGGATTGACTTTACCTTACAGGAGCAATATGCGTACTATCCTGTTATGTCAGCGAAAAGACAACTTATTGACAGATTCACAATGCAACACGGAGAGTGTCTTCTGATATTGCTCCACTACTGATAATAACGTGATCAATATGTATGGGTTATTGACCAAGTGTAAGGTCAAGATGGCTGGATATTGGCCGAGTTCTTTTTTTGCGTGTTTATGGACCGAGACGGAGTCGAGGTTCATAAACACGCAAAAAAAGAACGAGGCCAATATTAAGCCATCTTGACCAAACAAGCTTGGTCAATAAAGGATTTATTATATGGCTTTTGGGGAAATTTTTCTTGCGGGACAAGGCGGGTAGTCCCGAGCGGGCAAGATGGCTCCATCTTGCCCGCTCGGGTAGCCAATCACAGCGCAGGATTTGATTCATCTTGCCCGCTCGCGAAGCTAGCCATATAATAAGGACTATTACCACATTGCACTGATTTCCTCTTACCTCCAAAATCTCATCGTAATTTGGATTTAGAGTGTCTCTTTTTGGTTTCGTTTTGCGCTTGCTTCTTCTGTCTGGCAGGAGATACGACTTCACATAACTGAAAAGAAAATAAACCCAAGCGTGTATAAGAGGATATCCATTCAAAACGCGCCAGTGTTTATACCTAATCGTACGTTTTTGGTATGCTTCGGTGGCATATCAGGAAAATTTGGTCGAGCCATGGTTCGTCTCGCCAAAATATCCATAGCGAGAACAAACGAGCCTGATATGTCACCGAAGTGCACCAAAGGTACGATTAGATATTTACCGTACACAAATTCGGCCAAGTGAGTATGATTTCGTAGCAACATCAGGTCAGTGACTTGATATCTCAGGATATCAGCACAGTAAACACGCCTTCTGATCGGCTAATTGCGAATATTTGTACAGTAATATAGCATATTCCCAAAACGAAAGAGAAAACTTACGGATCTGAAGAGCTTTTCTTGGCATCAGCACAAGCCAGATTATTAGCGCTATGGACATGCACTTCAAACCTTTTGGACGGCATCTCGTAGCGCAGGCTCACAAACAGTTCACCAGTTACAGGAACACTGCTGTAATGCTCCTCACCTGAATCACTCAGCAAACTTTCGTTGCTTCCCTGAAAAAACATTTTTTTTGTAATTGTAACTATCAGAAGTTTAATGTCATATAAAAGGTTGTTATTATTCATCGTGATGAAGTACAATAATCCTAATAATCAATTATTCTCGTTTGTCTCACCATGTGGTACATCACAAGTGACCACATTGTGAGACAAAGGAGAATACTTGATTATTATTTTTATCATTATCATCATCGTCATCATCACCATCATCATCATCCTCGTCATCAGAAGTTTGTATTCTAGCTTCAGAGTCATTTCAAAGCCACCGATAAGAGAAACTGACCATAGTTCAGTAGTTAATGGAGGGAAATGGTTTAGAAACCTGCCAAAGCTCTTTGTACTATGTTTTTGTTGGCTGTTTTGGGGGATGACCCTGCACAAAACCTGGCAAAATAGAGAGGTGGTCAAGTGTGCTTATAAAACTAACCAACAGAAGCATTGGTATTTTGTAATTCATGCATAATCTATGAATACAAAACAAAAGATGTGCAGGGTCAAGGACCTTCCAACATAAATCTTAGCCTGTTTGTTTGCTTCTTTGATATTTACCGGGTTTCTTAACCATTTCCCTCTATTAATATAACTATGAACTGACTGAGCTAAAGTAGCGAAGATTATAAGTGGAGTTTTCGAATAACCCCATACACTGGAAGTGAAACAGTGGAGGAAAGAATCGGTTACACTTTGCTGGATAAAAACGAAATCATAGACCATCAGTTAATGTTTATTTCAATCGAAGTACTTACCCTAGAAGCCTCGGCTTTGGTCATCTGCAGTGCTTTGGAATGAGCAACCAAAGATTCTGTTGAATCGGGGGACGGCTGAAATTCAAATACGAGAGATAAGTAATTAAAAACAACAACCTGTAAAGCTCACTAGATTACTGCGGGATTAGATGACATTCGAGACGCAAACTACTCGGGATGATGCAAACAAAAAGGCTACATGTAGATAAACTGCTCCTCTGATTGACTGAGCAGTTAATTTTGAAAGCAGTTACTGCATGGGAAGGACGTATTTTAGTTCCATCATGAACGTGTATACGTTTCGTAGTGTGTAAGCATGTAGTGCTGAGTTGCTTTTAACAATGGTTTTACGTTTTATTATCATAATAAAAAGCAGATAATTCAACTTAAAAAGCATGCAACGACAGAACTCATACGTGTTTTCGCAGCGAGGATTCATCATCTTGCATGGTGAAGCACCTTGCAAGTCGTTAGAGCTGCTTTGTTTACTGCCCTTCACGCTAGAGGCGAACCGAAAGGTTGAATTAAAACCCATAGCCCGACTTAATTATAACAATATTATTATACCAGGCGTAGTCAGTCGATAAAATCGATAACGGACATCAATCGATATCAATCGCCAAAAATGTTTTTATCGATTGTTATCGATCGACAAAAATCGTTAACAATCCATGATCCCTGTCTTCGGGAATATCGATTGTTTTCGATTGAAATAAAATCGACAATAACCATTTTAAAACCATACATCAATTTTTCCCGACTATTCAAAGACACTAGATAGGTGTTCATCGAAAGCATTTTCGTTGACGACTTTAAACTAAGGATTCAAAGTACGTCTTCAGGCAGGATTTTGGAACCGCGCTATCGACTGCATCCTTAATATCTTTACTAGCAATTTTCGGTAAATGCTTCTGTTAGTTGTTTCTGTTCTTGTTATTTTATTGATGACTGTAAAAGATACGCAGGCTATAAAGATAAAATGACTCAATAAAATTAACTATTATAGACAAATTTTGTCAATCATTTTATCAGTGTAACTTACAAGGTAAAGGGCAAAAACATAATTTCCGATAATAATCGATGAATCAATCATTATCGATTACTATCGACAATCGATAACAATCGAACTCGCAATTTTTTCTTTATCGACTTCATCGATTGCTATCGGCAATCGATTGATATCGATTATCGGTTTATCGATTGACTACGCCTGGTTTTATACCATATCAGGGTTGTACCCTATACATTCCTCTTATTTTAGTGCCAAATTCTCTTTTGTTAATTTTGTGGATCACGAACAATTATTTTCACAAATGTAGAGTCATGCGTAGCGGCGACAAGATATTTCCCACGAAATTGTCCCTAATTCTAATTTACAGCTTAGATTTTCGTGGAATTATATCCTCAGAAAAAGTACGAGACAAAAGAGTTCTATTTAATCTATACTCACAGTGTAGCCAGCTTCTAAAGCTAACTCTGCTAGTGTCTTCCTCCTTGTTTCTGTCTTTTTTCCTTTCTTCGCTTCCTCTAACTTCTTCCGCTCCAGACTTGGAGACCACTGAGGTCCTTTAGCCACTCTGATAACGTCTGGCTGGGAACCTTTCCTAGCTGAGCCTTACACACAAAACAAGAACAGATTGATTTCATGCTAAATTTCCGAATATCTTCTCACTATCATGATTTAGTAGAGGTAAAAGATATATGGCCAAATCACAGCAGCGTAACAGAAATTGTTTGAATTTGCAGAATATATAAAAAGTTAATGTTAAAGACTAAGTGCTGCCTGCCTCCTCTGCAGGCGTTTCGATTATTCGCACTATAAATAACAAAAAGCCTGGCGACTGGTTGCACAAAACGCAAGCGACTGGTCTCGAAGAGGCCTCTGCGAATGAGACGGGACTAAGTGTCTGGCACGAAGAGACTAAGAGTAAAGCTACACTCCTCTGGATTGGTAACTAGTCTATCGCGGGGCTACCCCCACCTCTCCCCCAGCATTCGAATTTTAATTCGCCGTTTCTCGTTTATTCGCCTGCGTAGATAGAGAGGGACAGTGAGAGCACAGTATCCGGGACCCCGAGATCCTGCGTATTAATCTTTCGGCCACTGCTCCACCAAATGACATGTATAAAAGGGAGCTTCAACAAACTGAAAACTAACGAGAGCGTCGCCAAACAAAAAGGAGTTTAAAAGCTTAAAAAAAGATCAGCACGTGCGTTGTAAACCTTTATTTCTTTGCCGTCGTTTCCGAAACAACAAATTGAGAGGCTCGCCCTTTTAAATCTTGCCGAATTTTAAAGGAAAAATCATTTGAGGTAAAATCAGTTGCAACTTTGCTAAGAACTGTTGACTGTTTTAAGTTAACAGAAATGCCAGGACTTACTTGTTCCTTGTGACCCACGCTTCTTCAAATCCGCTATCGCCAATTCTTCATTAATAGGTCTTGGAGATGACACTGCAAAGTCACTATGGCGACGTTTGATCAGTGCCGCTTCGGGTAACAGTGTGCTCTTTTTGATTGTGTTTTTGATGCTATGCTCAGTGTGTCGCCTTGGGGAGGGGGGAGGAGTAGGTGGTGCGGCGTCCGTCTTATCCAGTCCCTTGGCGGCCGCGGATAATGTCAGCGGTTTGTCCACTTTAATTTCTGGAGGGCTAGCTACTGTGAACTTCATGGCGAATGCACTGATGGATTGCAGAACTGGTTGCATATGGCGTTCTGATTTTTCAGGTTCTTGGTCATCCTCGTCGCCGCCTGTTGCTGTTTCTTCCTCTGTAGGGTTTACATCACTTCCGTTCACATGACTCACAGAAATTCCAGAATCGTCTCCTCCTTTCTGGGAATCTTTTAAGTCATGGCTTCCTTCGCTGTCAATCGATTCGAGCGTAGTTTCCATCGTAGAAGTAGTTGAATCTGCCGAGGTGTCCTTTGGATCCAAGCGTTTATCTTCCTCCTCAAAAGCAAGATTTTCGTGCGACGAAACTAAAGGTACCTCTTCCGGCGTCTGCGGTTTCTCGGTAGTCTGGTCAACTTCTACCTTGTCCTCCGATTTCGTTTCACTTGGGGTGTTGTCAAACAGCTTTGGAAAATTCCTTTAAATATAACAGAAACACATCTATAATGCATGCGATTGCAATCACTCAAAAAGAGTTTGGAGCACAATTTTCTGAAAATGAATTTGTTATCGATTTCCAAAAGTATATCTGGCACTTAATTTTTTTCTATTCATCCTTAGCAAGAGACTGGATTATAGTCTCTTGTCCTTAGCCAGTCATTCGTATTGACTAATAAGGGATAAATTGAAAAACAACCCGACTAACTGGAAGAAAATAAACCACAGTATAGCTGAAATAAAAAATAAATAGAGATCAAACGTTAACTACAACAAACACAAAACAGTTGGTGGGTTGAAGTCGTTGTCCTTTGCGATTTTAAAGAACAAAAAAACACTTAAATTAAGTAATTTGTGGTGGTTCTCTTTTAAGAGGAATTCTCGCTGTTTTGGTTCGTCGGCATAGAATCTGCCTCGTCTCCAGGCGCCCCGCGGTGTGCGAAGAGTTATTGCCGGATTTCATACGGTGGGGGCCTGGGTACAAGTCCGTGTATTATGGGATTAACAACGCAAGACCCATATATTCCGAAAGAGCACACTGAGCTTTACAAAATCCTTAAGTTTCGTGTTAATTGGGCCAATATTGAACAAGATACAGCCATTCAAGAACTTCAAAATTTGCAAAGAAATGTATGGATTTCCGGACAAGTGTCCGGCAATCCATACATTTGTTACTAAATTTTTAAGTTTTTGAATGGCTGTATCTTGTTCAATATTGGCCCAATTAACACGAAACTTAAGGATTTTGTAAAGCTCAGTGTGCTCTTTCGGAATGTATGGGTCTTGTGTTGTTAATCCCATAATACACGGACTCATACCCAGGCCCTCACGGTATGAAATCTGGCAATGGTCCTCTTGTACTCGAGTTTCACAACCTAACCATCAAGCACTGCGCTACCAGTCATCGATGAAATGTATCGTGAAGGATGACTCCTGTCACCTGCCCAAGTCACACTATGCCCCGCGAATAAAGCGCTAATCATAACACGCCTAGAACCTTGGTCACTGCATAGTAGCCTTATAAAAAGCTTACTAAGGGTGCGTTCCTTTGGGGTGATCTGGATCGGGATCAGTGATCCAAGATCACACGGATCATGGTGCATCAGAGGAACCGATGAATCCACTCTGGTCATGGATTCATCGGTTCCTTTGATGCAACATGACCAAACAGATCTTGGATCACTGATCCTAATCCAGATCACCCCAAAGGAACGCACCCTAAGTTTTGTTTCCTCGAAGCTTCTTATTGTTCCCCAAGGCGAAGCCTCGGAAAACAACACCGAAAATGAACAGTGTACTCTGTTATCTTTACTATCACCTCTGAATTTTCCTCCGATACCCCCGGTGGGCTAAATATTAAAAACGGTATGAATTTGAAAGCAGTATGTGTTCTGCTGTCGAATTTTGAGTTGAGGTATCATTGTTTGAGCCAGATGATTTCAGTGGTTGACTCCTAAATACGTTCATTACAACAAAAAATGAATATTCAATTTTACTCCGCAACCTCAAAGCACTAGCGCTGTGAGGTATCACGCTGTTTTTATGGCGGTTCCTATGCGCACCTCCTGGTTGCTGTTTAAGCTGTTGTTTCCCAAATGAGTAAGTGAGATGTTGTTGTCCTTGGGAACTATGCAGTCTCTAAAAGAGGAAGCTGCCTTTTAGCCTGTTGTTTATTCCATTCAGACCAAAATATGCTGATTAATGGCATTTCTTGACAACTTGAAGAACAATTTTTGCATGTTTCAAGTCTGTTCTCTGTCAATAGAGACATCAATCTTGTTTGCAAATTTTCCTTTTAACACTTTGCAGAGCTTTTAAACCGTTAAATTGTATATATTCTTCATCGTTTCAATTTTTGGCACCTGTTTGTGCATTCCCATCCTGTAATCTTTATTCAGCTGGTTTTTTTTTCCAGTTTTTACTGCAATTTAGTTAATATGAATCAGTGAAATAATCAATTTGAATAATCGGTTCCAAATTATCTTTTGCCTCTGTTTCCAAACGGGTGCAAACCTTTTCCTATGATGAAACTGAACGCTCAACGTAATTTTGCAAATTTCGCAAGAAGGCCAGTTTTGAAACGTAACTACCTTAAGGCAAACGCAAATCGAAAATGATCTAATGCCAAAGCATTTCCTTCAGTATTTTCCAAATGCTCGGAAAGTCTGAGTGAATTTATGTCGTGACCTTATTTTCTTACCGAGAGGAAAGCACGACCACGACGAGAAATGTCGAGGCGAGACAAGAAAGTCACATCAATAACAAAACGACAATCACAAACTGACAATGCTCCGCATTATTCTTCAACAGCGGACGGTATACTTTCAAAGGAAAAATTCGCAGCGCAAATTGACAGTAATACCAAGGTTTTCTAAAATACAGTCGAAACTATAGGAAAAACATCGAGGACGCCAGAATTACCACCATATTTACATCCCCCAAAAGAAGCGAATTAACATAAGCCCTTGACTTCTTTTAGTCCCTTCCAGTTCAAATCGACAGGTTTGCCAACTAATTCAAAGACAAATAGAACGTCCGCCTCGACAGTCAGTCCACATTTAACAGGTGCTTATTGGTCAAATTGACTTTAAAATTACATATTATCATCGTGTCCTCATAAATTGGGTGTAAATTGTGTCGCAGTCATGTTCTGTTGTTGTCTTAAATGCTGCAATGTTATGAGCAGTCAGCCACATACAACGAGATATTTTTATAAGTGTTAAGAAAACCATTTCGAAGAATGACGCGGGAATTCAATACATAACTTATGCTCTCTTCTCTGTCTAGCACACAATTATTTTGAAAATTGTTCTGCTGAGGGCAACATCTTGTGACAATAGCTCTGCACAAACAACTTGCTGCAGTTCAAAAAATTGTACCGAAAATTGTACTTCGACGCAGGTGAATTCTTTTTTTTTCTAGGATCTTAATTTTTATGATAAATTTTGAAAACTATACATATTCAGCTTACACTTGTTTTGTTTTGATTAGACCTGTCACAAACGCACACAAGAGAATCCGTAACAACAGCCGGTCTACCTAAAAGATAACGCGGTTGTGAAATAAAAACAATATTGCTTTTGAGAATTTTTCCTTAAATACGTGTGACTATCACAGATGTACATTTAGAGCCGCGATAGCTAGAATGCAATATTCTGTGAATAATCTCACCTTTACATTTCGAATTTTACGTTCATAGCGATTTTAAAATATCTCGGCCGATTTTTGATTTAAATTGAGCTTAGCGTGCGATTTCCGATATCAGAATTATCACCCTTTCGTAGTTAACCGTTTTAAATTTTACTCCGATAGACAGCTTCTTGCATCTTGGCAGGAACTTCTCTGGCGTCAAGAAAAATTTAAATAAGCATTTTGATGGCAGAAAATTACACAATACTGTGTTGCGGTGATCGCAAGTTGATTATCGGTTTGCCAAATTTTTGAAAGTCTTGTTTGAACGAATGTGAGTAACTGTGGAATTGGTGACTCTGGTTGCTTAGTCTAAGGGATTACAGTAAACGAAAGGTTAACACGGGCAAGAATGGCATGATAACAAATTTAACACAGCACATCGATCATCATAAAATGTTAATGCAACTTACGGTAGCAGTCGGCTAAAATGCTCCATATTTCAACTGAGGAACTTCCGGCAACCCGCTTCAAATCCGCTCCAACTGTACTTGCAACTGGTATTAAAGGTTTGTAGGAAGCTCAAATTTTAACATCAATTCAGCGAACAAAATGAACGCTCACTGAACAACGAATGAATCACCGAAATTTTCGCGTATTGCGATAGGCCGTCCTCATGAATAAACAAGTATGCAAGAAACACAAAAACCCACGTCAAAATTTGAATTTTGCACCAATCAAATTTTAATATATGTCTTCAATTTCTGGAGGAGTTGTACGTTGTCTGGAAACCGTATACCTTTCTATGCTCATTTCTCGCGATTTAGCACACTTCACACACATTTCTGGTCCCAAAGGACGTTATGCAACAAAACTAAGAAATCTTTTACAAAATACCTTCTACTGCTGTGTTACAATATTTGCTTTGGCGTTAAAAAAAGGAACAAAAAAGTCTTTATCAATTTTGAAATGGTTCAAACCTAAAATGCATGCGCACTCGAACAGATTGTAGAAACTGAATTTATAAAATTTTATTTGCACGGATCAATAATTGTGGTTATAAATCGCTTCTGTTCGCCATGATTGTTTATTATAGTCGTGCTGGTACCTCCAGATGATTATAAAGCCAAGATTTGAATTGTTATGGTAATCATTTCAGGTTGCCTGAGTGGGCATGGAGACATTTTGCGCCACGTCTAAGGTGTCACCGATTTTACTCGTGTTTCCATCACTCTATCATTAATTTGCTAATTTTACATTTGCTAGCTTTAAAACCCAAAATGTCGAAGTTCTTTTTGTAGTCTACCATAACATTATATTGTCAAAAAAGGTGCCAGTTTTCAGTAATAACTGAAATTGGAATATTATCTTAAAGTTGTTAATTATACATATAATAACTGGCTTCAGTGTTTTCATTACTAAAGCTCATCTAAGTTACGGAAAGATAACTTTTATGGAAGACTTTGAAGTGCAAAACAAGTCAACAACGCTACTGCAAAGAAACCAATCGCAAGATCTTTTAGAAAACAAATTAGTAACACCATCAGATGGCAAATAAAAAAATCCAGTGTCCTAAATGCAAAAAAAAGAGATAAAAAAGGACTACACACTGTTCTTTTATTAAGAGGGTTTGTTCAAATATTATGACCATTAAACCGGATTTTCGTTTCGTACCGAAACTGAGATATAAGCTTGCAATTCAAAGAAGAAAAGAAGAATTCGTTCCTCGATGAGGATGAATGATATATTTATAATAAAAACGAAAGTATCAATCAATTATTAATACAGACGCAATATTCCTGTGTCTTGAAAATCATATTATGAGCAAAAACCAGAAAGTCTTTTCCTATTTTAAGGTAAACATCCGGTAATGGGAACTTTATTGCTTCTTCTTCATAAAGTAGTGTTTATTGACTACAACTAGTGTGACAATGGAATAGATTACACTAGACAGGTTTTTTTGGGGCTGTGTCTGCAAATACCATACTTGACTTTAGCAAGAGGTTTTTTTTTCTTACATGAACGAGGCTTTTTCTGTTTATGGTCTTTCTATGTTGGCACGGACTCAAAAGCACGACTGAACTAACTGCAAAGGTTCACGAATGCTGCTTTCATATTTTCATGTTTGCCTGTAGATAAAGCTCTAATCACGGTCCAATTTCTTTTATTTGAAAAGTCATCTGATTCCTTATTTAAACTTCAAACACGCTAAAAGCACAGCTAAATACAGGTGTTGATTAATTATACAGAGTGCCACAAAAATGCGTATCGTGCGATGGCCGGGAGTAGTCTCAAAGACGCTCGATTTTACATTGGAACTTTCAGAGAAGCCGTCCATGGAATTTCTAACATAGCTTTAGCTTACCTTTCACTTAAGATGTTGATATTTGCTGTATTTCTGCAAGGAATAAACAATTTCAAGATCTTCTCAATACATACTGAACCCCGATTCTTCGAGCCACAAAGGAGAAAGGAAATTGATTAAAAAAATATAAAGTAAATGTCTGTAAAATTTTTCCAAGGGAGTAGAAACTTCGTCTTATAATCGGAAGGCTTGAAAACTAGAGAAAGAAAATCAAGATTCTATGATATCGATAGAACACGGACGCCAACATCGAAAATGCCGCGGTTTTCATTGCCAAAATTGAAATACTTATTATTAAATATTACCAAAGCTCAAAGGTGGATTTTTTAAAAAAAGAACATCTTATGTCCTTAGGCCTGAGTTTTCTTTATCTTCTTTCTTACGACCTTCTATGGTAGGTTGAAAACAAAATATTTCCACCAACTACTGGATCAATCAGATCGATAAAAAAACAGCATTCTCCCTTCCCCCCTTCCCTTGTCGCTGGTTACATGCATTCGCCTTCATGAGTCTTTTTCTTTTATGTTAGATTACATAACTTAACTTTGTGATTTGTTTGAAAATCTCGCGCCACTTTCTTCGGAGGAAAAACCAAGACCGATCTCAGTCAGTCTCGTCCCCAGAGCCTCCGTTTCTTTTGGTCACGTAACGACATTTTAAAACGAGTAGCACTGGGGACGAGAATGGATCGCGACTCGCTCACACACTGTCTTCAGCGCTTAGTGCGCATGCTTGGTGGCTATATCCTTTTGGTGGTCTTGGTGGTTCGAGTTAACAAGTTGACGTCAGTTTTTCATGCGTCTGTCCTGTTATTGATCATGAAGTGTGTCACAACATTGTCATTATTGATGTTATCAAGAAATTCATGATTAATAAAAGGGCAGACGCATAAACAACTGACGTCAATTTGTTTTTTACGATAACAAATTGTCCGCTCTCGCACGTTGACGCATCGCATAAATTATAAATTCATGTGTCTGTCCGCTTACTGACAATGAAAATCCAATGTGCGCGCGAGAATTTCTGCAGTTATGGTAAAATTATTGACCGTTCATAAAAACAACTGGAGTTTCTGGAGTTATTGTAAAATATTGGCTAGTCGAGTCACTGAATTGCTTTTGTCCTTTGTGATTGGCCGCTGTAATTGCTTTGGCTTTTTTATCAGCACTCATTTGAAAACGGCTTTAGTTACTACAATTGTGATTGCTTTGGTTTTGATTCAACAACGCTGGTTTTCTTTTGAGAATAGTTTGTTTTAGAGAAGTTATTTCCTACCATTTAGGGCAATGATCTTACAAGTCAAGGTTCCGTATTAGTTATTTCATGAATAACTATAACTACCTTTTTTTCGGTTATTTATAGATAGATTTACTGTCAAGTGCAGCTTTCGTTCCATGTATTTATGACAAAGATCAATCAATCAATCAATCAGTCAGTCACTCAGTCATTTATTTAGACACGCTACGGCCTATTAATATCTTCATAACAAGAAAAGAAATAATTAACATGAACAACTCCTTGTTTTGGTTATTTATGGATCAGTAAACTGAACTTAATTTGTTCCATCACGGAAGCTTTGGCAGCGTTATGTTTATTTGTTTATTGTTATGTCAAGGAAACTTATTCACGTTAATGAAATTACAAACTAATTAGAAAGAATTTCTACCTTGGTTATTTATAGATATGTAAAAGAACATGTCAGCTTGTTTTGTTTTATTTCATTATCCACCAAAAAAATTGTTGTTGACAAGAACATCTTTTTTCTAGCTATTCAGTTACAGTTCATGAAAATTAATGTACATAACATGGAAGCCTTATTTTTTGTGTTTATAGGTAACAGATGACCATATAACAAGATTTCCTTCCTTTAAAAG
Organism: Micromussa lordhowensis; assembly: GCA_964020085.1. Taxonomy (NCBI): domain Eukaryota; kingdom Metazoa; phylum Cnidaria; class Anthozoa; order Scleractinia; family Lobophylliidae; genus Micromussa; species Micromussa lordhowensis. The sequence goes on along the minus strand of OZ026598.1, from coordinate 31,587,629 downwards.
TGGAGCATACAATTTCAAAGTTTTATCATTAGTTTAATTGAAAAAAAAAATGACCTCATGGAATAACATCTTAAACAGTTAACGTTATAACCTGTACTTGAGAGTTGTCATTTCAAATTAACACTATCATTTACGATATAACAAGTTAATTCTGACAAATACGCACGCGAATGAGGTCGAACTAATTTGTCGGCGTCGGTGTAAGATAAAAAAGGTCTGGGTACCAGACTGGGGCATGATGGGTAGTAATGCAGGGTTATGTAAATATGGGTTATTGACCAAGTGTGAGGTCAAGATGGCTGGATATTGGCCTCGTTCTTTTTTGTGTGTTTATGGACCGAGACGGAGTCGAGGTCCATGAGTCGAGGTCCATAAACACACACAAAAAATAACGAGGCCAATGTCAAGCCATCTTGACCGAACAGACTTCGTCAATAAAGGATTTATAAAAGTAGTCCCGAGCGGGCAAGATAGATCCATCTTGCCAGCTCGGCTAGCCAATCACAGCGCAGGATTTGATTCATCTTGCCCGCTCACGGAGCTAGCCATATAATAAGGTAGGATATAGCACGAGTTGGTCTCAGAACCAACCGGTTTCTTTCCCAGTTCGCTTAAAAAAATGTTTTTCTTGTTTAGTTTTCCCCCGGGGGAGCCTCCCATATAATACTGATGGGGGTGCTAGTCTTACCTTTAAGGGGTTAAAAAAGTGGTTTTGGTACCTGTTGGGGTGTTCAGCCTCTAAAGGTGCACAGCGGGAGATTTCTCCGTACTTTGAGGGTATTACGCCGAACCGGAAAAATACGACAGGAGTTGTTGTGTTGTTTTAGAATTGGTGCTCTCAAGGGAGAAAAATCTTTCAGGCCACGCACACAAAACAGGTAACTCTTGGGGATTCTTTTCAAAATTTCCGACGAACATCCCCGAGGGAATCCCCCCCCCCCCAGTTCCTACCACGATTTCCTGCTTTTTTCCCCACTGGTTGTTCGCAGGTTTATTTTTTTGGTCGCCGTCTAACCGCGTTTTTTTTTTCAGCTCTGTTAGTTCAGCGTCATAATTCCTTACTTCTATTGATATACACAGTTGTATGGTTTATGAAATTTGTTTGTAATTCATTTGGGAGTCCGTTATGTATGTACAAACAGAACAATTGTAGCCTCCCAAATGAATCATCGCATGATCTAAACTGGGTGGCAACAACGATGTGAACACGTTACCCAAATCTGGTGTGGGGTGTATGATGTACTATTACAAGTTTACGTTGCGTCACAAGATGGAAATTTGGTTTTAATCATGGACAACCTCAAATACTATTGAGAATTGAGTGTCTATCTTTATTACGTTCTATGTTTATTTGGATTAGTTTTTGAGGCATGACCAATGTCATGTTTATGGTGCAAGATTACAACGAGGAATTGGTTTTATCATGGAGTTTCGTTTCGTCTCACTTTATGTAGTTGCATATTTGTTTGGATTCTATGTTTAGGCATGAACAATATTATGTTTATGATGTAATATTACATGTTTAAGCTGCATCTCAAGTTGGGGGTGGGGTGGGATGGGATTTTATCATGAATATGCATATTTTTTGGATTAACTATTTTTAGGTATAAACGATATTACGTTTATGGTGTAATATTTCAAGTTTACATTGTGTTACATACTAGGGGTGGGGTGGGGTTGGATGTCATCATAGATTATAAATATATTTAGGATTTTATGTTTTAATTAATGTGTAAAAATATTTTAAAATCTATGTTGTAACATTGACAGGGATGGTTTAAAGATCGGTGTGTACATGTTACATCTTATCTTACAATTTAATTTCATTATCCGGCTACATTTTTTATTTCCTGACAGAATTTCCTCAGTGTTTACAATGCTTTGTGCATAATTACATTGTTCAGCACTTACATGTTAGATACAAACTGGTTAATTAAGAACATAACGACGTGAAATTTACATTTATAGCTATGGCAATTTTATATGAGCTAAAATGTGCATTAATGAATATTAAGTGCTCAATTAGTTTTGATTTCAATTCTGTAATTAAACTGTGCGTCCCATGGCGAAATGAGGACAGATGAAATTGGAGAGTAGAGAAATGCTTAGATCCGTATAATATTTCTAGTAAAGAGTAAAGAATGCTCACAACCTCAATTCATACTAGGCAGAACCTGAGACGACAATGCCAGTTTTGGTAAGCCCATGACATTTCGTCCTCAGATCATCTGCACAATGATGTAAGGATTCCAGACAACAGAGACAAAATATTAACATATATTTTTAATAACAAAAAATATACTTAAGTTAGTCGTCAGTAACATCGACTTACAAAATACCTCCAAAGGATGGGTCATACAAAATACATAAGAATTAAGCAAAATGTATATCACATAGAAAATATAAAGCTATTAGTAATACCAATAATACAAAGCTCATGTAACATGAACACCTTCCTTTGTGTGACATCGACTTACAAAAGACCTCGAGCGACGAGGGGCTCGTACAAAATACATTGGTATCAAGTAAAATGCATATCAGATACAAAATATAAAATTATTATTAATATTAACAAACCCAATCCCACTTCACACGAACACATTTACGCAATAAATAGTAGAAGAGGCGTTAAATGGTCGCCAGAATAATGCTAGGAAAGTCAACATGCTCTTTGAAGAACACTGCAAAGTGACCTGGTGACGAGGTCACGTGAGAGCGACACTCAAAGTGCTGCAGACTTCTCAATAGGCCAGTTTACAGTTGTGTGCTTAGTTACCTGGCCATGAATGCAAGCGAGGCTGGAGGTGACCTTGCTTTGATACAGACCTGCAAGCTTTTCTCATGTAAATGTCAACTAGTTAGCATGAGAACAACTTGATTTGCACAATAAAAGCAGAGAGGTCTGTATCAAAACAAGGTTAACTCCAGCCTCGCTGCCAGTCAGAGGCCAGGTCACTTTGCCAACAACTGTAAAATGGTCTATTCTCAATGTGACTATATATAACAAACTTGTTAACAAGAATGACTACTTTTGAATTGTTTGCTTCTCTAAAAAGGTTCTTCAGTTTTGGCAGGTTGACATTCAAGAGAATGCACTAGCCAGCGCTTATTAATGTGAATTCCTTGATTTCTTTGAGAATCTTACCAAAGGCATGAATACAATCTATACTGCTCGGTCTTTTCATGAACCATGGCGATACACTAGGTTGCTAAAATTGCCAAAAAAACCGCGTGGTCAGCTTAACTCTTATCCAAGCTGCACATTCCCCAGACTAACCTGTCTGGATTTTGCTTTTGAAGATAAAAAAAAACGTCAAGCTTACAGAGCACTGAGCGCTTTTCCTAAGACTGCCAACAGTGGCTGGACGTGTTTGATTTTTTGCAAAACTCGTGCAACATATATGAGCCACACAGAGCGAAGATGCTGCTTTCTCAGCCAATCAGGTTCAACCGTGATTTTACGTGAAGTTTTCCGCGTATCTCATCCGTTGTTACAAGTTCGCGTTACAAGTGTTGACTAGTTAACTGCACTTTGGCTGCCTGTGTACAGAGTGATCGCCTGGGATTCTCACACTACCCTTCGCTGTACGACAGTCCAGAGAAAACCGCATGCCACTGAGCACGATTTCTCGAAAAAAAAAAATTTAGCACAGATAAATAGAAATTTGTAGAGGCGACATTTTTAAGAATTCGAGTTTGGCTCGTGAATGTCGTGAATTTTAACTTAAAATATGCTGATCTTGAAAAACACGACAGCATGCACATGATACACACAATGACAATTTTGTATTCAATACCCTGGAAATTCAACTACATTATTGCCAAAAACGCCTCCGACGTATACAATGTGGATTACAAAAAAATATAGTATTCGCAGAAAATTGTTCTGCAACGTACGAATCTATTAAATTGCTTACCTTTGCAAAAACATTTTGAATAACTGAACTTAATAAATTTACGCCAACAATTTGTCACGGAAGAACTCTTTTAAAAGATCTCCGTAAATTATTTAACCCCATTACGAAAGACGTGGTTAAATGTCTCCAGTAGTTTGAACTGCCTGATACAAAATTTAACTTAAGAAAGCTACTACCGTAAATTTCAATTTTTAGGGGAGATATCTTTGTCACAGATCGAATGGTCTTATTGTCGAGACTCCAGCAACCTACTCTGGCTTTTTTAATTTAATCAGTCATATTCTCGCGTGGCGAAGACAAATATTTCGAAACACCATAAGTCCTCAAAGGTTAGTTTCAAAGTTCAGTGCGAGAGTAGTTTTCCGTGGTTTGTTTCTACTCACACTGCACCATTCTTAGGTGATAAACAAAAGTCAAATCAACACGCGTTCCTACTCTATTTGGCTATCCATACTCGCTCGCAGGTTCAGTGTATACTCATGCCATTGGTTCGGTCTGTCAAGCATCATCTGCCACGCCTCTATTTCCAATCCCTGCGAGTCGTCCCACGGTTCAGTGTTATTTCCCAGACCCAACCGCAAGCCCCCGAGAAAGTCGTTGCTAGAGCCTCGGTCGAAGTCCCACACGGTCAGCTCTAAGACGCGGTTCCTCAGCTCGTCAATGGTCTGGTTCTCATAACAGAAAGAGTGGTTCCACACGGGGTTCAGATTCTTTTTGACGACCGCAGTTTTGTGTTTGGTCTTTTTACTCGTGTCAGGCAACAGGTAACTGTTGGTAACGCAGAAGTTTAATGCAAAAACACAACTGTAGCATCGAGCATGTTAACACTTGTTACGCTCGTGAGTTGTGCAAGGTTTCCAAATTTTTGTCACAAAACCATCTGGGGTTTTAAAAACCTTTCCTCTAAATATGACAGGGTGTGGAAACATGTGCGAATAGACTAAACCAGGAAATGAGGGGAGCGGCTAAGGGGAGGAGGGGGGGGGGGCATGAGTGAGAAAAACAGGGAGGTGATGGGAGAGAAATAGAGAAACAAAAACATGATCTCATGTCTAAGTACATAATATGTAATTACCATGAACTTACATGTACTGATAAAACTTATCCTAGAGGTTTAAACCAAAGCAGGGAGAATCCTAATATGTTTTTACATGTGAATTTACCTGGCATAATGTTTTTTTTCTTTAAATTTGCTCTTACAACCTCAACGGTTCCGCGCTGCTGAAATTCTCAAAGATTTGGTATGGCTCATAGGCATCGAAAACACATCATAGTAAGGTTTAAAGTAAAAATAAAGTAAATATTTATATCAATACTCAAGATAAGGATTGTTGGAATTCCGAAGTTAAGAAGAATATCTAAAATTCCAACGCGGTCGTTGCCATCACGTTATGGAAATAAGATGCCACACCACAAAAGAGTCTCCATTAAGAATTAGACGGTCCATCTTTACGAAAATGTTAGCGGTAAACAAACTTTAGTCTAACGGCCGAGTCATAAGCAACTTAACGGATTAAAAGGCATATTTGGACATAAAAAAGTATTACTAAATAATATTAAACGCACACGAGTAACGGGAAAAGATGCAATATAACGAAAAAAAATTCGGTAAACTGCTTGATCGAAAGCGGTGGTAAAAGATATCAATAACAGCACTGGCAAGTGATGAAACCAGGTGTTTAAAGCGCTGACTATCCCACGAGCAATGAATAATACATAAAGCAAAACTTAAAATCACAAAACAACCCAACAAGGACAGCTGGCTTTTAATTAAAATACAGAGTGCATAATATCGGTTAAATGGCAACACAAAATCAATGCAAATGTTATTTTTTAAGACTTAAAAATATATAGTTTAAATGACAAATCTCATTGTTGAGACGTAACTGGCAAAAAAATACCTCTTTTCGATGGCTGACTCGCTGAACAAACGAAAACTTTTTCTCGGTGAGCATGCCAACGTCACACACTTGGAGGTATTCAAGGCCTCACAAGCGATAGTGACCGATAGTGCACTCCGCTAGCATGCGGCCAAGTGCAAGAAGACAATTCGAATTGATTAGCTGTCAAACGTTGTCTTTCCACCAAAAAATGTAAACGGTGCTGAGATGCAGTTTACTTCTAAGCGGCTATTTGGGCTGTTTCATATAACGCTTCCTTCGATTCGTTGCGTGACGATGGTACACCAAACCAGGTGCAAAGAAGCTCTTCTTGCTTGTTCAAATATTACTGACACCATTTCTGAGCAAATTACACAGCAAAACACAAACACAGTTCTTCCGGCTCCGGCTTCACCAGGAATAGAGGAAACAATGATTTGCGGTCTGTTCGGTGTTAGGATAATCCCCAGAAATAACGAGCCAACGAAAAACAAAACTCGTTATTCAAATACCCCTCGATACAACATGATAGCCTAGCGCAGACTTCAAAGAAATCTCTAATAAGAACTTGCCGTGCTAAGTGTCAAAAAGCATACAACGTTGAAGATGAAATGCGACGACACCAAAACGATCGTCTGTCACCAATAAAACAGCATACACTAAAATAGAACTATTTTTAAAACCAAAATCTACGATAAAGATGTAAAGAAAAAAAAACTTACGACCAACTCTCGGACTAGTCCAACAAACGTCTGGGGTAGAAGGACAGAATTGCTGGGTTTGCTTTGAGATGCAAATTACTGCTGATTTTAAGCCCAATATAGCTCCCATCGCTTTTATTCAGCTGATTCTGTAGTCAAAACTACGGCGCAGATAAAGAATTGTTTAAGCAATGCAAATGAAGCGGTGTATTAGCTCGAAAAGAATTTGACAGACACCGACAGGAGATAATGACAGGAATTTGATTTGACAATATCAACTATTTACAAAACAAGGAAGGATAATTTCTTCTGTTTGTGAAATAAGCCCGCAGGAATACCAACGTAATAAGCCAATGAGTCTCTGGTTGTTAAGGGTTACAACAGAGCACTTTTTCACCTTAGAAAATCAGTGGCGGCTGGTTAGCCGGGCTTCCGATTGAGTTTTAGGGCAAAGAAACAACAGCTTACAAGGTGAGCGGAGCTACCCGAGAGCGGTCTGGGGAAGAATACACGCTCGCTTCGCTCGCCTAATTTTCTTTGCACTCGTCGGCTCGCGAATGTTATTTTTCTTTTTGTCCTCACCGGGGGCCTGATCAAAAGCTACCGGTAAACGGAACAGAAGATCACAAAATGGAGAAAACGTGTCGTCTTTACAGTATCACAAGACCGAAGACAAATATTTAACTAACTATAGTGAGCACATCACTTTAAAAAAGACAGAGTGATCTTATAGTCTCCTCACCAGGTTAGTGGAGACGGATTAAACTATACGGAATCCAAATGAACAGCTTTTGAACAAGTTCTGGAGTATATCCTCAAATCAGCTATGTTTGTTGTTAAGCTGTTGTGAGACACTTTTAGATATCGATTGTAAAGAAAAATAAAAACAAGCCTTGATTTTTTTTCCTTGCGTTAGTAGCTATATGATGCCAATATCAATACTGACCGGACGTATTACGATTTGAGCTTGGTGAATAGCGCTCTAAAATGACGCTGTCACTGGTTCAAACCATTTTACTTTTTTAGAAAAAAAAAAAACTGCTGGTACTCTAATTTTGAAACACGAAACCGGAATACAATCCTCTACCTTGTCAAACACTGAATTTGAATAAGACAGGACACACGAAAAGTCCTTTACTTTATAGCGCTCTTTCCGCTGATTGCTATCAACATAGCCGAACAATTTGAATATCGAGTATAAAACAAGGCTTAAAAGTCACGGAACCACATATAGCACCCGTATTTCCTTACAAAACAAAGAGGACATCGCAAAATTATACTTCTTCTTACAAGGCGAATAATTAGAATATGGCTGACTTAAAACTGGGATTATACGCGACCAATTATATGTCTACTTTTGATACAGAGATTTTCCTTCTGGCTGAGACAAAAAAACAATACCCACAGAAAAACGTGCATGGTGGCAAAACATAAAACTACTGTGAATTTCATCACAAAAAATGTCAGTCTATATTACAATATAGAAAGGGCCCTAGTCAGCGACACCTTTGTTGTTGTTGAGATCCGAGAGTTTGGCTATTATATTTTATTCGGAACATGTCGAAACGAAGGAAATCACTGTGAAACTACTAAAGATAAGTAAAAGATAAGTAAAAATACTTTCAGAAACACAACTTACAGTAAAGGAATTAGAATTCGCTTCACCATGCAATATAAATAATTTCGATGGCATCGAAAATGCAGGAGCCTGACCAGGGTCTTTTAAAAAACAGCTAATTGTCAACATGTACTAAATATATTGACAAAATAACTTTGGATGGCGATCTCAAAATGATAAAACAATAGTTAACCGAGGAAAAAAATACCAAAGAAATAACCGTAAACCAAATGGATTAACGATAGTTAAGGCAGCGTCCACACAGCGCCGAAGAAATTTGAAAACGCAGCTTTATTTCTACGGTTAGGCCTACCGTCCACACTAATCCGTCACGAAAATGGAGCGTTTCAAAAACTCTCTTCAAACCGGCTGACTTTGCGTTTTCATTTGGACGGAAAACATTTTAAAACCGGAGCTTTTCGAAAACGACGGCGTCCCGATAATCACGTGATTCCCCGGACCGAGGTTTGCTCAAACACAAATCCAAAATGACCGGTGATTGTTGCGTTTCTAAATTCCTCCAGCGTAGAGTGGACGGAAAACATTTGATGCGTTTTCAGAGTAAAACCTCCGTTTTCAAATTCCTCTGGCGTAGTGTGGACGGTTCTGAAACGAGGAAAGGCTGAAATGGATTAAGAACGTCTGGATAGGGTGAGACTGATGGCTGAAAATTGGTCAAATCCTTAACTTTGCAGTACATGTATGTAACAGTGATCAAATTCTCATGTCTCCTAATAATATCAATCTAAGTCAAGTGCATAGGTCATAGGTCATAAAGGTAAATGGGAACTGAACATACGGGGAATGTGGGAAGGTTTGTCCATCAGCTGGTTTACCCAAGCGCGTCAAATGAGATCGCGACAAACATTGCACCAAAACTCGCCTGTGTAAATGGTCTTACGTTAAGAACTTAAAAAAAAATATCCCGTACCTTTTGCAGAAGGGGTCTGAGAAGCCGTTGGAGTCCTTAGCTGGTAGGTTCCTTGCCTCTTTCAACTGGATGTGCAACTTTCCGCCTGATTTCTTTTTCTTCTTCTTGTCTTTGTTGGACTCCTCGCCCGGTTCATACATCAGAGACACCGTCAAATCTCCGCAGTACGACATAAGGGACGGCTCTGGTCGCTATGGTAACATAGAATAAAAAAAGTGACTTGATGTCGCATAATATCGGGACAGTAGACACTTCTGATTGGCTACTTGCGAATTTGGGTACATTAAAGGCGCATACAGTGAATTACCCTCTCGTGAAGTGGATACCAGTTGGGTGAAGGATCATCCCAACTAAAGCCTGACTCCTGATACGTCTCTAGAGGCAGCATGACTTCTCCCAGGAAATCATTGTGTCCAAACGTGTCGTGATTCCACATGGCCAGCCAAAGGGTGCGAGTCACCATCTCCTCAAACCCTATTTTAAACTGAACACAAAGCAACAAGTTTCAGCTTAAAACAAGTCCAGTGTGAACCAGATGCAACGAAACTAGCGATATTACGATAAAAAATGATATAACAGAAAACAAAATGTGTTCGAGCCCCCGATGTAACAAAAGAACCTCCCCCAAGTACAATAACATGAACAAAAAAATAAATGTTGAATGTTTATAGTTGGTGGTCGATGCGCTTAGCTACAACTAGCTAGTTATCTGACAAATAGCCTGCGAACGCAGACGCATTATTTAAACTGAAAAAAGAAATATTACAAGTAAACATAATAGGCTTCACAATCACAACTGGCAGGAGGCAGATCAATTGGCTATATACAAGCATGACCGAGGAGTTGAATTAGGGTCTACCGGGAAACAACTCCAGCATACTGATCAGAGCGGGACTTGAACCAGCGACCTCCGGATTTGAACTCCGGCGCCTGAACCACTCGGCCACGCTGCCGCTACCTCCCGCATAACAGTGAAATCGCTTTTGGATTTCGCTTGACTCGCCATGTTCCCCTTCTTGTTCGCAGGCCATTTCCGCTATAACCAGAAACGCGTTCATGAAACATTACACTCCTCACCGTCAGAATTTCGTCAAAATCTGGATTCAAAGTATTTTTCTTTGTCTTTGTCTTGCGCTTTCCTCCTTTGGTCTTATCCGGCAAAAGATACACTTTCACATAGCTATCGACAGAACAACAAAAAAACGTTACTTTCAAGTTGAGAACTATCAAGTAAAAGAACATATCGTAAAAAATAAGAATGAAATAAAGTTGTAAGCGTTCCTTTGAGTGTTTATTCCCCTGACGAAGTAAGTTGTGCCCTGCTTGCCAAGATGGGACGTCAACGCGGCATGCACCTGTTTTATCAAACAATCACTTAGTAGAGTAGTCAGGTAACAGCTACCATTTTAGCAAATCTTTCTTGAAGCTGGAGAGTTTCTATTTAACAATTAGACTTCGAGTTTTCTATTTAAAATTAGATTGTGAGCTCGGGATTTCTATCACGCAAAGAAATCGAGAGCGAAAAATCTAAATGTTCTAGTATATATCTACTAGTCGTTCAAAACTTTATCCAAATCCTCTTCCCAGATACCTCGAAAACGCAAAGAAACTGCAGTCAGTTTGTTAATTAAGAAGCGCACACTGCTACGCTACAATCAGCAACAGAATAGAAAGTGAGTTGCGTAGCCAATACGAGAACGCCATTCGTGATAGGACACAAGAAGATTTACTAAGAGCAAGTAGTGCGCCAAGTTGACTATCGCTCATAGAAAACGTGGGCGACTAGTCAGTCTAATAGACCTCTTTAGCTTGGGCAGTTTGTTTTCCCATTTCAGATCATGTGATATTCTTCAGAGAATAGTTCTTTTATCATCTAAAAGTTATTCATTCATATGCACATGACTATTAAAAAATTTGAAAGCAAGAATGGTCTGAAATGGGGAAACAAACTGCCCAAGCTAAAGAGATCTATTGCACTCTATCGGATTACAGCGCAAAATCCACAATTTAGTGTATTTTTAAGCAACGCGCACGATCATTTTCTTTCAGCGAATAGAAAACGATAGGAAAACCAATCAGATTGGCGGATTTCCAATAGAACACAGCTTAGTGGCTACTATTTAGTAGCCAGTAAGCTGTGTTCTAGTCCGTCAAGGACGTCCGTTGAGCTTACCAGGTAAAGTCCATATTAAAGAAACGCAGGCTCGTTCAGATCATATTCGCAGAGACGGTTAGCATTTGCTGTCCGACTGAAAAAGTATTAACATGAGCTTACACTGCTCTTTTCGGTATTCAAAATCTTTTCATTACTGGCTAACCAACTACTCTAGCCTGTATGGTTATTCCAGGCAGATAGAATGTCGTTTAATTTTAACTTCCTTTTTACTGTCAATTTTAACGTTGATGTTGTTATTCCGCCATGTTCGAGTACTTACGGGTCTGATCGTCCTTTCTTCTCGTCTGCAGCTGCAATGTCTTTAGCTCTGTGAACCTGTACTTCCAGTTGGTGTTTGTGCTTGTTATACTTCAATCCAAAGAGCACTTCCCCCGTGACAGCTACATTGCCAAACCGACCTTCACCTGCATCACTGTAATAACTCACAATACTCTCACGACTACCCTGAAAATTAACAAAGTAAATAATACACATGATTGGCTGAGAGCAGTGCAGTTCAAGCGTAACACCACTGAGTGCAAAATGTGTAACACCGGTGCAAAAAGTGTAACACCAGTGCAAATTACACATCGTAATTCTGGATAATGATTGGCAGAAAGTCAATGAGAAATTTTGTAGGCCAATGATATCATGTAAAGCAGTGACAAAAATTTTGAACGAAAATTCTGAAAAAAGTTTTCTCGAATGCGAAAAAAATGGCTTCAAGAAACATCTTTCGGCAATTTTTCTGCGCGAATTTTTTCATGTTTGTATTATTAATAAGTAATCATACGGTTTTTCTCGTTCAATTTGAAATTAATTTGCACTTGTGAGTTTTTCAAAAAGCTGAAATTGCACTCGCCGAAGCAGCTCGTGCAATTTCAGCTTTTGGAAAAACTCACTCGTGCAAACTAATTCCAAATTTTACTCGAAACCGTATGATTAGCTATACTAACAACAATAATAGTGGAACCTCTGTTATGCCAAAGACATGGAAGCCTTGTCCTAGTTAATAGAATTAAAGAATATTAAAAATTTGTAAAACGTTCACTGGCTAAAAAGACTTAAAACTTTCGAGCTTTCGTCTGTCAGGCTACAGCCTTCAATGGATAAAAATGACAACTACATTATATACAAAAATAGGTGGGACTACAAAATGAACGTATTAAAAAAAGGGGAAAAATATGTATATAAGTGTCAATAAACTAACTGTTCTTTTTTAAAAGAATAAGAGTATTGATTAGGGAAAAATTATAAAAGAATAAAAAAAGAATAAAACAGAACTTTTAGTTCATAATAACACTTATATACATACTTTTTCCCTTTTTTAATATATTCATTTTATAGTCCCACCTATTTTTGTATATAATGTAGGTGTCATTTTTTTCCATTTTTATCCATTGAAGGCTGTAGCCTGACAGCTGAAAGCTCGAAAGTTTTAAGTCTTTTTAGCAAGTGAACGTTTTATAAATTTTTAATATGCTTTACCCTGGCTACGGTTCTTCTATTTTTAAAAGAATTAAAGAAGCTCAGTCAAAGTGTTTTGAGTTGTTTTGGACACATACAAAATCACCTTTAAATTGACGGAAACCTGAAAATAGTAGTTTGCTAAGAAAGAAAAACACTAAAGAGATAATAATAAACCATAAAGGAACAAGGATGGTTAAAGATGGAGAAGATTGGCACGGATTACAAACGACGAACTTAAGAATTTTAGGCAAAACTTTTCAAGATGTGCAAACCGTGACATAGCGCCTTTAACCCGAAAAACCAATAAATTAAACTAACATGCGTATCACGCCATCACATGCGATGTTTTCACGCTGCGTCACACAATTTAAGGCAACCCACATTTCAGAATATAAGTATAAGTAACGCTAGGTCACACAATTTTAGGCTGCAATAGGTCACTTTATGTTTTGTTCTCCTCAGCGCTTGGAACTTTTAAGACCAAGAAAGATCTAAACCCAAAAGCTGGACTTGAAATACAAATTAAAGTTCACACTTTGATGGCCAGAAGTGAGGGAAAAACTTCATTACAAAGTCACTTACCATGCTGAGCATAGTAAGCTGCTCTTTAAGCGATTTTGTGCCTGGGTGATCTTTTTCATACGTGGCAAAAGCTCGATCAATATCGTCATCATGTGTTGTAGTGCCGTGTCTTTCTTCTGGTTCAACAATATCAGGACTTGTGTACTTGATCTCAGGGTTAGTAACAGTCACATCTCCGGTGTTATCTACATCTGTTAGTAACAACAAGCAGAGACAAATAAATACATGTACACTCTTTTTTATAAGAGGCCGAGGCTGAATATTCCTATTTGTCTGCCAATTTTAAGCCGAAAAAATAATCTTGTGTATGTTCTTAGATTATAGCGTATGACATCTCCGTTTTCAAATGTGTCTGGTGTCTGGATGGTGTTTAAGTAATTTTGGAGCCACACCTGCAGGCACTAAAAGCCTGATATAACGCACATAACTTCTTGCAAAAATATGCTAGTGCTGTTTTTTATGCTTTTTGGCTGCCATTTAGAGAAAGGAAGAATTTTATTGTAGTTAAAAACTTTCAACACACAAAATTATATTCTTTTCAAAATCTCAGCCTCGGGTTTATTCTTAAAATATTCTTAAAATTTAAATAACAATTATTCCATGAGCCCGAGTTGGATATGAAGTGACAAAATAAATGATGAAGTGATTATAAACGATGAAGTGATTATAAATGATGAAGTGATTATGATAAAGTGATTATAACCAACTCATGCTACGTGCTCGTTGGTTATAATCACTTCATATCCAACAAGGGCGAATGTAATAATCGTTTTAGTAAATTCTCAAACCAGGTTTTGTCACCGATTTTTATTTCGGCCATTATAGAGGGCTGAAGTTGAAAACTTCGGGCGGAAAATTTTTAAACTTGGTGCACTATTTTCCATATGACGTAAAACTCCGACTATTGGCTCATAGTCTGAGTTTTTTGGCCAATCAAAAAGCTAGAAATGCAATAGTCGGAGCTGAGAATTGACTAAGCCTCGATATTCTTATAAAACATATTCTTATGAAAAAAGAAAGTGTATAGCAATATTGCATAATTATATCACTTAATCAGCAAGTAATTATGTTTAGCAAAAATGTCATATTTAGTCATTGATCACAAAATGACATCTGATGATAAAAATGACATTCTGATATATAAAAAGAAGGGAAGTCACAATTAAGGCTGCAGCACTCTTGCTGTAAGGGGAATATGGATGTTGATCTTGGAACTAAATGCTTAAAAACCAGTCTTACAAACAGCTGTAGTTAACTTACTTGATAGTAAACTTCTTTTACTCAATTCCTAAGTTGGACTCACTGATAACAGCTCATTTTTCCTTAGTAATAAGAACATATTGTCCGACCCGGGTGACTTCGAGATTCTGTTTCTACTGCCAAATTCTTGAGGGTAACACAGGGGTTTCATTAACGGGAAGGAACCAATGCAAACTGACCGGTTGTGAGGATGATTTTGCCCGGTTGGTTTCTCCATCTAGCAGAAAGGTTTTTCTTAAACAGGAGTTCAGTTCAAATAGTTTTTGCCTGCCTGTAAAAACCAGTTGCCCTCCTGTTGAAAACGTTAATTGAAATGTGTGGTATATCAGAGAGGGGAACTAATATTTTGAACTTTTGACTCAAATCAACTTGAGTAAACAGCCATACGTTTGCACTCTACTTCAGATTGCCAATTGACAACTGGAAGTGTGAAACTCAGATTACTCAGAATCTGGGTCAATTGTTTATTGCATATTGATAGTGTTAAGTCTGCCTGCAAGAATATTTCATTGAACACTTGTACGGTGAACATTGCACATGACTGCATGTCGCCTTCTGCACCAATTGGTACAAAAAAGTAGTAAGTGATTGAAAACACATTTTCCATACTGAATGCTACACATATCGGTAACTTAATATTACAATGCTCTCTGAGAAAAAACACCTGGCCCGGGTTGTTCGAAAGGTGGATAATGCTATCCAGTGGATAAGTCACTATCCAGTGGATAGCGTGGTTTGTTTTGTTAACAAACTATACACTGTACACTGGAGTTTATCCGGTGGATAGCATTATCGAGCCTTTGAACAACTGGGGCTTGACAATTTACTTTGAGTTAACTAATCACAAAGAATCATTAGCACTATAATGCTGGGTACACCAAACTACAGTACCACTCAAAAGTAAGTTAGCACCTCTCGTCTCTCATCTCGCGAGACAAGAGTCTCGTCTCAAGAGACGACAGACTCGTCTAGCGAGACGAAAGTCTCGAGTCGCGAGAACCAGTGAAGCGTATATTTTGGAATAAATTACAAGCAATTGGCTAGCGAGGAAACGATTAGTTTCTCGCGACGCGTTTGTTACAATGTATGCTTCGTGAAGTTCCCACTAACACAGCGTGAAGAGGTCTTGAATTGAAACTTACTTCGCTAGATTCACCACTGTCGTTACAAATGAAGAACTTAAATGGGATTGGAGTTATGAAGAAAATAAAATGCCGAGATGTTTAGCAAACAATTGTGTAACATTGCGTCACACCGGTCGGTGAAATGTTCTACACGCATTTTTTGGCTTTTAGCTTGTTGAATTTCCATGTCATAAAGAGCTTCAAAGGCAAAATCTGGCAATTTGACAGAAATCTTGATTTGTAAATATTTACTTCCTTTCGGAATAAACCACACCTTAGGCACAGAAAAAAATATCAACAAAACTGACAGGCCAGAAAAATGTAAGTAGCTCTAACAGGAAGCTTGTATCAAGAAGATTGTTTTTGTTAACTTTATAGTTACTCTGTGATGTAATTTACTGGAATTTCTTACCATCCTTATGTAGCTCTGAAACAGGAGTTCTGCCTCCTTCTACAGGTGTTGCATCCCCGGCATCCTCATACACATCGGAACTTGATCCCATTCCTTCACTTTGTCCATAATCTGACAGGGCAGGAGTCCCTGTTCCAGAATGCAAGGGGGTAGTAAGGGGTGTAAAAAATTCACCAGTTGTCTCTGAATCTGGTGACACCGACCTCACACTTATCAACTGCTTGTGAAGGTAACTGTCTGGTGCTGGTTGGTCATAGCTGTCTCCTGTCCCACCCCATTCATCTGCTACCTCATGCCACTTTGTCTTGACCTCGACTACTCGATGATCTTTTGGCTGTTGGTCAATACGCGCACTCTCCTCCTTTCTTTCATTCCCCCAGTCTTTCACCTTTTCTTTATAACCCTGAGCTTCCTCCACATTGTATCCATTTGCTTTCCATTCTGGCGCATCTTGTTGTTTTGTTCCTTCTTCTGCCTCCTCATCTACTCCAATATTGTGAAGATTGCCATTTTTCAAATGCTCAAAAACTGTCTCTTCCTGATCAGCGACTTCAAAGACGTCACTGTCCAGAACATTCACAGGTGAGCCTACATGACATTATTTATCATTAGACAGTGCAAATATGTTATTTTCACCTATCCTGCCAGGCTTCTTATAGATCTCTGTTTAAAAACTCAACTTGCTCAAATATTTAATATTAAATTAATATACCAACTATTACTGACAATAACTAAATATTATAATTCAATGCATTTTTCCTTCCTTTTCATTGGACGAGACCCTACATACCAAATGACCTGCAAATAACTCCCTACAAATAGTGGTCTGCCCATGCATAATACACTCTAGATATTATGTGTTTTGCTCTAAGTAATATTCTCATTGTGACTAGGCTCTTGTGTGACAAATGGCAGATTGCATCCCTGAGCTGTCAGAGAGTACTTATTGGATGAAGTGTCGCAAAATATTGTGATTTGTCAGTGCCTTCGCATTCAACGAATAAGTGTTTCATCTGCTCGCCACTGACCAAAAAAAACACATGTTGCTCAACCGTATTGCTATTAAATGTAACTTAGTGATGTTACATGTAGTCTGTGTCAGTAGCTTTCAGAAGTCTAGTCCCTGAATGTTCTTAACTTGAAAATGACTCAAATTTCAAGAATTTGAAGTTATATCAAGTCATCTCAGCTTTGAATGCTTAAAAAGGAACTGATCATGAACTTATAAAATGGAACTGGATAAAAAATAAAATAAAAAATTATTACTTTAATAAATATAACATCAATCCGGGAATTCGAGGCAGTTCATTTAGGCACCTAATTCAACTGAGGTAAGCAGAGTAGGATTTTTAACTGAAACTGGTGATCTGTGCAAACTAAGGTGCTGTGGCTTGATTTCCAGTAACTCTTCCATGCTGACTCAAGGGTCCTTGACTAACATGTAATTATTCTGTTTGATTGCACGATTCGCCAATTCCATCTGTTTCACTTCTTCACTTCTTTCTCTTAACGGATCTTCTGACTGAAATTGCTATAATCAATGGCTTACACTGCACAGAGCTGGTTTCAGTGTTAAAAGGCATAGCGTATAAGTGTCTGGTCCAATGGATGAGTGGTCCCAGTAAAAATAAAACACAGTCATGACAGTATATGATGCTAAACTAAAACTGTGGTGTGTGCACCTGTTCTCTATACAGTCCTCACAGATACTGGTTCACTCTCAGGAATCCTGTGATCAACATCTTATTTCCCCTTACACTATGTTACATGTACACTTTGAGTCAGTGCAGTTGGACAGTGAATAGAGGGAGAGCTTTCCTTACCAGAGCAACGGTAAGGAAAAATGATTTAGTTGAAACAAAATTTTAGGGAGGCAATTCATGATCAACTGTTTAAGACAATCAGCCAAAGGAATTAAGTACAAGTTAGTCTGTCCACAGACATTTCTTTTTTCTTTTGGTAAAAAGTAAGTGAAGTGAGTCCAGAGCAGGAGAGCAACTGCAGAGTTGGCAGGAAAATAGAACTACCCACTTTCCACCCTCTTGGATTGCGCTCATTTAATTCCCTGAGGTTTCTAATTTGTTCACACCCTGTCGATAAAAAGACGGATCTACAAACAGACATGGCTAAAGTACAACTGAGACTCTTCACGGAACACAGCAACAGTACTATTGTAGTGTCCACTAGACACACACATCCTTAAATTGTAAAATACAATTCTCACCTCTAGGAGTAGAAGTAGCTGATGAGGATGAGCCAATCTCTTGCTCATCTGGATCATGCTGTTCTTCCTCTGGTTTCCATGGAACTCTGGTGGCTTTAACATACTGCTTGTAGTTTTGATTTATCTCTACAGCATTCTTTCTTTCTTCCCCTTTGTCTTCTTCTTCTTCCACGTCCTTCTCAGCCAGACGTGACATGTGAACTGGCACTGGTCTGTGAAGTCTTCCATGATTGCTAAGGTTAAGTGTGATCACTGGGGGTGAACCTGGATCGCCATTTTTGACTCCTGGCAAGAAATGTCAGAGCTAAATGTGTAAAAACGCATGTACATGTAATATATCACAAGTACTAAATTCTGACTAAAAACTGCAGAAAGCCTCAAACGTCCTTGGAAAAAAACACTGTTAGTTAAAAAGCTGCACACATGAAATAAAAAGAAAAATTAAAAAATTAAAAAAACATAAAAATTAAATGATTAAAAAATAAGTGAAGGAAGGAAGGAAGGAAGGAGTGAAGGAAGGACAGTGGGACGGAACGACAGAGGAGTGGAAGGACGAAGGAACGAAGGGAGGGAGGGACAGAGGGATGGAGGGATTGTGAGGAGGAGGAGGAGAGACAGAGGGACAGAGACAGAAAGACACAAGGATGGAAGAACGGAAACACATGAGGACAAAAGGACATGAAGACGATGAAAGGACACAAGGGGCGTGAGGGCATGTGGACGACATGACAACGATGCTAGGATGTAAGGACATGATGGGGTGAGCTATGATCTAGGACACAGGGACGCTCAGATGAAAAGATCCGAGGATGCAAGGATGCAAGAATGTGACAATGTGAGGATGCAAAGACAAAGATGGGAGGAGAGTTCTGCAATGGAAATCAAAGTAGAATGTGGATGTCACTTTTGACAAGGGATGAAGCTAGTAAGAGAACCTGGTGAACAGCCAGTGTCAAATCAAGGCAAAAACCAGCATCAAACCTTTAACTCCCAGGAGCGAGATGAGCACTAGCTGCCCTGCAACTCTGTAACCCATGTAGATGTATAGGCTCAATTATAACGAAAGCAATTTCCATGATACTAACCATTTCCTGCCTGAGATGTAGGCTTTGCTCTCCTGAAGGAAGCACGCACTAAAGCCGAGCCATACAGCTGTGGCCTATCAGCTTTTCTTCTCTCTTGCTCAAAAAACCAAGCACCTGATTCAGCCCTGACTTCCCTGAAATGAAACAGTTACAGTCTTACTAGTGAGACACACAAAACTCAGACCAGGATGGCCAGTATTTACACAGAACTGCCTTCATATGAAAAGAGAGTACATTGTACATTTATGCATAATTATTTTACCTATAAAAAGAAAGTCATTTAAATGCAGTAACTGCATTTTAATGACTGTTGTGAGCTGTTGTTAAATTCATGAACTGTGTCTAACTTCAACACATAGTTATGCTTTAGCAAGCTACTTTAAAAAACACGCACACACAACTGTATGTATACTATGCAATTTTATTCATTCAATTTGCAGAAGGATTCTCATTCATGCTCTTGTGACTTCCAAGAGAACTCTTTCCCTCTAATCTTATTCAATTTTTATTACCATTTTAAACAAAAACTGAAGTGAACTTCTGCATTACTTGCAAAAAATTTCAGACAAAAAATAGGAATGTTTTAATAGACCATTTCCGAGTTACCTAAAGCCTCTCTTTCAAAGCGAGGCCTGGTGCACAACCATTCATATGAAAATGAGTTTAATTTGCATGTGAATGAAATCTCATTTTCATATGAAAGGATGAGCACCAAGACTCGCTTTGAGAAAGAGGCTAAAGGTAATTCGGAAATGGCCTATTCGGACATTTAATTTTTTATCTCATTTCAGACAAATTTCTTGACAAATTTTAACACTTTGTGGGGGAAAAGAGAAAAAGTTTCACACTGTAGTGTACATATCTCGGAGGCTTAAAATTTTGGACGCTGAAAATTTTTAGGTTTTATTTGGGGACACTTTTTTGTCCAAAATTAAAAAAGTCCAAAATGTTTTGCAAATATATGTGTAGTTATTGGGTTTGCAGAAATATTGCATAAGATGTTGACAAACAGATTTTAAAGAAGCACTTGCATCACTATGGAAACCCAAAATATGAGTTCAAGCTGATTCAATTGCATCAGTCTCGAGTCTAATTTTGCACTCTCAAAGCATTATTTTAAAATAATAAGCTTAGGTAGCCACAGTACAGTTTGTAGGGGAACTATAAAAATATTAATCTCTAGTTTATACAAGAAAAACAAATATCCAATCAAAACACTGTTATATGAGACCTGTATGAATAAATTACGGATGATATCACGAATTTATCGATCAAGATATCTTGCCGCCGGACAGGTTATCTTGGGTCGATTTTGTTAATGTTATCATGAGTGGTTACAAGCCAACTATCATTTCTACGGTTCTTCTAGACAAAAAAAGGTGGAAAATCTCGTCCTAGCATAACAAAGGAAAGCAGTACATAAACACGCCAATCGCCCGCCGAGTTGCAATAAAAGTTCTGCATATGTTATACCCCGTTCAGCTGGCTGATCATTATAACTGAACAATCATTGTAGATACTAGAATTGTCGCCCTGTTAAAAGTAAAATACATTATTGTTCAACACAATTAAACTTAGACTGCATTTAGATTTCTTAGACCAATATCTTTCATTTTCTGCTCAAGCTTAGCTTCTGCAGCGCTTTCTTTCAACATCGACATAAAATATACATTTATAGTTAGAGAGTATTTTACTCACTGGTGATAATGATAAATAATTAAATATTGCACCTGATTTTCGCACACAGAATACAAAGCCAGGAATAACTGGTCATTTCTCGACAATCTTTGCACACCCTAGCCTCGCATTTCGGACACAGAGCGCCACTGTTGATGATCAAACCGAGAGGAGATCGACATCTAGCACAAATGCGAGATGTTTCGATTTCCTCTGGGCTCGCTCCGTTCTTCTTTATTTGGTCTAGTTCATTCTTCAGCGTGCTAAAAGAAAATAACGGTTTCATATTAACAACAAGAACAGGGTAGGAAAGGGTGAGGCAATATCACGCATACGTGCAAAATGTGGATACGTGCCTCACGATGAAGGCAACCCAAACATTGATCCAAACAAAGTTAATTTACACACCTTATTCGACGTTTTTCTTGCTTCCGTAGCTCCTCGTCTTTGGCAAGTACTTGAAGGATGATATCTCTTTCTGATTCCGTAAGATAGTTGACATCAATATAAATATCTTCGGACATAATGACCGTACTCTACTCTACACACCACGAACTTGTCCCGAAGTTGCCACGCTTCTTGCTGAACGGGTTGAATGAACAGTGTACGCTGGTGATCTTTGATGCATCAGACTGGCAAAAGGACAATGCTTAACATATTTCCTCGAGCTATGCAGATAGAAAAGCTTCGCGTTTCCACAAATTTACATATCACTGGCAACGGTGCGTTAAAATTGAAGAGGAAGTGAAGAACTTTCAAAATAACCACCCAACCATCAGCTTGCTTTACCTAATTTAACCAAAATAATTTATACAATGCGTGCATAATTTATTCCACATATTATAGACTCGGGCGGTCAGTGTCACAGTTTGTAAATAATTTAATCAAAAATCTAAGTTGGAATAATTTGGGGAGAATTGTTACTAAAATATATTCCTTTTCATGTGACTACATTCATACAGTTTTTCATTAGCGGTGGTGGGGGGGGGGATACGTATATATACGGCCACGACTTATTTTTGTGCTCCTTCCTAATTCTGCCACTACAGAAACCTCGGAGACCCATATCCTACGTTTGCACCTCTTTCTTCTGTTTGACGTCCCCCTGACTCAGCTCCTGACCTGCCTTTTTTTTCTCCTGAATCTCCGAGAGTACATTTACCCCCTACGGGTAGCAGCATCACCCATGACTCTCTTACCTGTCCCTGAGCGCTGAGATTACCCGAAGGAAACCTGGGACCGAGTTTGTCCTGCTGATTGCTCGAAGGATCTCGTTTGGACAGGATTATCTATATATTTTGGTTGTGTTTCAGCCGAGAAACCTCGAAATATCATGCTAAGGAAAGGATTAGTATCATTACGAGCAACATCCTCGCTAAAGAAACCGGTATGCAATTTTTTTGTGGTTATTTTAGAGACAGCTCTTTATAAGTGACCCACCGAAGCCAAGCCATATTGAAATCAGTCGTGGTTTAGGAATAAATAAATACACTCAGATCTACTCGTTCATCGTCTTTCCCGGCGTAGGTAAGTATTAGCTTTGTGCTAATAGCTTAAGTGCAAACCTGAAATGTGGAAGTTAACTAAAAACCCGGTATAAATTTTATCGAGATTTTGGTTCATACCAGACTAGACATAAGCTTAACTTAATTGAATTAAAGCTGGCTTTATTATTAAGGTTAAATACTGACATAGAAAATATATGGATTCCAGTTTGTAGGATGGCTTGTTAGCAACAGAGGACTTGCAGGACAAGTGAATGAAGCAGAATTCGAATTATCAGTAAGTAGCGAATGAATATCGTACAAGCATGTACAGTACGTTGTCGCTGTTGGTCAATTCGAGGGCTGCCCATCCATTATATTCTAGACATTCCTCTCAGACAGACATCAGATCAGCAATCGAGCTTTCTTAGACTGTCTGTCAGGAGACAGCAACAATCCAATGAAACCACTCTGAATGCACTAAGCTTTCCTCAGTTTCCAAACCAATATAAGACAATTCAATAATTAATCCACACTTATCTTATGTTTACAAAATAATTGCAAATGGTTGACGGACATTTACATATACATATAGATTCAAATTTGGACCATTTCTTCCATCACAGATCTTGGACTTGGATTTTTGTCATATTGTATTCATTTAAAAGTGATAGAAGTATGTAATTTGATGAGTGAAATAGAACTCTAACAGACCAGGGTAAAGACTGCAGACTACAGACTTTTTAAGTATACATTGTGTTAAATCCATTATCAAGTGCTAACCGTAAATAGGGTTATTCAGGCTAATCGCAGTGAAAGTCTGCTCTTTGGTTAGCCTGAATATCACTCTGTTTAGCCTGAATATCACTCAGGTTAGCCTAAATAATGCTCAGGTTAGCCTGTTTATTGAGAGCTCTTATTGATGGAAATGGTAACACAATTCAGTTAGAAAGTCCACAGTCTGCAGTTCACAGTCTACATTTTATACTGACTGGAACTCTAACAGTTAACTAGCCTATCAATCAGTCGACTGAGCAATTAATCAATCATTTGTTTGGGTTTGAGTACTATACAGAAGCTTTATGTTTTGCTTGCGATATATATATCAAGAACAGTGCCCCAGCTAACATTAACTTTATACTTGTCAAGATAGAATTTCTGGAATAGAGACAGGAACGGCTGTAGCTAGTAACAGCCAAAACAAAGCACTTGCTTCAGTTATATATATTTTGTTTATTTATTATTTATATTCATCATGACCACCCTTTACTCTTAGGAAGAGAATTGAACTATTGACAGGGCCTCAGATTCAGTCATTTCTTTCTGGTTACAGCCCTGACAGGAATCTAATTTTTAACACACCTTCTCGTAGGGTACATGTAGATTGGAGCACTAAGCCCCTCTCCCAAACCACACAGTTCTCAGGGTGAACTACTTGCTAATTCCAATGCTTTATCCTCTTAGGATTGTCCAATTCACCGACTAGACAGTGGACCTCCCAAGAAAGCCATTCTGACCAGAGAAGATGGCCTTAGTTATTACAGAACAATGCAGGTTATACGAAGAATGGAGACAGCTGCAAGTACTTTGTACAAATCAAAGACTATTAGAGGCTTCTGTCACCTATATTCAGGACAGGTAGGTTCACTTCCTTCAAATTTGGTGGTGATTTTTTGATTGCTGAAAGGCATAGCAAGATTCTACAAAAACCATCCTATAAGAATGGTTTGAATTTATATAATGGGACTCAAAAATGATGACTAAGTTTTTGGAATAGAATTGAATAGGAAGGACAGAAATGGACTGTATAGATTGGATTGACAGATTTAGGCGGGGTGGATTGGGTGGCTACAACCTTGTACAAAACCTGTTGAGACACATTACAAGACTACCTATATTTTTGCACTCAGACTGACAAAAATGCTTACTGTTGCAAATTAAAAGACTGTTTTCCCCCTCCCCTATTGCAATGTTGTTTGCGGTAACACAAGAAATGCACGCTTGAGCTGCTAAGCCGAAACAACATTGCACCAGGGGTGGGGAGGGGGGCGAATTTGTTTCTTTTGGACATGATGGTACCATGGCGCGAAATTGAAAATTGTATTGAAATGTCTCAAAAGTTTTGTCCGGGGTTGTAGCCCCCCTCCCTTTGGAGAAGCCAAAATTAGAAAAAATGTAGAAGATTGTGAATATTATCCCAGAAATAAAGGCAAACACTCTGGACAGTTATTGTAATTTTTCTGTTGTAATAGTTTTCAATTTGGTTCCAATGCTCAAATTGCAACACTTTAGAGGTATCACCCCATTGATTCTGTAGCCCCAAGATACCAACCAACCCTCTCCCCCCATCCCCCTGAAAATCCTGGATACATCCCTGGTAATATAATTATTATTGGCAATATTTAAGCTGTAGATTAAATTCTCCTAACTTGGTTGGGATTCTTTTAAATTTGAAACATCTTACAACATAAACACAGTTTTTTTCATCCTTTATCCTTGCTGGACTTTGAAAAATATATATTTGTGCATGTTTATGTTGCAGGTCAAAATGAAATTCAGGTTAAAATGACTTTAACCTAGTTTGATTCTCAATTTCCTTTGTCCTCTAACCCTAATTATTCATGATCCATGAATAATCAGGGTAAAGAACAAAGAATTTAATTTTAACCTGAATTTCATTTTGACCTGAAACTTACATGTACCAGCTGATGTATTCTTTGCTTGATGCCCTTTAGGAAGCATGCTGCATTGGAATGCACGCGGCAATCAATAAGGATGACAGCATCATAACGGCATATCGTTGTCATGGCTGGACCTACATTAGAGGAGTCTCCGTCCAAGAGATCCTTTGTGAATTAGCAGGTTAGAATCTGGTCCCATGTTATTGAATGTTGACTTAAATGTGAATTCAGGGGAGCATGAAAATTGCTTCTGGATAGTAGTTAGTCAAAATGGTGCTTTTGAGGTATTTCTGTCTTCTGTGTTTGAGTCCCACATCACAGGGAGTGTACAGTTGAAACTCTCCACAAGCGGCCTCCTTGTGGACAGAGGAAAGTGGGCTTTGTAGAGAGGTGGCCATTATAGGGCACTACGGGTGTTGTAAAAAACACTGCTGGCTATGGTGTACATGTATTTCATCTGGTGGGGGAAAATATGCAATTGGCTGAAACATCTCTATTCTAGTAAACAAAGACTTTGAATGTGCAAGGGCCACAAAAGCTGGCTGGAGCTTGGTAATGAGCAAGCTAGTGTTTTCGGTTTTCTCAGCTACATCAATGACATTAGTTGACAGTAGTGAAGAATGTTTATGAGCCAAATCCAATGTTCCAAAAACAACACAGACCAACACTGTAGTTCAGTTGTCTGTTGAACAATCAATAGTTTTTATACTAGTAGTAACCAATGGTTAGGAAGTGCGGGCGGTTGTATGTTGCGAGATGGAACAGACATTGAGGATAGCGTGGGAGAAGTGAAGGGCTGTGGGTTCTTGCTGTTGATTTATTTATAATTAGTTTCTGTTGTTGTAAATAATATCACTATTATTGTTGTTATTATTGTTGTTGTTGTTATCTTCTTGGAGTGGCTATTTGGAAATGTAGATTTTAGAGGGAGATGGGAAAACCGCCAGAAAACTCTTGGAGGGAGCTGGGAGGACAAAACCAAAACTGAACTGAACACCCAAATGGCGTGGACGCAAAGAAGATGCACTTTAAGTGGAATGAAAATTTTATTGAAAATAAATTACTTGCATAAGTCAAAACAGTAACAGGAGTTCAAAAACATTGTGTACAAATACAAGGTCAACAATGATGAAAGAGCAACTGTCAAAAACTAACTACTACTTGATGGTTTAAGTAAACTTACTAGTTTTTTGTTCATGTTGGTGATAGCAAAAGAACAGTAAACTTTCGTGAAATCAGTTGCCTATTCACTTGACGACAGTCACGCAAGAGTAATTAGAGTAAAAAATTTTTTCTCAGGCAATACTTAACAGGCAATACTTTAACTATTATTTCAGTATTATTAACGGATGTCTGAAATTCAAAATTCCTTGGAACGCTTAGCGTGTGAACTAAAAGATTGAGCAAGTTTTCCCGATACGCCGATAATAGAAAAAGAGCAGTAAATTTTCGCAAAATTCCAATTGTCTGCGTAATTTAATTCCCCGGTGAACTTGTACGCGAGCGAGTGGTTCAAAATTTAAAAAAAAAAATTGTAACTCAGCGAATATTGAACGGATTTCGAAAATTCAAAGTTACTTAGAAACCTTAAATTGTGTACTGAAAGGTTGAGCAATTTTTTCTGATGCGCCGATGATAGAAGAGCAGTAACCTTTTGCGAAATTCCAGTTGTCTGCGTAATTAAATTCACCCGGACAGTGACATTCACGCGAGTAGTTACAGAGAAAAATATTTTCTCAGGGAATACTGAACGGATTTCGAAAATTGAAAATCCTTACAAAGGTTACATTGTGAACTAAAAGACTCAGCCAGTTTTGCCGATGCGCCGATGGTAGAAAAAAAGCAGTAAACCTTCGCGAAATTCCAGTTGTTGGGTTGACTTTAAATTTGAGGTTATGGAAGCTTCCAGAGGACAGGTACGCATGACTTTCCGTAAGAAGGTAAGGTTACTTGAGAGAACTGGAAAAAGGCGTTTAATTTGGGGGATCATAAACTTTGCAAATCACTTGTATCTTACCGAAAATTTGCAGTTTAGCCTTTCCGTTCGTTGTTGTTTGTACGAGTAAACACTAGACGTGACATGTGCTCCAGAAAATTACATTTGCTACTCACGTGAAAATTCACATGACACATGCCACGGACCTTGAACTCAACACCAGGGCCTTTGCTCCGCCTGTTTGCTACATACCATTCATTCCAGTTGGAAGTCCAAAAGAATGCCAAGAATGTGCCTACATTTTGCTTCAAGTCGGCTCTACGCTTTAAGAAAGTGCCGCTGACCACCGACTGCTCGCCCGCAATAATGAAATGTCTCAACTATTTTGACTGTTAGCCAAAGTGTAATATTATCTTGTTGATAGACCTACCAAATTTAGATTTAAAGGTTAATGTCACTTTTAGTTTCATTTCAATGTTTTGTTGCAGTGTTGTTGTGTGTAGTGACAACATTTGATAGTATTTACATCACTGGTTAACGCTTGATTTAATTTATCCTAAAGGTCGCAAGACTGGCTGTTCTAAGGGTAAGGGAGGTTCTATGCACATGTACGGCCATGAATATTATGGAGGAAATGGAATTGTTGGAGCTCAGGTGAGTCTGTCAGGCATGTCAATAAGGGCCGTAACCTGAAACACCTGCTACGGCTGAGTATGTTGGATGGGCCCTTGATGTTGTGGGTGAATTAGCCTACAGTTTATATTATTCACTGAAAAGGAAACAAGTTTGTTGTGGGCATGAAGATCAAGGCCACAGGCGACTCAATTTTAATAGCAGCCCTGGTTCATTACTAGTGAACATTTCAGGTGAAGGCAAATATTTCTGCTATAAAGCATATTTTTCTTAAATTGTACTTTCAATGCAAAATGATGTTTTGGAAATTTCAGTCTATTTTTTCATAATTGCTTTTAACTTATATACACTCTGTCTCAGGTTCCATTAGGTGCAGGAATTGCTCTTGCTCATCAGTACAGAGGCAATGGGCAAATATGTGTTACCCTTTATGGGGATGGAGCCGCTAACCAAGGGCAGGTAAGAAAGACAAACTTACACAATATCAATTGTTACAGTGGCTGGTGTTGTAGCCTAATGGTTAATGCAGTGGCCTAAATGTTGGACAGTAGATCAGAAGG
The DNA here is from genome assembly GCA_964020085.1 of Micromussa lordhowensis. Lineage (NCBI taxonomy): Eukaryota > Metazoa > Cnidaria > Anthozoa > Scleractinia > Lobophylliidae > Micromussa > Micromussa lordhowensis. The sequence continues at coordinate 31,559,299 of OZ026598.1, read as the reverse complement.
TTTAAGTTTCAAACTTTTTTCAGGGTGATTGGTTGCTTTCCTACACAAAATTATCTACTCTTACACTGCCTTTGTTTTTGAAGGAGTATAGCTGCTCCCAACCAACTTGGGGGGGGGGGGGGGTAGCAACAGTTTGAGCCGCTTAGTGCTCTAGAGAATGCTGGATACGTCACAATGGTGCAAACCAGTTTGTCCCAGTCACAGACATTTATCGGTTTTAACTAGTTGAAAGGTTACAGTAAATGCGTAAAATGATATTTGACTGTATTTATGAGAGAAAAAAAGGTTGGTCATGTCAATTAACTGCTGATGCCATTCCAGTAGTGGCTGATCAGTTATTCTAATATGCCTTGTCTAATATGCCTTGCCTTTCTTGAAGGTGTTTGAAACCTATAATATGGCCAAATTGTGGAATCTGCCATGCATCTTTGTGTGCGAGAATAATGGATATGGTATGGGCACATCTGTTGAACGAGCTGCTGCCACCACTGAATACCACACAAGAGGAGATTACATTCCTGGAATTAAGGTATGTTGTTGTGAAGACTCAAATAGAGTTAAATTAATTAAGCCTCCTCCTGTTTTTTGTCCTTTTTTCTCGTCTTCCTTCTCCTAGTCTTCCTGCTTTTCTGTCCTTTTCCTCCTGTTCTTCCTTTCAGGTAACATGTTGTTTGGATGAAGTCTTAAACAAGAGGTTGGCATTCTAGTCCTTGCATCAGAAAGCCACTTTACCCTCACATTGCCTCTCTCTGCTAAACTGTATTCATTCTTCACCGGATAGGTTGATGGCATGGATATCCTAACAGTGAGAGAAGCAACTAAATTTGCTGCAGAACACGCAAGATCAGGAAAGGTAACCAGTGTATTGCATTATTGTGTGCAAGAAGTATAGACTTTATACTAGATTACTTGTACATTGTCGAAAAAGCATTATTTTGAGATTGGTTAGTTTGACCAGACTACAGTCAAACCCCTTTAAGCGACCACTCTCAGGAAATGGGAAGTGGCTACTTAATAGGGAAGGCTACTTCATAAAGGTTCATGTACTTTGAATAGATTTTACCATCCGGTTAATTTATTAGTGAACGTGGAATCACGTCAAGGTAATCATGATAAATATGTATTTGAATCGTTTTTATCCATTGTCACTTCTATTTTGGTCTCTTATCTGTCATTGCCTTTTCCAAGACAAAGCCAAACTACATGTGTTAAATTTTGAGCGGCTGCTTAGTAAGGGTAAGGACATCAGAAATTCCCTTATTGGAACAACCAAAAGGTGGGCGCAGCTGCAGCCACTTAATACAGGGGGGCACCTAATAGAGGTTTTATTTGCAATATTCTACTGACAATAATTTTGGGCTTTGATAACTGGCCACTTAATAGAAGTTCGATTGTAACACGTTTTAAGACAGTAAGAACTGTGATGTCCCTTCTTTAATTTTTTTGATTGAGACAATGTAGAGCCTTTTCAGCTTGTAAAGAACAGTTCAAATTGAATGTACTTTAAACATTTAAGCCTGAAGCAGTCAACTTCTATCAAAGACTTTCTCAGCTAGTTAGCTGCATACTATTATTTTAGTTAATGTTTGTGTTCATGAACAATTTCTCTTTAAGTAGACCATATTTAGTTTCCAGCCTGTCAGGAAAGTGAGATTTGCTAAACTTTGAAGGAATGTGACTGGATTGTGTCAACTTGTATTCCAGTAAAATGTATTTTATATTCCTGCAGGGTCCAATTGTGATGGAGCTGGCTACATACCGTTATTATGGGCACAGCATGAGTGACCCTGGTACAAGGTACTGAATAGCCAGTCATTAGACCCTCAGTTTAGTCAGTCAGTTGGCCAATCCAATATTGGTTCAGTCAGTCAATTGGTCAGTCATTCAGTAAGTTGGTTGGTTAGTCAATTAGTCAGTCAGCCAGTCGGTAAGTCAGTCAGTCCATTGGTCAGCCCATTGTTGGTTCAGTCAGTCAATTGGTCAGAAATTCAGTAAGTTGGTGGGTTAGTCAATTAGCTGGTCCGTCAGTCAGTCATTCAGTCAGTTGATCAACCCGGTGTTGGTTCAGTCTGTCAATTGGTCAGTTATTCAGTAAGTTGGTTGGTTAATCAGTTAGTCAGTTGGTCAATCACTTGGTCAATCAGTCAGCCGGTCAGTCAGCTGGTCAGTCAGTCAGCCGGTCAGTCAGTTGGTATACCCGATGTTGGTTCAGTCTGTCAATTAGTAACTTATTCGGTAAGTTGGTTGGTTAATCAATTAGTCAGTTGGTCAGTTAGTCAGTCACTTGGTCAATCTGCCAGCCGGTCAGTCAGCTGGTCAGTCAGTTAGTCAGTCAGTCAGTCAGCTGGTCAACCCAATGTTGGTTCAGTCAGTCATTCAGTAAATTGAGATAGCCTTCGGATTCGGATTCGCTCCGACGAAGGGCTAACGCTCGAAACGTCAGCTTCCAAATCTCTTTACGGTGGACAATTCACATTATCAACCCAGTTGATAAAACCAAATTATCTTGTAATACTCCCACCGACGCAGCACCACAGTTTCTTTAGAAACTTGCCCCCTTTATTCAGTAAATTGGTTTGTTAATCAATTAGTCAGTTGGTCAGTTAGTCAGTCACTTGGTCAATCTGTCAGCCGGTCAGTCAGCTGGTCAACCCAATGTTGGTTCAGTCAGTCAATTGGTTTAAGTTGGTTTGTTTGTCAATTAGTCAGTCAGTAGGTCAGTTAAACCTTCCGTTATCTGTCATGTCCTCCATCCATCAGTCATCAGTCATTTGGAAGTTGGAATCTTTGAAGTGTATTATTTTTACATCAGTTATTCACATGTAGCTAACTAATATCACAAATGCAATAGGGAATAAAGCCATGCATTTTAAATGCATACATGGACAAGTAAATTTTAGTAAGGACATCGTTCAAAGAAGCAAACAAGATCTCTTCCCTCTTAATGCTTTTTTTCTACCAACAGCTACCGGTCACGTGACGAGGTGCAATCCGTGCGTAAGACACGTGATCCAATCTTGGGTTTAAGAGAGAAACTGCTGGATTCAGGGCTTGCAGACACTGAGGACATCAAGGTAATGCAGTGTATTTTGAGCTGATTGAGGTGTGGAACTTTTTAACCATTATGTTGAAAAATGAGAAGAGCAGTTCATTATCAAAACATGAGATTGCTTCATTATTACTGAAGGGACAAATAACACATTGAGAAGCGTCCTGGATTTTATGAAAATTTTGTTGTGCAAATCGGAATTTGGATTTTTGACAAATGGAGTTTGGCTGTGACGTGGGAACTTGTTTTGAAAGAAATGGGAGAAAATCGGAGTTTCTAAAATTAGTTTGACTTTCAAAACTTAAACAACCTTGCACTTTCGAAATTACATTCAAGAAGTCAAGAAAAGCAATGCAGTTTCGATCTTTGAAGACCTATTGCTGTTCTCTTGCAGCGTATCGAACAAGAGGCGAAACAAGAAGTCGAAGTAGCTGTGAAAGCAGCGGAGGCTGATCCCGACCCCACCCTGGACGATCTGTACCTGGACTTGTACGCGGATGATAAAATGGAGGGTCACGTGATCCGTGGCTGTGATAACTGGTCAAGACACGCAACCAATTAGATACAATCTTTTTTAACTCTAAGCAGGCGAAGATCCTGGAAGTGACGAATTTCAGCTCGGATTTTTCAGTAGCTATCATCATTTGTAAATGATGTGATTTTTTCTGGCGCGGTGATCTGAAATCATGTTTTTTCATTTGTTGAAAAAGGTATATCAAAACTTGCTTATAACAGAACTGGCTTCGATCCAACTGGAAAATATCAAGCTCCGTTTTGTTTCGTAAAGATCAGTAGCCCGTTCCAGGCCCTCGGTCAGTGGGGACGATCGAAAAAGTGGGCGGGCGATGAGCGGGGTCTGGTAGAGAAAAAGGAGAGCACATCCCGCTCGTCGTTGATCCCGTCCGTCACTGATCCCGCTCGTCACTGATCCCGCTCGCCACTGATCCCGCTCGTCACTGATCCCGCTCGTCACTGATCCCGCTCGTCACTTATCCCGCTAGTCGCTGATCCCGCTAGGCGCCCGTCCGCTTTTTCGATCGTCCCCACTGACCGTGGAAGCCTGTTTTGTTAGTTTATAGCAGCGGACAAAACAAAACACGGAACAAGGAATGTGAGCAATCTGGTGTTTTTAATCAAACGTGTCGCTTTCTAAGAGACTGTCCTGAACTTAAGTCCAAGCCACATTCCGCACAAAGTGAAAAAGGTTATTGTAACTCCGAAGACTTTTAAACCGCAGGGTGTTCATATACTGTGAAGGCGTAGCTGCTAGACATCGATTGCTTATGGAGTGATAGCGCCATGTTGTTCATCGCAGCTTATCTGGGGCTTGCTTGTTACGCCCAATCGGTGATCATCACTGATGTATTAAGAATAAAAAGAATTTGCTAACAGAGAAGTATTACCCAATATAAACTGAAATAAAACAGTGTGTTTACATATCAAGCAATGGTTATAGTTGGCTGTTTTTGTTTGTTTGTTTGTTTTCAAGATACATAAACCACGCGAGTTTGAAATTCTAACGCCAAGAAGCCTTTCTGTGTTACTTTTTAACTCTATTCCAAAACGGCGCTTGGTGAGTTTTTCTTGCACACCGGATTTTCTTGAAAATCAAAGTCATTTCCATATGAAAGGTTATGCTCCCGGATTTGGCGTTTTGAAGCAGGTAAAAAGTAACTCGGAAATGGTTGATTGCTGCTCATGTGAAGGCGTAAGACGAGTCAACCCCTTACCCCCTCCCCCACAGCAAACTAAGCGCATCCCACCTCTTCTTCCCAGCTCCTGTGAAGTAACAGTTTGTTTCCCGAGTGAGAACGTAATATACTTAACAATTATTCCATGAGCGCGCGTTGGATATGAGATGATAGATAGCCAACGAGGCGCGTAGCGCCGAGTTGGCTATAATCATGTCATATCCAACAAGCGCGAGTGGAATAATTGTTTTATTAAAAACGCCCCCAAAGAATAAAGAACTAGACTACAATGAAAACAAAAAGGCCCAAAAAATCACGCATACGCACGCCCTTTTTGTAGATCATGGTATAATGGCTCATATACCATGATGGCTAAGCCAATGAAAAGTCTCGAATTGCATTATCCAATGATCCAGTTTTTAATAAATAACAATTATTCCATGAGCGCGCGTTGGATATGAGATGATAGATAGCCAACGAGGCGCGTAGCGCCGAGTTGGCTATGATCATGTCATATCCAACAAGCGCGAGTGGAATAATTGTTTTATTAAAAACGCTCCCAAAATATAGAAAACTAGACTACAATAAAAATAAAAAGGCCAAAAAATCACGCATACGCTCCCCATTTTTGTAGATCATGGTATAATGGCTCATATACCATGATGGCTAAGCCAATGAAAACTCTCGAATTGCATTATCCAAAGACCCAGTTTTTAATAAATAACAATTATTCCATGAGCCCGAGTTGGATATGAAGTGAACTTGGCGCACTATTTTCCATATGACGTAAAACTCCCACTATTGGCTCATAGTCGGAGTTTTTTAGCCAATCAAAAAGCTAGAAATGCAATAGTCGGAGCTGAGAATTTACTAAATGGTTATAGCCCAAGCTTGGTTGGTCAAGATGAATTGATATTTAATTGGCCAAGTTCTTTTTTTCTTTTTGGCGAGTTAATGACGGAGACGAGGTCCATAAACACGAGGCCAATATCCAGCCATCTTGACCGAACAAGCTTGGTCAATTAAGGACTTGCTATACGGGAAAAGAACACCATTTTCATGCGGGACACAGTGGGTAATCCCGAGCGGGCAAGATAGCGCTTGTCTGCTTGGGTAGCTAATCGCAGCGCAGGATTTGGTTCTTACCCGCTCTCGGAACTAACCATGTAAAAAGCTAGGTTGCTGAAAGCCAAAATAAGCCGCTGAACCTTGATGTTGAGCTTTACCCAACCCTAATCCGCAATTAGCCAATCATCGCCCTGGTATTACGAACGAGGCCGACTCCATTCAAACGAGCGCAGTGGATATAGATTCGACATCATTTTTCTTGTTAATGTAGTTGACTGAAATGTTTTTAAAAAAACCTAACAATTTCCAATTTTTTTTTTATCACGGTAGCTTTTGCTTCCACAGCGCAAACGCAACATGTTCCACCTGTTTAGTTTTGTTTTATCATTTCGCGGGACTCAAAAAACATCTATTTCATTCCATTGACAGTTAATTCTGTAACAATATTTCCACCTTACGTCCGTTATCAAAGAATTTAGTTTCCATGTACCATGTTTGCAACGTACAGCAGTCTTGTCAAAGTCAGTTCGTGACGGGCCAGAATGCATTCGACAGTTGGAATCCGGACATTGTTCAGTCTCTGCCGGCAATGTAGCAGCTCACGACTTTACGCCCTTTTAGAGAACAATGAAACAAACAACAAACAATGCTCCCAGCCCCAAAACAATAACAGAGGCTACACCATGACGACAGTGAATCGAATTACAAGCTTACAAGAGCTGCTACCTTTCCGAATTTGACACATCCAGCTCGCGCGCGAGTCATGCCGAAGATATCAAAGCAAAACTCAACGGTAAAGTTTTCAGTATTCACCGAAAAGTTTTTACTGTCGTTTTTTCTCAAGTTAGGTATCTCTTCATAGATTTATATAAAAGTCATGCACGGTGACCATCATGAGTGCGCTGTATAAAACCAAAGAACAAAGTCCGTGATTTTTCCCCGGTTTAGTCGAAAAAGCCTGTGACCAACTACTCAGTGTTGGAAAAAAACAGGAACAGATGGCTATAGTTTATCTACAAAATTTGGCTCCGATCTAAATATTACACTGAGCAACCAACTTTAATTAATCGGGTAAACACATATATGATGAATTTTTAACAGCCTTGTATCGCAGTCTTGGGGATATCCGAGCGCACATTAAACGAGAAAACCGGTTTTCCTCTACTTTTTAACTGAATTTTTATTCGTTTCAGCTTGTTTCTGTTTGTTTTCTACTTTGACTTTCTTTGTACAAGAAGAAACTTTGACCGATTTCACCTGATTCGAGATAAGATCTTTTTATGAGTGAATAAATAACAAACTAAAACAGTCGTGAGGAAATGCTTCGTATGGAAGAACAAGTGAATGGTCAACGAAACCACGTCTAGTTTTAGCCGGTTTCTGAAGCAGTTTCATCTTAGAGATGTACATTTTTGCTGGCTTTTTTAAAGGTTCTTTTTTCTTCGATGTGACCATAGTTAGTAACTATGATCTGGATGTGTAGCGGCTTGGCATATACAGAAGTGGGCAAATTAAATGCCAATATTGTACGTCGAAAAGAATTAGATATTGAATTGCTCATCTAAGATAACGAGCTAAATCAAAAATTTATAAACAGAAAAGCCGGAAAGAAAACTCTATGCACGTATCAACAGAGATAAGCACGGTTATGATAACGAATTAAACGTAGAAATCTAGATAGCTTCAAATGTAAAAGTAAACTTAAAGATAACTTGAATTTTAACCTTCAGGTGCATATGGCCGCTTCGATGAAACTTTGATGTTTCATCTGATATTGAACAAACTTTACAATTTACTTTCTGTTTAAAAAGTTTTTGAGTTTTCCCCTTTTAGTTTCAAGTCAGTTTGTTTTGAAAGTTTATGAATTTAATTTCGGATTATCTCATTGCTATGTAGATAACAGTTTTTTCGGCGGGTTGTTGTTTTAAGGAATGGATGCAAATATTCGAAAATAGTAATTGGCCTCGCGAACGTTCGGCCTGTCACGAAACCCGAAGCAACGTGTTTATTTGAAAGAAAAGGTTTTTTTCTGATCACGAAACTCTATTAATGCGATTATGAAACTAAATATTACCAAAATATATGAGAGAAATGCTACTCATCATATACAGTCTTGTCCCACAAAAAAATCATATATTTCATAATCAGATAATAGAAAAAGAAGACTCTTTCGTCATTCGCATACAGACTATTTTATTTTGCGCATATTACGCTAAGAAAGAGTGTTAAGTATAATATAATGTTTCTCGAGCTGGGAGACAATGATTTGTGACCGATAATTTATCTTAAGTGCAACACTTACGTGAAGTGGTCAGTAAAACTGCATCTTATACTAATGGTGCGTTGGCTAAAGCTGTATCAGGCTAACACGCAGAGCAAAGAAACCATCATTTACAGGAAAAAAGCGCACTTTTTGTCTCACTTGCCACTGTAAATACAACTTGAGTTCTGGTGTCAGGACTGGCGGAAAGACAAGGCATATATCAACTTATAAGAGCGGCTGTTTAAATCGTTACCAAATTACGGCCGTGCGATAGCATAGCTAACCACATTTTCCACGATTTGTCTTCATTGTAGAATGCCAAGGCTTGCAATACATGGGTCCGAGTGATATTGCCTGATAACCGCTTGCTTGTCCGTTTGCAGTAGCGTAGCTGGCACAGATAGATGAGTTAGAGACCTTTTAGTTCCAAATACTCCTAATGCTGCCTCTCTATATCTCTCCTCGTATGATTTGGCCTGTTCGCCCTCTCGTTCATATGTGATTAAAATTTCAGGCGTCAAAAACGACATGTTTTTTCTCTTAACATTTCGCGGGTGCTTTGTATTGTTCATGCCCTCATTCATCTGGCTTTCTCTTAAAGCGTTCGGTATTTGTCCTTCACTTTTTGAACAAAGCATTCTTCAGCATTTTCGATGTAAGATGCGAACGAGAAATCAGTGCCGTCTCGACAAATATTCACCTGCGGTACAGCTAAGCCTGAAGCGAAATGGCTGGCGAAACTAAACCCTAACACACACAGCCCGATGATGAGACGTATCCTAACAACGCTGCAACTGCCGATAAATGGAAGTGAGGAGAGTTTCTATTTATAAGCATCAACGTGGACAATACAAATTACAATTCATAACACAAAGCGTCTGCTCACTTGCGAAAACTCACGATCATTTGACGATCTCACCCGAGTCTGTGACGTAGGTCTTCCGAGTGACGTCGACATCGACGCACGAATGCCGATTGGTGTCGAGAGCGATCCTATGGCGTTTCATTTAATTTATACCATCACATCCTTCTTTCATGCAAATACCTTACGGTTTTAATGACTTGTCTCTATGATTGTTCCTTATTTTTATTTAGGCGTAATCTAAAAATTTCCGTGCGGACTGTACACGGCAACGCCAAATTGTAAATACAGCTTGAATCGGCTTAAAATAAACGGTTATATCACATGCATACGAAAAACGTATATTTGTTAACATTTGCCTGTAGTCCTGTCAAAATATTGTATTTGTACCATGTTGAAGTCTGACACTCGGGCCAATCACGTCAACTTTTCAGTTGAAAGCAAATATAATCTTTGTCGATCTCCAGATGACATAATTTTCCCAACATTTAAATGCATGTAATCACGACAAAAGGAAGCAAAACCCAAACTTGATTTCAAACTTCGTCAGAAACTAATGAACTTATCTTTCACGAAGTTCTAGGGCTTAGATGACGCCCCGTCGCCTGAAATGTTGTCAACAATTTCTTTTTATGTTTTCGTTTATTTCAACAGTAATCTCTTGTATTTTTCAACCGAAAGGAATTCCGATTCTAAAGCGTCAAAACGAAGACATCGGTTTAGTGCCCTGTTTCGTTTAAAGCCAAAGAAAGATAAGAAATGCGAACAATATACAGGTCAGGTAAAAGGTTTTTAATGGATAGGTTAATTCTGAGACCAATATCTGAAACGATAACCAACGCACGGGTCAATACGGTATTTGTCACACGACGGAGCGAGTAACATATATAACGTCGCTGTAGGCGTTTAAATTTGAAAACAACGAGGGCGATGACATCTGAGTTATGATGCACTTGTCACGGTTTCACAGGCTGAACTTATTGCCTGGAAATGAGCGTATTTACTGTTAAGTGTCAAAGAAAATGTATGCGGTTAGTTCTGTGCAAGCAAACCATGATCGCTCAGTTCAAAAATATTTTTGTGAGGTTTTATCAACCACCTGTCTTCGTTGCAGTAATAAATTGCGAGTTTAGCATCAGATAAATTGTGAATTTTAAAGCCATTTTTCTGAGAGTAAAGCCTAGCGGTTGGTAACGGTGGTATATCAATCTCAGTATTTGAGATTCGACTCTCGAGCTCGATTTTTTTCCTCTGAGGCACCTCAGCTAGCGATCTTAAGTGTAGTCTAAACATGGTCAACCCTCGTCGTTTTACGCCATATGCAAATTTAGAGCTGTCATGTTGTTCTTCCGAATCCTTTTTCCTGATCGTTCCTTTTCATAATTAAATTCATCCTGAGTCGTTTATGATACGTCGGTTGTGAGAAAGGAATAAAAAGATAAAGAGCTAATGACGAAATCCGGAGCTCGTAGAAGATCGCGTCATCTATAGATTTTGCATTCGCGTCAGATAGTAAATACAATTTCACGCTGAGTTTACCGAGGAAAGGAAACGATACGATTGTCTTGCTTGTTTGCAACGAGAAGCAGAAAAACAACAGCTAATTCTTTCGTGGTCTTATACCTTCACCCCTTAAGCTGTAACGAATGTAAATTTTACAAGCAATCCTTAATTCCTTGTCGTCAATATCTCAGTCATAGACAAAGAAAAACAAATTCGAAATGCAGAGATATCTTATCGTGTGATTTGTTCAACTCGCGATCTATTTCCAGCTCCTATATTATATTTTTATCAAAGTAGCTTATCTATTTTTAGAGAAACCTTATTCAAGCAGGCCAGATATTTCTCGAAACACAAATAAAACCTCTTCGGGGGCGTCAAGCAACAACAAACGCTGATTCACGAAGAAATAGTTTCGTTCGCATCAGATTTGAATTAGCAAAATGGTACCAATCGCTCGTTAGAATAGTGTACTAAGGAATGAGAAACTGATTGGATCTTCGATGTTATAAAGTAGTCGAAGCAACTGAACATAAAAAAACGACGAGAAAATAATCTTTTGAGTGAACTGTGCCGAGTCTTAGCATTCGCAGTTCGCAGATCTCGAAATTGAATTATCACAAAACAATTGGAATCATCATTTCTTAATAGAATTCAAATGAGACTTGGAAAGACTTTGAACACTTTTTCCTGCCCTCGACACTTGCTACATGCAGCCTCTTAAATAGCGTTCACTGGTCAGGTGGGGCAGGAATGTCATAGTTTATTATATGTTTCATTGGGTTTTACTAGAATTAGAAAGGGCCAGGTGGTTATTTGTCGTATTATGTAATTTAGAAAACTAAAAATTAAAGTTCAGGAGAAACAAACAAGGCCTTCTTTTAAACCTCTCCCCTGCAACCTACAATATGTAAATAAGCTAAGCTATTAAATTATTTCCTTCTTTACTTTAAACTGATTCTCTGACAGTCCGAGCCGGGTCGTTCGCACACATTAACCGCGCGCGATAGGGCGAGCTGAGAAGCGTTCCTATCTTTTGTTGCCTATTTCCGGCGGAAGTGGAAAGAAAATTGAACCCATTGACGCCAGAGCCGGTCGTAGCCGGAAGAAACGAACGTTGGCCTTTGTTCCACGCCTGACGTCGGAAAAGTTTATGCCAATCATACTCAGATCAGAGTGACTGTGCAACTTGAGCGTGAAATATTCACGAAAATGCTTAGAAATATGAGTGGAAAACTAGGAGCTCAACTACACTTAGCTACTCCCTGCTAAGAATTTCCCGTCTCGGTGATGCTTTCTCTGGAATTCTCTAACTGCAAGCAAACCCAGTAGAAGGTCAACAATTGAAGCAAAAAGATAAGAAAAGGAGAAAAAGGAAAGGTGTAAAACGCAAATAAATAAAAAAAAACAAAAAGCCTAAAGACGTAGGTCGTAGGCTTAGTTAAACAATGAACTTGCCGTCAAACGATACCGCTTTGGTTACGATACGTTGACGACACTTTTACCGCCGTTCACAAAGACGAAATTGACGCTTTTCACGACCACCTTAACGAACAGAACGCCGACATCCAGTTTACCAAAGAAATCGAGGAAAATGGAAAACTTTCTTTTCTAGACTGTTTGGTAAGCCGCGACAATAACGAACTGCGAACGACAGTGTACAGAAAACCGACGCATACCGACAGATTACTTGACGAATCATCCTACAACCCGACTTCACACAAAGCCACGACTATAAAGACTTTGACGAGACGAGCGCAACTAGTTTGTGACACACCGGACAGTTTACGTGACGAAAACAAATACCTTGAGCGTGTTTTTCACAAGAACAACTACAACGCTGACTTTATTAGACGAAACATTTACCGACCTACCGAAGCTGACGCAACGAACAGGAACCCGACACCTGTTACTACAGTGACTATACCTTATATTAAGGGCACTTCTGAGACCATCTCACGGATCCTACAGCCCTACAACATCCGCGTTGCCCACAAACCTACGACTACGTTACGACACTTACTGACCAACGTTAAAGACAGGGACGAACCCAACAACAGACAGGGAGCAGTTTACAAGATCAAATGCTCCGACTGTCAGGCTTCCTACATTGGTGAGACTGGCAGAAACCTGAACACGAGACTGACTGAACACAAACGAGCCACGAGAAATGGTGATGTCAACAATCACATTGCTGTACATCATCAACTGACAAACCACAACATTGACTGGGACACTGCTCAATGCTTAACCTACAGTACGAACTATTTTCAGCGACTGACTCTTGAAAGCTGGTACACTAACTTAGAACAAACGCCTCTTAACAGATGTCAACAGCTACCGGCGCCTTACAAACGACTTATTCACGACGCAAACGAAACCGACAAACGGACTTCTAACAGACCGACTTAATTTGACTGACTTTTCACGGACCTCAACGCTAGGAATTTGACTAACAAAAGACGGATCAAAACTGACCAATGACTGATGACAAACTTTACACGAGTCTTTCAGCCAATACCATCATGGCTAAAGTGACCAATCACTTTCAACGAACCAAACTTATAACATCATCGACTGACAAACACTATTCACTTGACTCTGAAGATGACTTCCGCTCAGGTTGTCGAAACGTCAGTCACCAACAACAGTTCTTCTCAGAACTACACTCACCCGGACGATCATACTATACGAACTACTGATACTCCTGGGTTCAAACCATTTACTATGTTAAACAATGAAGTCACACATGAGAGGAAGAGGAAACATAAACTTACCTGAAAAAAGTTCATCGACGAACATGTTCTACTCCTTGCCTTCCCTGCACTGCAACGACGACCAAGTCATTTTGCACCTCTCTCTCTCTCTCTCTAGCGACATTAAAAGTCATTCTAGCTACACGTTGCGATTATGTGCTTTGAACAGTGAGAAAAGTGAAACTTCGAGTGTTCAACTCGAAATCTCACTCGCTTGATATCGAGTATCGAGTTGAACACTCGAATATAAAATTCGTATCCACAAGCGGGCATGTAATGTTCTGTTCATTATATAAACATACTAATGATGACTTTTTTACGATTTTCCGAAGATTTCCGAACACTTTCCGAAGATTCTCCAAAAGTTGTCCGAAGGCCAGAAAAAGGTTCCGAACATTTTCGAAAATTTCCGAAGATAACCTTATTTTCTGTTGGTTACCTGTGTACATGCTGGGCGTCCTGCGTATTACAAGGGAAATGCTGTAGTCGAAGCAAAAGAGCCTTGCTTTCATAATAGGCCCTTTGCAGCTAAGCCGTCACGTGACCTACTTTTCATAAAATTATGGGCTATAACTTAACAAATGCCAGAAATGAAAAAAGCCTATCAAAACGGCCAAATTTGAGGCCCCCATCATTAAAAAATGAGATTTTTTGACAGTCTGAATTTTTAGAAAAATAAGAAGGTTTGTATGGAAAATGTTGCTGGAGAGCAAGACCTTGCTCTCCAGCAACATTTCCCATACAAAACTTCTAAATTTTCCGAAAATTCAAACTGTCGTATAAACTTACTCTTTCATTCCAGGGGGCTCAAACTTGGCCATTTTGGTATTTTCGATGCGCTCTTTCCATTTCTGGCATTCTTTAAGTTACCGGTATAGCCCATAATATAAATATTTTCTAGGAAAAATTTGGTCACGTGACCCCAGCTGCAAAGGGCCTATTTGTCGGCAAAGAGAAGAAAACCCTGGGAAGTTGCGCCAGTTTTATCACCCTGGATGTAATTTATCAGCGTGGCCGAGTGGTGAGTGTGTTGGACTCGAAATCCAGCGGTTCCGGGTTTGAGTCCCGCTCTGACCACTACCTGGATTTGTTTCATGGTAGTCTCTAGTTTAGATCCTCGGCCACCCTTGTAAATAGGCAACTGATTTGCATCCGGCCAGTTGGGATTCTTTACAATGTTATGCTCAATTTGAATCATTTGTTTCGGTTGTTTGCTTGGACCCACTAGCCTTTGTGCTGTAAACATTGCAGAGGATAAATAAAGGTTATTTATTTATTTATTTATCTTTATTTATCTTACTTACAACTGGTAAAATCTGTTCTAAAGGCTTTATTTCAGATCTGGGCAGTTTGTTTTTTTTCAGGGAGATATTGATGGTGCCGACTGTTCTTCCATTGAAAATTTAAGTGCAAAGATGCAAACTATGGTTTTCAAGTTTCCTTAATCAAGCCCCCAACCAGAATAGCTACCCATGGACTATTTATCTTCCTCATAAAAGTAATTTTCTAATAATTTGAGTGTAATAAAAATTACTGACAGAACCATGTCATTGTGTGTTTCAGAGATCACACAGTTTCAAGGTTTTACACTTTTCCTAGAAGGCTTGTATTTTCATTTATCACTGTTTGCTGATGACGGCATGTTTCCTCAGATGACGATGGTGGTGTAGAGCTTGGTTGCTTCTTGCAATGCTGGAGGAAGCCGCAGGTAGCCTTTTGTAGACGAGTTCGGAATTTTTCAGTGAAAAGACAAAACAGCAAGAAGTTGGCAAAGCCTTGGCCACTGTCACCCATTCCCTACAGAGAGCAAATTAAAAAACAAACCTGTCAGACCATACTAGAACAAATTATTTATCACTAATATTAAAAAAAACACAAAATTTGCTAATTAAGAATAAAAGCATGAGTATCAATTAATCAGACCACAGGCAGCCCACCCTCAAGCCCTGAGTGGTGATCATCTTGTATAATAGAGGTACATGGCCAAATTATAGGAGTTTGTATTGGACCGTTTACGATCAGATTTAGCAGGTTTAAAAAGAAAAATAATGGATCCAGAAAGGTGTCAAGATAGGGGTCGATAGAGGGGTCCAGAAGGGGGTCCATAGAGGGGTCCAGATAGAGGTCCATAGAGGGGTCCAGAAAGGCATCAATAGAGGGGTCCAGAAGGGGGTCCAAAAGGAGTCCAGAAGGACTCCAGAAAAGGGTCCAGAAAGGTGTCCAAATAGGGTCCATAGAGAGGTCCAGAAAGGCGTCAATAGAGGGGTCCAAAAGGGGGCCCAGAAGGAGTCCAGAAGGGGTCCAGAAAGGGGTCCACGCCAGACAGGGGTCCAGAAGGGTTTTCTGAAAGGGGTCCAGAAAGGGGTCCATAGAGGGTCCAGAAGGAGTCCAGAAGGAGTCCAGAAGGGGTCCAGAAAGGGGCCCAGAAGGGGGTCCAGAAGGGATCCAGAAAGGATTGACTGGTTGCTAGTTCATCAAACAAGATTTCCCTCGATATTACTGGCAAATGTGCATGCTATTACTTTTTTTACCACATAACTCTTGAATGTAACTGTCTAGCTGAAGAAATCAAGTCCTCAGAACATTATCTGTTGTTAAATGTTGACAGAAGGCATTGCTACTATTAAAATGGAGGCTGTCTCCTCCTTTAAAATACATTTATATTATTAGTAATAATTATTGTTATAATTTATTGTGAACTTTTTAAACACAACATAAACAGGATGTAATATTATATATAAAAATAATTATTGTTGCCATTGTTATCATTATTGTTATTGTTTTCATTATCATGATCATATCATGATCATTGTCCTTGTCATCATTGTTGCCATTGTCATTGTTATTGTCATTGACATGTCGTTGTCATCATCATTGTATTAAAGAAGACTTTCTATTTTAACTCGATATATTACATAGAAGAATGAGGAAGGTAAAGGCAAAGTTTGCATATGAGCCAAGTAGCCCATCTGGCCGGCTTTTATCCCGGTTTCTGCAGCGTGAAGCGCTACAAGTATTTCTACTCCCCCCTGGATGGGATGCTAGTCCATTACAGGGTTACCCCCAGCATTAAGGTCGCCGGTACCCATTTATACACCTGGGTGGAAAGAGGCACTGTAAGAGTAAAGTGTCTTGCTCAAGAACAAAACCCAATGTCCCCAGCCAGGGCTTGAACCCGGACCACTCGATCCAGAGACTAGCGCACTAACCATTAGGTCAATTAACTTCTACTATCTGAACTGTGGATGGATCTCAACAAACCTGAAGATACAAAAGTCCTATTTCCCATGGTTCATTAGTTTCGTCAAGTGCACCAGCAATGTAAATAATGAAGCGAAGTGTTCCCCATATGCGAACCAGAACAAATATGACAGGAACCAGTGTCAGTCTCTTCTCTGCTTTCAGGGCGCATTCCTTTGATTGGGCAGACCTAAACTGCTTTTGGTGATGGTAAACCTGAAATACAAGGAAAAGAGGCAAGACTTAAACCTTTAATATTGGGCATTGACAGTTTATTAATTAAAAGTTTCTAGCTTGTACAAAAAAGATGTTAATGTCAAAACAACTTGGCTGCAAAACTAGAAAGTAGCATCTTGTTCTCTGGTATTATTATATCTATAATTTATTACCCACTCTTCAAATGACAGTTTCTTTATAAATACAATTCTCACACTCAGATATTTAAGCATAGCCATAATGGTTGCCATGCCTGTTCT
Source organism: Micromussa lordhowensis (assembly GCA_964020085.1). Lineage (NCBI taxonomy): Eukaryota > Metazoa > Cnidaria > Anthozoa > Scleractinia > Lobophylliidae > Micromussa > Micromussa lordhowensis. The sequence continues at coordinate 31,542,394 of OZ026598.1, read as the reverse complement.
TACCGGTAATTAGCATATTAAAATTAGACTTTTTTTATTTTACTTCTCCATTTTCTTTTTTAGTTTTAGATTAAACTACAAAGAAATTAGAGTTGTGTGGAAAATTTTGTAATAAAAGTAATTCAAGTGTTTATAAAACATTATTATAAAGATTTGAAATAATTTTATCACATAATTTTCTACACACCTCTAATTTCTTAATTAAACTACTCTGCTGTGAACCATATTTTCAACTGAAAATGTGATGATAACACCGGCACCATATTTTGAAAAGACTATTTATTCTTAGGGACTGAAACTTTCAGCAGCTGTTCATTCATCCTCTACGAAAATTTTGATATGTCAATTGTGTCTCCATCATGTCTTCATCAATTTGCAGAGATTTTGTATTGATTTCCATTATATTAGTGAAATTCAAGATGGCTGATTCAAGATGGCAGGTCAAATGACGTCATATGGCATCATAACCAACAATATGATAATCATCTTGTAGAGCACTTCCAGGGCTATGTAATCAATGTAAATTTATGTTGCTGTGCCTTAACAGAACAAAAACCCAGGGGATGGGCTCCATCTTGAAACACTCTGCAATTTCGGTTCAATTTGTTATTCTCGCTCCATTGAGCTCGAGCTCGAGCTCATTAATTGCAGCTTTATCCATTTTGTGGCGTGTCACCTCATTGATAGTGTCCCATGTCTTGTGGGAATTTCCGTTGTGGGAATTTCCGTTGTAAGTTTTGAAGGTTTTATAATAGGACTTTTTTACATTCTGGATTGTATTCTTCACTTCATAACCCAACTTCTTAAAATAGGAGGAGTAATTATTACTTCTCACAAATCACTTGGATCGCCTGTCTGCAAAGCCTTAATTTTAAGATGAGCTCTCTGATACATCAAATTCTTTTAAAGCTCTGGGTAATCCATGGACTTTTAGAGGCACGAACGTGTGTAGTGTGGATTGGAACATGCAGATCACACACTTCTAAGAACAAACCACATTTCACTGGGCATATCTACTCCTATGGGATCGGCCCATAGTTGAGCCAAGATGTCCAAACAAAACCTATTATGATAAAAATTTCTAAATTGCCTACACGTAACAGTATTAGTTCCCTTAATGGCAGAAGGCAATGAAATTCTACGAAAAACATAAATCTAACTATGGTCACTGATTCTGACATGAGATACTCCAGAGCAAGATACATTGTTTGGGTGACTTGTAAAAATAACATCAATTAAAGTGCTAATTGTCAGGATTGGCAGAGATACAAAACTACAGTGCAACCCCGGTAACTGAAACTCGGATAGCTCGAATTCCCCATTAACTCGAACTAAATTTTGTTTCCCTTGATCAAAATTTACCCCAAATTACTCGAATTCTAGTTCATGTAACTCATCCCATTAGCTTTTCTTGTTGTGTAATCAGTAAATATACTCAAAACTAACATTAACGCAATTTTATTTTAATTAGTGCAACCGACCGTTCACATATTTGACAGTCATTTCCCGGTCTTATAAGTCATACCGGATACAGCGCCTTTAGCTGTCACATTGTTACAGTTTCTGACAAGATAAGTTTTATCTGCACTGTACTGTATACTGAAGTTCTGAAAAATCAGTAAACTAGCAATTATCAACATGGCAAGTTGGATATTTAATCGACCCCCCGCGAACTCGACCTGTTTTTCGTTTCCCTTCAGAGTTTGAGTTACCAGGGTTCTACTGCATATGTACAACACATATAACACGCTCCAAGAAGGTCCCTTTCATTAATAACACAGCCCTACTGTAGAAAGCTAAGACACATACAAGAGGTAATATAAAGGAACTTGTAGGAGGGGGGGGGGGATAATGAAACTATGTAGTGTGCATCTGAGCACACAACAAGTGGACAAGAACCAAGTATTGTATCCTCTCCCCCTTTGAGTTCAATATGAATAAATTAATGGTTTATTAAAATGAAACATAAAATAAAAATAAAATGATAGTCTTCACTTCAGCTTGTGACATCACCAGCCCTCACAGTTGGAGCCTTAGGATAACACCTGCCCACCCCCACCCCCCTGTGCAAGTGCCGCTCTAACCCTCACTGCATGACTGTCTGTCAGCTTGCCATACATGTAGCTTACCTCTTTGTGAATGTGGTATTTTAACATCAGATAAAAAGTTGAACTGACAAAAAAAGCAATGACTTCCCAAGCTTTTCCTGAAATCAACATCCACAGATACTTATCGCTTTTTGACAGTCTTGAGTCGATCCAGCACCACCCGGCACTGTACAAGTCGTTGTCATTACCCAACTTTTTCAATCCCAGGGCAGTACCTGTGATAATGAGTGGAACTCCCCAGCCGATAATATGGTAAAATTTAAGCATTGTCATAGCTTTGTTAGCCTGCTTTTTCACCACAACAGTGTACATAAATATCGCGAGGAATGTTGTCCAGAAAAACGACCAAAGTGAAGCGCAAGTTGTAACAAAACTTTGGGATCTACACACACTGGAGTCATCCCTTGCTTGCCACACGCCAAACAAATGTCCCCCAGCGATAAAGAAGTCACTGATGGAAATGTAAACCAGTATTCTTCTTGAAGTCGATCTAAAATCCTTCCATGCAATAAACGTACCAATGATAAAAGAAGTCCCTAACAGCGAAAGACTCGCAGATATGGTTGTGAGAATCCTGTTGACGTTTGCGTTAGCTTCGCCTTCGAACCCCTGAGTAGTGGGCTGTACAGAACTGGAAAAACTGAAGACAGTCGTCGGTTCTAACGGCATACTGTTTTCGAAAATAAGTGGCCCGAGATTCTGAAGTTTAGCCGTTTTCGATTTTGACCAGATTCATAAATGCGACGGGATGGTTTCGGAGAAAAACTGTCTTTCGCAATCCCACTTCCAGTTATCAGCTCGTATCAGTTTCTGAGCGTCTTTCAGCTTCTTTCATGCGCGAGCCTGTGATTTAGTCCAGTTGTTCTGTCACGCTAGCGTAACGTGACAAAGCTGACTAACTCGTGTTACTGTGATATTATTTACAGCGAGGGGGAAGGGACTCCATATAAAAGGACGGGGATACCTCCGTCCATTTTTATTTGGGAGTGCCCCAGGATTTACAGCCTGCGTTTATAAAATTCCTAGAGGTACAGCACTTCAGACAATAAAAAAACTCGTGATCATTTATTGCTCATCTCGTGGAAAATCTTATTCAGAGAGGACGTTGCTTTACTTACAGATACATAAGTGATATTGTGTCAGGTCAGCCAACTGTTGTACGTCTTTGGGGAGGGGGCTTTGTCCTCCTCTGTCCTCTAAATAAACGAATTAATCTAGATCTCGTGCAAAACCGGACAGGTAAGTCACGAGATGCAAACTCAGTGTTTATTTTGAATATTCAGTGTTCATTTGAAATGTAATCTTGTGCAAAACCAGACGAGTAAGTCACGAGATTAACCAATTATTGTTAATAGAAATATCACGGATTGCCTTTCTCTGATTGGCTACGCTTTGTATCTAGTGAGTATCCCAGCAGCGTATGCTTGTCAACAGACAGGCGGCTACTTTTTTGCGTCTCCGAAGTGTATGTGCGGACGATTTATACCAAAACAATTAGATAACTCGCTCTCGATTTCTATGCGTGATAGTTGACTCGAGTCGCGCCTTCGTCAACTATTACGTGCCTAAAGCCCAATCTCATGGAAAATCCGACGGATTGCCATAAGATTTGCTTTAATAGTTTTAATAATAATAACAATGATGATAATAACAATGATGATAATCATCATCATCATCTTTATAGGAGGAAGCGCCCGTCACGTAAACACGTGGTTTTCAGGGAGGTCCTCTACAAAAGTATCAAACAAATACTCGGGTTTTTAGCCGTTTTGGTCATAAAGAGGGTATAGATTTTGGCCATTTTGGTCATATATTGGATGTGGTTGACATATATTGGATATGGTTGACATATCAACCTCGTTCCTTTTGCCTTGCTTTCCATTATGGGCTCCCCGATTAACGGCCCATTTTCATGATGCAACGCGGTCGTTTGTTTTTGTTTTGAAACCGATCTATTGTTAGGCCCTGTTTACAAGCAGGTAGGGTAACCCTACTGCCAGGGTAACCCTAGCAAGAGGGTTAAAAGATAGCCCGGGTTTACAAGCAAATTTTCAGGTAGGGTAACCCTACTGCCCGAGACAACTTTACGCTTGTTACGCTTCGGTAACCTTGCAAGTAAAGCACGAACAGATAACAAAACTGGAAAATAATTTATTTCCAAAGCAAAAATTATGTCAAACTGTGAAAGAACTTGATGTTTTCTGGGTCATAATTCGCTGATTTTGTCGGTATTGTGATCATATTTTGCTTTTGAGAGCCAAAATAGAGATAGCCCGGGTAGGCGGGTTAACCCTACCTGGAGTGTCTACAAGGGAAAAAGTTAACCCGCTTGCTAGGGTAACCCTAGCACGCAGATAGAGTAACCCTCCTACCCGGGTAACCCTGGTC
>OZ026598.1:31477898-31532898 GCA_964020085.1 Micromussa lordhowensis | reverse complement strand
TATCTTTTTCTACAGAATCATATGAATAGCCCAGAAGGGTAGCTGGCCAAAAGCATGGAGTTAATGGAAATTTTTCCTGGCAGTGCGCTGCCTTTGACAACCCTGATTTTATTGCACCACTGTTTGGCACTACTGACACAATCTTGGGTAAAACTATTATGCAAGAAGATGTGTGTGGGGCCTGAGAAGATGAAGTGAGCTGATCCAAGAAAGCCAATCAGCCCTGCGTACAATTCAGAACTTGTGCAATTCAGAACATTCACCAAAACATTTGGTAAATGCTGAGCATATCAAAGGTGTTAAGGCAAAAATGTTTGACTAAGTCAGGAAAAATAATATTTTTTTTTCTACCTGACTCAGCTCTCCCACCACAGGTGGCCCAAGCTCGATATATGAGTAGCTCTATGTGGACCTTTGCATTGTTACGTGACTCGAGCGATTTGCATATTTATAAAGATTTGTATGGGGAAAGAAGTAAACCCGAAAAAAAAAACGAAAAATTACCGTTGAATTACAATAAAAACCGCTTACCTGAATTCCAGCTCCGCTTTCTTTGTGTGCTGTGTGATTTTTTAACTGATTTAGAGCGGTTTAGCGTAGTTTAGGTTCCAACGGTTTCTTCTCTATATATAATATATACAAGGTAGGACACTCGAGCTCGAACGGCGACCGGATCAACTGAAGGAGAACGGCCATAAATTCCTTCCAAAGGCTCCGATCGCCTCAAAACTCCACATGGCCCTCGGGAGATAGTCACCAAACACATCCGTGCCTATCCTTCGAGGACCGTCGGCACAGGAAGGAAATTATTTCTCCGCGATCTCCACAATCTTGTCCGTTGAGCTCCATCGAAAACGGCTTTATTCGGATGTCCCGTGCACGGCCGTTTGAAAAATGGCTTAGCGACCCGGCCTAAAGGTAAAATTTCTCACTCACACAGTGGACCAAGGTAAAATGACCCCGAGAACAATCACACCCTCCTGCCTACCCTCGGGCCTTCATTTGCTCACGCCATCGTTTACGCCGGCCAATCCGAACTCGTTCCAGAAGTCGAAATGGCGTAAATGATGGCGTGAGCAAATGAAGGCCCGAGGGTAGGCAGGAGGGTGTGATTGTTCTCGGGGTCATTTTACCTTGGTCCACCGTGTGAGTGAGAAATTTTACCTTTAGGCCGGGTCGCTAAGCCATTTTTCAAACGGCCGTGCACGGGACATCCGAATAAAGCCGTTTTCGATGGAGCTCAATGGACAAGATTGTGGAGATCGCGGAGAAATAATTTCCTTCCTGTGCCGACGGTCCTCGAAGGATAGGCACGGATGTGTTTGGCGACTATCTCCCGAGGGCCACGTGGAGTTTTGAGGCGATCGGAGCCTTTGGAAGGAATTTATGGCCGTTCTCCTTCAGTTGATCCGGTTGCCGTTCGAGCTCGAGTGTCCTACCTTGTATATATTATATATAGAGAAAGAAACCGTTGGAACCTAAACTACGCTAAACCGCTCTAAATCAGTTAAAAAATCACACAGCACACAAAGAAAGCGGAGCTGGAATTCAGGTAAGCGGTTTTTATTGTAATTCAACGGTAATTTTTCGTTTTTTTTCGGGTTTACTTCTTTCCCCATACAAATCTTTATAAATATGCAAATTGCTCGAGTCACGTAACAATGCAAAGGTCCACAGAGAGCTACTCATATATCGAGCTTGGATCACCTGTGCTCCCACACAGTTGGTGAGCTTAAATCATTTCTTGAAGAAAATAAACTTCACATGAATTTATACAATGCAACAAGCTAATAATTGTTTGCTGGAAAAGCTCTTGCTAGAAACAAATATTTAAGCAGTCTTCAGTTGAACTGAAATGCCATATTCATATAGCCTTTTGAAGGCTTTTTTTAATTATTTCACATTCTTGTAAGAGGCTATGCATTAAAAAATGAATCAAAAAAGGAGCTAGTTTTTTTTCTGATATTGCATGCCTTTTGGGTAAGCTATAGCCGTGGTATATAGTGAAAAAAAGACTTAGGAGTGAGAAGTGTAGTAATTCTTTCACTTTCTTATTATGCAGTCATCTGCTATTATTATTATTATTTTTTTCACTGTTTTTCTTCCGGCTCCTCATCCAACCATAGTTAGTAGAGGGGGACTGGTCCCCCTCTACTAACTATGATCCAACGAAAGGCACCAAATACTTGGAGCAGGCTAGAAATGATAGAAATTAAATGCATGATATCCTTGTCTGGCTGATTCTTAACTAATCAGAGATATGACACTGGTCCTTACCAAATTACCCTTTCTATTCATTGAAGTGGACCACTTGGACAAGCATGCAGCCTCTAAGGTGCGCGATTGCAGAAAAACACCTTGCATCTCATTTGCACCTCATTAAAAAACAAAAGAGCTCATTGTATGATGCCTCGTTCTTTTGAAACCTGAATTAATTTTCCGCAATCCCGCACCTCACTCATGCAGCCATCCCATGTCCCGTGCAGAGTAAAATAAGCTTACTGTAAGCTAAGAAAATGCCAAACCCTCAAGATATTTATACCAGCCCCACGAATAACCAGGCTATGAATCCACTGATGCAGTGAAGACTTTGAAATGCGCTGGGAAAGAAATAGGGAACTGTGGCGCTTTTCTTCCAAATTGGCAAAACGGACAATTTTTTTCCGTTCACCTACCAGGCTTTAGTTTTCCCAAGTGGCAAAAGTTCCATCGTTGCAAGCAATGTCTTTTCCACAAGGAACCAACCTGGGACGCTTCATGCCAATCTCTGCAAACCTGAGAACATTTGGAGAGGTTTTCAGGTGACAGATAGCTAAAAATACTGACAAGTTCATCGAACGAAAACATGTTCTCTCTCACTTCCTTTTCCGCCATTATGAATTTCCGATTTCCCCCTCCCCACCCCCCAGAATGCTTTGTACGGAGTGTCGAGCCGACGATTTCCCAGCGGCTACTTGCGCGACTAGCAAACATTGTTTCCCATACATGAAGTACCTACCCAGTTGCACGAGTCAAGAGATTTCTCTTGTCACCATACTTTTCGAAGCGCTTTAGTTTCTTGGAATTTTAAACACTTTTGCACCGTAGATTGTTCCTGTCTTGCAAGTAGGCATATCTCTTGTTTGACGAGAACATGGCTGACGCACATTCAGAGCGTTTTGATGGAATGTTGCTGGCGATTGCACAACAGTGCGAAGGGGGAATTACTGAGGTACGGAAAGCATGCATGCTTCACTTTGCCAGTAGACTTTCAGTTCTTAGGCAAATTTTGAGATTTAAAAGCATCATAGACATCCTGTAACAGGCATTATTTTGCAGAATTTGGTCATACATCTTCTCCAGCAATTCAACAGATCGTACGTATACGGCTCTAGTTTAGGATGACAAGTTTTTTTATGAAACGTTTTCTTTTTTTTGCACCTATCAATGTTAAGCTGCTGGGGGGGGGGGGGGGAGGCCGGGCAAAGGCGGGGGATTTGAACACTGATCATCTTTTCAGTTCAAATGCCCAACCCCAGGGGAATTAACTATGGTCAAAAGAGTGCAAATTCTCCGTCCCAGGGATATCACCGTTGTTCAAAAGAATGCACATTCTCCATCTCTATCTAGCAAAAAGCATAGGTCTGTCAAAAAAGAATTAAACATCAAAAAGTTGTAAATAAAACGCTACAAAGAAACAACTTCAAAATGCAACGTCCGTTTAATACAAAAATTGTCAGCTGATTTATATTAAAATTATGACGACTACCTGAACTCATACAACTAAACAAGACCGAAAACATGGAAATTCTTATCATGACTAACGTCCTACACCATTGTGATATTTTAATTACTTATATTTTCAACAGAAACGATTTCTTTTAAAATGTTACCTTTTATCTGTAGTGGAGAAATATGAAAAAAGCCCCATAAGAGGACCGAAGATCTTAGAAGTATTCACTAATTCATAATGTAAATACAATGCACATGGTAGGCTGACAACAATGAAGTTCAATAATGCAATTGCGCCAGTTTAGAACTTGTACTTGTTTCCAGTCATTCTTGGTCATCCAAGATGGATATCCACGATGGCGTTGGTAGGTCCCAGTCTACTAACGGTTGAAGTCAAAAGTCCCGACCCCCGGGACTCGGCAAATGATCAAAAGTCCCTACCGCGGGCAGACTTGTTACGTCAAATCCCCCGCCTTTGCCCGGCCTCCCCCCCCAGCGGCTTAACATTGATAGGTGCATTATTTAGCTTGCCTCCGGAAGCAAGCTAAATAAAGAAAACGTCTCATAAACAACTTGCCATTTAAGCTTACTATGTTAGGCATTCTTAGTAAATTCACGATCCTCTGATGTCGTTGTCAATGTTATATTGCAAGAGTGTGTGTATTCAAAAAGCATGAACACTCTGATCTGATTATGACACTGTACAAGTGCATGTGAAAACTTCTATATTAATAGATCTTACATGCAACTGTGCTGTGCCTGGCCAGTCAGAAGTTACATCAAACCATAACTGCTCGACTGGGTTTTCATGTTATTCATTTCATGTCTGCTTGGTTTTCTGTCACAGTGCAATACAATTTCAAAACAACAAAAAATATGTTTAAATAAATAAAAATCACAGATAATTCTTCTAGTGTATGCTGTTTTTCAGATTTGCATTGTTACTAACAACAAAAGTTTCTTGGCAGTTGTTAGATGTATTCTTTGGATTTCTGGAAAGAAAGACAGACTTTTTTATTGGAGCTGGTAAAGCAGATGCCGAGAAAATAGTTTTGAGCAAGTTTAAAGAGCATCAGAAAAAAGTTGAGGAGGTGTGTTGGAATTGCTATTATGTTTGTTGCGTTTGTTAAAATTTTTATTCAACAAATAAAATCCCAGTGAATTTTCTGGCAAATGGTCAACACCCCTGGGGAGTCAATACTGGTAATAATTATGTGTGTATGGCTTGTGTTTGTAGTGGATATAATGTACGCTCTGATTGGTTTCCAGGGCATTATTTCCCGTAATACGCTGAGACTGATTACAGGCGGTGGAGTTGGGACCTGCTAAAACAAAGCAACAGGCCATATAAAAAGCAACTTATTAACCTGGAACGTTCAGTCTTCATGGGAAAATCTCAAACCTTGGCCTTGCTTTATTGACCTCACTATTGCTCAGTCAATATGGCAAGATCTCTGTTTGAGATTTTCCCATAAAGACCACACTCTTGGTAAAGAAGTAGCTAATGTTATATAAGTGCATATTGAAGAAATTAAATTCTGATCAGTGACTGCTAATTATGCTGAAACTTGACTTACCGCAGCAACTAATGAACTATCCTCTCATCCAATCACAAGGATTGTAAGAGAAATAACTACACCTATTTTTTTCCTTTTATCTGTGATCTGTTTAATTATCTCATCTTGTGGGCAAGATAAACCGAATCCTGAGCTGTGATTGGCTACCACCTAGCCAAGATGGGCAAGATGGTGCTATCTTTACAGCTCGGGATTACCTGCTGTGTTCTTCAAGAAAATAGATAACTGTTCTTTTTCCATCTAATAAATCCTTTATTGACCAAGCTTGTTCATTCAAAATGGCTGGGTATTGGCTTTATTCTTTTTTTGTGAGTTTATGGACTCCGACCCCGTCTATGGACTCCGACCCCGTCTTGGTCCATAAACATGCCCCAAAAAAGGCCAATATCCAGCTATCTTGCCCTCATGCTTGGTCAATAACCCATATATCTAAAGTATGTAGATTTTGTCATTAATCAAGGACATATATACAGATTGATCAGTTTGTTGAACTAGCAACTTTGGTGTTTTTCAGAGAAAGGAAAAAGAAAGAAAAGAAGCTGAGGCTTTGAAAGCAGCAAAGGCTAAAAAGGAAGCTAAAGAAAAACCAGAAGCTAAGATACAAGAAGTGACAGAGGAAGAAGCAGAGAAAATAAAGAAAGAAGAAGCAAAAAAGAAAGAGATGGAACAAAAAGAAACAGAAGATAAAAAAACAAATAATGATAAAAACAATGAAAATGGAGACGTGAGTTCATTCGTTAACTGGTAATATTGATTTTCTGAATGTGACAACCTGATTGAACAGCTACATGTGTTGTTCTTTAGAAGGCCACTTTGTCCCCAGAGAGAGCTAGAGATGTCATTCTGTAATAGTTGAACCTCTGGTTGTGACCACCTCTCCTCGGCAACCAGTTTTTCAAAATACCAAAAGTTTCCAAGTCAAATCACTATATTTGGGACCTCTTGTAAGTGACCACCTTTTGTAAACGACCGCAGCCATGTTTACAAAGAGAAGTTTGAAATTTTCTTTACTTTTAACTTCCTGTAAGTATCCACTTAATTTACAGATAGTAGAGGTAGCTAAAACAGTAACTGTAGACCTAAAGACCACAAGTAATACCGTATTTACCCGTGTATAAGCCGCACCCGTAGATAAGCCGCACCCCGAGTTTGGGAGAAGATTTTTAGGAAAAAAAGTTTTTTGAGCAAAATAAAAATCCACAAGCACTGAACTCAGATACTTTACGTACCTTATAGGGAGAAAAACTCAAAGTTAAACAGCTTCTCTGAGTAGCAAATTGCTTCAAATTGCTGATAACAACTTTTATTCTCAGAGTAATATCAGCAGAGTAAATTGTGTGACTTTCTCAAGCTAGCTCTTTTTTCTTTCCCGTGTTAACTGAAGTGTGAAAAAATTGTCTAGCCAAATTGTCTAGAAGGTCAGTTTGTGTTAGCACCTTCAAAATGTGAGATTTTGTGCATTTTTTAGTTTAAAATACTGTTTAATAGTTTATTCTATCGCTAATCTGGTGTCAGACTTTGAGAAACACTCATAAAATACAGTACTAAGGTCCAACCAGTTTTGAGCTACCACAGACGATTTATTTGTTCAAGGTGAAACATGCCAGTTTGTCTAGACGTGTCTAGACAATTCGTTTACAGCACATGATTTTGCACGTGCATGAAAAAAAAACCCGAATAACTTAACCAACGTGAAGAAATGTTCTGTTTGTTGTGTAGAAAATACCCCAAGGTTGCTGATCGCACAGGCTCGTTTTTTCTTGGTACGCAGAACTTTAGACTTCAAAATATACAAGTACATGGCAAGTCTCAGGGACACTGAAAATGTTTTGAGGCAGACAAGGCAGCAAAGAATCCAGACGCCAGAATACTACCGAATATCCGCAACATGAATGAACAATTACAAGAGAAAATGTTGAAGCCTTATTTCATTTGCTTGTACCGAATGTTTTGGGCAACTCAAATTCTTCCTAGGGCAACTAGATTGTAAGGCTTTGTTGCCCGAAGGACAACTGACTTAAAAATTTAATGTCGACCCCTGAAAGTTGCTTATTGTTGCCGTAAATATGCAAATTAGGTATCTTCACGAGATGTTTTCTCAAGTGTTTCCGTAGATAAGCCGCATCCCCGCTTTGGGAGCAATTTTTCGTGGAAAAAGGTGCGGCTTATACACGGGTAAATACGGTATACCAATTGAAAGGTATTGTTTGGGGTAAGTCATAAATCACCACAACAGACATGCATGATGTCACAGATTGGTTTGAAGAACGTTTAAAATGAAAACAGAAAAACGTTCACAAATACCTTATTCCTTGCATGTATTGGGTATACCCCTAAACAATAGCTTACCGGTAATTTGCAGCTCTGTGTGTGCAGGTTTTATCAGATATTCACTTGACCATAACAGTGTAATGCCAGGCAAAAGTTGCAAAAACTTGAGGGGTGGTTAATCAAGTCTGATACAGGAGGGGGGTATGATTTAATGCTTCCAATGTGCAGATCTATCAAAGTCCTTTTGGTGTCCAAACTTCATACAAATGAACAAAATATTAAGCTTATAACAACATTTTGTGCCATATGGCACTATCGGGGCTTCACTAGCGGTGGAGTCAGAGTCATAGTTGCCACAGTCGTAAGAGTGCTGATGAACTAGTGAAAATAAAAAATCAGAGTCGTAAGCGGAGTCATACATGTAAGCTTGATGGAATCAGAGTCGGAAGAATCAGAATGTTTCCATTTCTTCCAGTTCCGTTTGCGACTCCATTGCTTATGATCCAGCAAAACCTAGATTGTCAGAGTCTGAAGCAGAAGTAGTGGAAGAACCAACAAATCACAAGGTCCGGAATCAATCATTGTGATTGGTTTATTCTTCCTCTTCTGCTTTTGACTCCGACAATCTACTTTTCACTAGTTTGTAAGTGACAGAGTCATAAGCAGAATGGTGTTCTGCTACCGACTGTGCCAGTTTGATTTTCACTAGATTGTATCGTTCTACACTTCTGATTATGACTTTGACTATGAATCCTTTGCTAGTAAAAACCAGAGTTAAGGTGTTGTAACATTATTGCATTCCTGGATAGTACAAGAGGTTGAAAATTCTCAATGGAAAGTACCAGATTTTTTTAATCTTGAAATTGACTTTTGAAATAAATAAAACATTTAAAACATGGGGTAATTACCATATGCTAATGAGGCAAATTTGACTCATGGTGTAAGCTCTTGTAGGCGACCACCTCCGTAAGCAACCACCTAGGCTTGACATTTTGACTGGACGCTTACGAAAGGTTGGACTGTATGACTTAAAAACGTTTCATACTGATTCAGGCTGCCAAAGATGGTGACGCAGATGAAGAAGAAGATGAAGATGCGAAAGGAAAAATGAAACCAAACTCTGGCAATGGAGCTGATCTTCCAAACTACAAATGGATACAAGTAAGTTATAAGATTGTAGGATTTAATCAGGAGTGTCTTGATTTACAGTATGTGGTTCCAGTAAACATCCAGCCCATGAAAGGTCACTGGAAATCCCAAGAGGTTAGGGAGGAGGGTATTCCCTCATTTGGGCTATATATGAATGCTGCGGCCCCAAAGGGTATCGTTTTGCAGCTGTTCTGGTCATAAATAGGGTATAATTTTTCACCAAGGACGAAACTAAAGGTAAAGGACGAAACTAAAGTTGTAGATCCAAATTTTATATAAAAGGGGCTGCCGATTGGATGGAGACAGAACTTGCTGTTGATTTAACTTCATTGTATTTATCATGAATTTCTATTTCATTTCAGACATTATCAGAAGTGGAGGTGAGATGTTTGATTTGGTGTGTGGTGATGGGAATAAGGCTTGAATAAGGCTTGCTGTTTGCTCTTGCTCAGCTGGTGAGAAATATATTTTTAAGCTGCTGAGCACATGGAAGTCACAGAACGCTTAGAGGTCGGCAGGAAGAAATACCACTATTACATTTACCAAAGCAGCCAAGAATCTGTGTGATAGCAAAAGTATATAGCTAGTAAATAAGAGTTAGAAAAGTTTGACGTTTTTTAATTCAGTAAAATAATGCTTACAGGTCAGAATCTCCATTCACTTTTTCTCTCTGATCGTCTTTTAATTGGTAAATTCTTTTTTGATTGTTTAAATTTTCATAACTTTTTTTCACTATATTTCCACAACCTGAGTGCCCAGTGTCAACTTTTAATATGCTTGTTCAGCTACCAACGATTCCAAAAATGTACGTACAATATGAAATGTACATTTGTTGGTACATTCGATTCCATCACCAGTTCCATGTAGGATTGTCAGTCAGTGTGGAATGATGCAAACAGTGTAATAATTGAGCTTCTTTCTCTATTTCACATGAGGAAGTGATGATCACAAAGCTGATAAGATCTGACAATACTGACTGACAAATCTCTTCCAATTAAGAAGTAGTTCTTCATTTATCTGAGTTATTCATGTGTGTTTTTTTTTAATGAACTCCAGGTCAGGATTCCTTTAGAAGTCAATTTTAAAGTAAAAGGTAGAGATGTAGTGGTGGAAATACAACAGAGTGTAAGTATTTCTAGTGTTATTGTTTAAAGACAACTACCTTTATCAGTTTATCGTTTAAGAAATAGAAAACATGTACTGTGTTTTAATATAAATCTACTAGCATTCTATCATGAATGCTGTTCTCTGATTGGCTACGCTACTCATTGTCTATTCTGGTGTAGATAAAGAGAAGAAGCAATGTGCATTTGTTAACAAATTGACAGCCGTTTCTTAGCATTTCTGGGGTGTCTGAAGAGGATTTAGAGACCCCAATAAAGATAGAGTTTTTAATGACTACTAGATTCATACTAAAACAATTAGATTATCAGCTCTTGATTTCTATGCATGATAGTTGACGAGGGCTCAGTTGCGCCCAAGTCAACTATCATGCATTATAGTTCACCACTAAATTTTCTCAGATCTTCTTATTGGTTTAAATTGATCGCATGACGTTATAGTGTTTGTTCGCGGAGAGACACTATCAGCCCATAGAACCCATCCGCGGAAAATACCTGGATGGATAGTAGTCGTCCGTGAACATTTTCCTGTAATTAAGCGGACTTATAGCAAATAAACAATTGAAATTGTATTGAGTGGGCTCGCAGGCTAAATGATCTCTTTTTTTCAGTTCTGTCTGAAGTGCTAATTTTCTTATTATTTTTTCCTAGCATTTAAAGGTTGGTCTGAAAGGACATCCTCTCATCATTGACGGGGACTTTCCAAAGAAGGTAACACAAGTTAAGTTGAATCCTTTCAATTGCCAGAGTGTTCTGGAGAGTATTTTTTAGCAAGTATGAGAGGCCCAGGACCGCTGACTTTGAATTTAATTTTTAACTTTTCCATCAGGTTAAAACTGAAGAGTGCTCATGGGTGTTGCAGGATCAGAAAGATGTTGTTATTTCACTAGAAAAGGTATGTGTTGATGTGGGCTTTTTTTAAAATATTTGTTAGGCCATCCCCTTATTCTATTGTCCTTTCTCAGGTAAAAGTACTATAAACACCAGCTGATAAAGCTGCACCTTTTAACTCAAAATTGTCCTAATAAATTGGGGATGTGGCATAGCTGAGAGAGCATCTGGACAACAAACAAATCAACAAATGTACATGTACATGTGGAATGTCTTTCGCACAAGTCCACTTTTGATATATTTTGATTCCTTTTCAAAAGCTTTCTTCCAAAATTTGAGTACCTAGCCAAGCTCAGGGTGCGGCTTATCTGTGAGTGCAGGTTATCCACCAATGTTTATATTAAATAAATTAAAAAAATAATTTATTAAAGTAGGTGAGAGAGACATTGGCAATTTAAAAAAAATAATAATTCCAAGTGATCCTTGGTGTAATAATTATATCAAACACAAAAGTTACTGTTTCATCAGGATATCGAAACTTAGAAAAGAGAGTTGAAAATGCGGCATGCAGCAGAGTATTTTTGACAAAATTCAAACACTTTCTGGAGTGTTTGGTATATCTATTGATGTATCTTCTCAATCAAAACAAAAACTAGGAGTTAGCGGAGAAGTAAAGTCATCAAAATCTATGCTAATTTAGACCGGGTATCCAAACCTCCTTCACGGTTGTGATTTTCTTTGTTTTAACTTGATGAATTGGTTTGAGGAATGAAGGAGTTTGAGAATTTGTCTTCACATGTGACAGCCATTTTACATCAAGGCCACCATCACCTGGCTAAAATGTGTTTGAAGGCATTGATATTACATGTATGTAGGCTAACTTAGATGCAAGTCACTTGAAGATGAATATAAATTATGAAGTGTTTTAAACTTGGGAACACACACACAATGGAAACATTCAACAAATCAGAAACATTTTTTATTTTTATTTTTTCAAAAAGAAAAAAAAAACATGTTTGTCAGTCAGGTGATGGGAAGCCAAACATTTAATGGGGATCACCTTAGTAATAATTACGATATTATGGAGGAATCAGTAAGTTTTAGGCGATGCACTGGACCCTAAACTAAGAGAGCCACATTTTACACAAACCAAGGTCTTTGGCAAGACGTTTTACCCCTTACAGTGTCTTGTTCCATCGAGGAGTATGTAAATTGTTACTGGTTGACTTCAAAGGGTAACCTGGCCGAACAAAATGTTGGTTAACCTGTGGCAATGGATTAGTATCATATCCAGGGAACTGGGACGAGCTCTGACAGACTGATTCACTGACAATTAAGGATACCACTTTCTTGTTTAACCTGTTTTACTGATTTCAACTTTTTTGATATTTCATGTACATTTGTACAGGTTAATAAGATGGAGTGGTGGTCTCAGTTTTTGACAACAGATCCAGAGATCAACACTAAAAAGGTTCAACCGGAAAATTCAAAGGTTAGGTCTTTATATAAGAGGGTGGTTTTCAATGGAGTGTCGTAAAACCAAAACGAAACCAATCACTTAATTAGACTACTCAGCCAATCTCAAACCATGCATGTAGTAAAACCAAAACCTAAGTACCGGTAATTGCCTGAGTACATTCTACACTCAATTGAAAACAGCTCTATTGTACAGTTATCACAATTTAACTCCAGTATCCTTGTATATTGTGATCTACATACTGGACTTCAGATCATGTGGTACAGATTGAGGCCTGAGGCCTGTTTCTCGAAAGCACCGAAAAGCTTTTAGGCCCACAAAGCCTTTCTTTAATTATTAATCTATCTAAAAACAGAGAAGGGAACCATTCTTCACATTAAGAATATGTGAATAAAACAGCTCTGTAATCATAAGGTTTGAGATTTTGCTAGGGCTTTCCGGGTGCAAAAACGTTTCAGCACCTTAACGAAACAGATCCATGGTTTCTTGGATGAGATCGTGGGTTTACATGACTCTGCTGGATTAAGTGCAGTGGAGGGTACAGAGTGGGAGTAGAACTGATACACTCCTATCTGATTCATCCTACTGAAACTGAGTCCTGAAAGCTTTGGCTTGTTGAGCAATACTTTATTTTATTATTCATTCAAAATATTTCCTGTTTCTGATTGGTTAAAACCACATGCATAATTCACCATAACCAGCTGCTGTTGACCAAATTTGCAAAGAATTTTGTCATATTCCACCGATGAAGTCAAAAGTGCAGCCCGCTGCAGAATATTGAACCATTGACGTCAAAATGACGTCAGAAGTGCAGCCCGCTGCAGAGTATTGAACCATTAGAGAGTTTAAGCGTGACGTTTACGGCAGACGGCAAACAGCAAAGAGTACCTCTGATTTTTTATTCTTTTCTTGTAATCCTTAAATAAGTCACACAAAAATAGAAAAATGTCTCCTACTATTCACCACAAATACAAATATTTTCACTTTACTGAACAAACACCTGAAGACGGACCTCAAAAATTTCATTTTTGCCGTTTGCTGTCTGACGTAACGTCATGCTTAATCTCTCTATTGACTGAGAAAACCTGGAGACAATAAATATTGTTGGAGGATGCTAAATTTTTAAAAATAAAGCTCATTTTCTCCTTTAAGAGTTTGAAAATATTTTGAATGAACAATAAAGCAATTGTTACTGAATTTGGCTTTTGTAGGATATGAAGAGTTCTGCAGATCTCGGAGGGTGTTATCCACCCTGGCCTTCAATAATTGCTAAATATTCATATTTTTCCTGTGACAAACAGTTTCAGTGCTGTCAACTGAATTTAAGGAATGGTGTCTTATATAGCGGTTATATGTTTATTCTGTTTTACAGCTTGGTGATTTAGATGATGAGACTCGGGGAATGGTCGAAAAAATGATGTTTGACCAAAGACAAAAAGCTGTGAGTATTATCAGATGAATGTCGAGTTAGTCATTTAGAAATAATTATGCCCTTCAATGTGGCGGCTAATGTAAAGTAAAGCCAGAAGGATTCAACCTTGATTAGCTTGTTAGTGTTGGTTTGACTGACGGCTACTTAACAAATTGACATCCTGATGTTTTTCATGCGTCTGCCCTGTTATTGATTATGAATTTCATCACAGCATCGTCACAGTAGCTGTGGATGGATCCCAAGATGATGGCCGAGTGGATCCACAGACTACTTTAACAATGTTCTGATGAAATTCATTGTCAATAACAGGACAGATGCATGAAAAACTGCGTCAGTTCGTTTTTTACAATAACAAATTGTAAAGTTTTTGGCTCTTGCTCTTTGATGCATCGCATAAATTATAAATTCTTGTGTCTGTCAATGCCAATGAGCATGCAAGAATTTCTTAAGTTATCGTAAAAAATCAAACAGAAAGCTTGAGCTCTGAGTCTGCAGGTGAAGAATTGGAAGAAATGAGTATTTTTTCAACTGCATTGTACACCATTAAATCGTGTTAGTGAGAAAAGCAAATTGTAGTCAGTAGAAGTGACGAAAAGAAAGGGATGGTATTTTAAAGGAAAATGCTCGGATCTTGGACTAGGTGTCAAACATGTTATAGGAGACTAGTTTTTGACTACTCTGTTTGTAATATGAATGTCAAAATTCTCCCTACAATAGAGACAGGCAATAGAATAACTATGAAGAATGGGATACTCTTGATGTACATGTGTCAACAAACTTTCACTCCTAACAGCAGTAACTCATCATCATCATTTATTAGAACAACAATAAAACAAATTTACAAATTTATACAATCCGCATGTAGCAAAGCTAATCGGGGCGGGTTGTATAATTAAAGCTTACAATAAGATTTAACAAAAATCCATCAATGATAAAATTAGGTAAATAAATAAATAGATATACACATACATTCACAAGTAGCTAGGATTTACATGAGAAGAGCAAGAACTTATAATAAGACATACAACATGAGAAATTAATAATAATGGCTAGTGGAGTTTAATTAATGATAATTAGTAATTTTTAACATTAAGGTAGGGACATCAACATAATCATCCTCATTACCAAGTACCGCAAGTAAAAATTGATGAATTTTATTTTTGAAAGGTTTTTCCTAAATTTACGCAGTTCAGGGTTCAGGCAATTCCACAATTTAGCTCCGAAAATGGAAAATGAATTAAGTTGAATTCTCCGTCTTGATTTATGAACATAAAAATTACCAGCATCAGAAAATCTGTAATTTGAGCAACTTTAGCGGTGCAAAAGGAAATAAGGCCTCGAGTGATTTAACTGCTGGGCTTCCTGAGATTAGCTTTGATGTTTGCCAGGATAGCAGTTATGAGGAATTTATATTTTGAACTTTGAACGGAAAGGTTGAACAAGTTCATTAACACTTTGGTTTGAGCAATCCTAACGGACTCTTTTTCTTCCATAGATGGGATTACCCACCTCCGAAGAACAGAAAAAGCAAGATGTTCTTAAAAAGTGAGTTGGTTTGTTACCAGTAGAAGCATGCTACAGTAAAGGATTGTATGTGTAACTTCCCTTCATCGCTATTATTTCGTCTTGACATTTGGTACAATAATATAGTAGATATATCTTGCTAGAATGTGAAAGAATGCTCACAGGTTGTCAGTTAATTAGTTTATTTATTAAGGCGGGGGTACACGTGAATTTAAGTGAAATTTTGGTAAGTTTAAAGAGAGGTTGAAAGGGAAAAAAAGGGTTATGGAACACCACCAGACAGTTGCCCGACCGCACAATGGCACCCCAGGTTGTTGGGCAACTGTTTGGAGTGTATGTACCAATTTTTAATTTCAAACTCTAATTTTAAAACAACAACAAATCTTCAAAATTTCCAATTTCCATCAATTTTACTAATCCTTTGAGAAAAACTATTTCTTTCCAAATATACCTAAAAATCACCAAAAAATTTCCAAAACAACCCAAAACATAGATATGTGAGATGAACATAGAGACTCTTGATTGCTTGAAACGTCCTTGAAACGTAAACAAGATATTTGCATAAAAAAACATACTACCCAGCCAAAATACGGCTTTCATGTGTACCCCCGCCTTAACAAAAGAAGCATACTAATTAATACATAATTACGGAAATAGCAGCCCGTGAGAAGGTTATCCACTCAGGAAAATTAAGAAAATGTTAGAAGGATTTTTTTGTTTTCAAACCACTTCCCTCTATCTGTAGTATCTTGTCTTTACTTCTGGTATACACTCCGGGGGGACTTCTATATGAAAAGGCCTGGGATGCTGGGATGAAACTTTGAAGTAATCCGACGCTAAGCTTAAGGAGATAAATCTGGGCGTGGCCACTCAGAACGGAAATGACAGCACCTTTTTATTTAAACGATACTTTGACGGCTACAAATAGTGGCGTTTCGTCATGAACACCTTATAGGGGCTACGTCACGGTATTTTGAGTTATTTCTACCATCGACAAAATTACCTTTAAATTCAAGGAAACCCGAAAATAATACTTTACAAAGATAGAAAAACACTAAAGAGATAATAATAAACCATAAAGGAACAAGGATGGGTAAAGATGGAGAAGATTGACACGGATTACAAACAACAAAATTGAAAAATTTAGGCTAAATGTTTCAAACCGTTTAACCGTGACGCAGCTCCTTTAAGTGAGGCCAAAACCAATGTTGTGACGAAATTCATTGTCAGTAGCAAAACAGATGCATGAAAAACTGACGTCAATTTGTTTTTTACGATAACAAATTATCCGCTCTCGCTCGTTGGCGAATCGCATAAATTAAAATTTCACGTGACTGTCCGCTTAATGACAATGAAAATTAGCCAATGAGTGCGCGAGAATTTCTGCAGTTATCGTAACAAATCAAACAGAAAGCTTGAGCTCTGAGTCTGAAGGTGAAAAATTGGAAGAAATGAGTATTTTTTTTCGGCTGTTATCGTAAAAAAGAGTACAGACCACGCTAAATCACATTCGATTTTTTAAGCAACTTGCTATTATGTGAATGA
Organism: Micromussa lordhowensis; assembly: GCA_964020085.1. NCBI lineage: Eukaryota > Metazoa > Cnidaria > Anthozoa > Scleractinia > Lobophylliidae > Micromussa > Micromussa lordhowensis. The sequence goes on along the minus strand of OZ026598.1, from coordinate 31,516,260 downwards.
GTTCTCACAGGTTGTCAAGCAAAAATGTTTATTCTAATTCATTTGTGTCATTTCACCAGGTTTATGGAACAACATCCGGAGATGGACTTCTCGAAAGCCAAGTTTTCGTGAATAGCATGCAGCTCGACGAACTAACTACTCAAAATCAGATCAAGCTACGAGTACTGAGCTTGAAATTCATATCAAACGAGGACGCTCAAGACTTTTCAGAATACAAACATTATAGTGTGGTTTACTCTTACTTTACGAAGGGCTTAGTGCTTGAAAAGGATTACCTTTTTGCTAGAGGACCTTTTGTTAAGCTCAAATTTATGATTGGCTTTCTATTTCAGTTTCATTTATCAGGCTAGCGCCATCACATGCAATTAAACAGTATAAATAGCAGTGGAGTGCAATGAAGTGAAGTTCAAAATAATTTGAAGTCATTCATTTCGGCCAATCCCCAAATTAAAAATAAAAGTCACTTCGATCAGCCTTGAAGTCCAGTCTCTCCACTGTCCCATGACCGTGGAAAGCTTTTTCGAAATAGATCACTGAGAGAAGTGTGACGATAGGTTGACCCTAGACTGTCCACAGCCCTCTAGTTTCTCGTATTCCTATTAGATCCTTGAACGCGCATGTAGAATCGCGAAAGAACTGGACGCCAGCACAAACCGGCAGACTTGACTGTGTAGGGGGTGGACCCCCGTGTGCTTACGACTCGCTTTGCAGGATTTTCCTTCGCGTGTGTTGAAAAATAGAGAGGCTGTGAACAGTCTAGGCCATCCTCTCAGACCATCCTTTTCTGTAAACGTTTTTAGCAACTGCACCTGTAGTATACCCTGGACAATTTTAGATGTGAGGTTTGTGAGTGTAATTTCGCCAGTGGAGTAAATTTTAGCGGAAAAAATTTTGGCGGGAATTTTATTTTCGCGGATCGTGGAAAAAACTGGCAAAATTATAATTTAGTGTATGTTGTATCGTTTATACTGATATTTGTTTTGTACATTGTACTTGTGACAGTATGCTCCTTTCACGGTTAGGTTCTCTCCGCTGTCAGTTGCTTAGTTAGTCACAGTGTTACAAAGACATCGCGATAGTAACCAGAAAGAATAGTTTAAGCACCCTTTGATTATCGTGGTTCTCGTGGTTCTCTGGTTCTTGTTAGAACGAATACCATAAAGGAAATACAAATAACAAAGCAAAGGTAAAACGATACTTGCAAATGTTGTATGACAGGACAGCTAGGAACACTATAAAGAAAGCAACCTCATTCCCAGGGTCTCTGATCTTCCCGCCTTCCTCTCTCTCCAGTGGGCGGGAAAATGAGAGGCCCTGGGAACGAGGTTGTAGACGGTTATTAGTAAGTAATTCATAATTAGATCACAGGGAGCACACAATCTTGCTGAGTAGGAAGAGAGTAAACAAATGAATGAAAAGAATGAATAGTTTACCTTTGTCTCCTGTTGTCTTTTCTTACGCAACCTTACAGGGAAAACCGCTACCTACAAGTCCTGCGGAACACTGTAACGCTAAACTCGTACCAAGACCCTTTCGCGCTCTGATATATTTTTTATTGCGGGGCGACCAGCGGAGCCCGCAATCCTAATCTCAACATTGGTTTCAAACGCATGCGCGGCAGTTATATAGCCTTGCAGTGACTCGAATTTATCAAAAAAAGTCGTCCTTCCAAATATTTGTCCTTAGGGACACTAAGAACCAATGAAATGAAAGGACGTAATTTAAGCACAGGCGCTTTGACCACGCGAGACAAACACGAAGCAGCAGTAATTTGAGCACAGGCGTTCTGACCGCTAGAAACCAACACCAAGCTGAAGACAATTCTCACCAAAGCATAGCTGTTTCACCTTCCACAGTCAATGATCTTTAATGTAGTTGAAGGGTCAAATAATATGTAAAAGCTAAGAATGTCAAGAATCACGTGCAGTTCATGCAGAAGTGGCGGTCCATAAATTGGAATGCACACAACACAATTTTATCACGTGGACGACGTCTATTTCGTCGAAGAATCACGTGCAGCTCATGCATAGCTGGCGCGCCGTCCAATCAAAATCGAGCGTGTGAACTTGTGATCGGAACGTTTCCTGTCCGTGTCTGTTGTTGTCGGGTTACATCAAATGACCTTGACTAAATCAATATGTCCATTTTATAATCAACAGTGTTTTTATTTACAATGTGAAAAAATAACCATTTTGTCAAACCCAACACAAAATAGAACTAGTGTATAATCAAACTGGTGTTACTGTTTCACAAGGTCAGTAAAACCACTCTTAGGTCCCTTTGTCTCGTTTTAGGGCCTGTTTACATGGAGGTGGGGGATCCCAGGTAGGTGAGGTAACCCGCCTAGCCGTGGTCGAAAAATGGCCAGCGTTTACATGCAAACTTACAACCCCGGGGTCCCGGGGTGACTTTACTTGACGTTGTTGCGTGGACACTAGGCATGTAAACATTGAAAATGGCGGACGAACGACGCATTTTGGCGGTCAGTGTTATTTTATCTTTATTTTCTGCTCTCGCTGCAGCATTTCAATGCTGTGGCGTTTTACTGTCACTTTTGATGATACAAAGCCTCCGACAGAGGCAGTTAACGGCCATATTGTTCTGGTTCAATGTAACATGAACTCGACCCCGGGTAGGCGGGTTACCCCACCTCGAGTCGTTTACATGGCAAAATGCGACCCCGGGTAGGCGGGTTACCCTACCTGGCACACCGGGCAACCCGCCTAGGCGGGTTACCCCACCTATCATGTAAACACGATCAAATAAAAATGAGAGATTATATGGAGAGGCGGGTTACCTCAACTAGGCGGGTTACCTCACCTACCTGGGGTCCCCCACCTCCATGTAAACAGGCCCTAAATGCCCAAAATGGAAAAAGAACACAACGCCACTGTTTTACAATGAATTCGTTAACCTCAGTGAAACAAATCATGCATAGCCCTCGCCCGCACTTCCTAACCTGTGGTTATTACTAGTTTTTATAATAATTTGACAAGTTGTCAAGTTATATTAGGGAGCTTAAGCAAAGGCGTTTTTGAGCGACGTACGGCAACCAGAAGTGGACGTTTCTCGTTTTTGGGCAGTGGATGCGCTTTAATTTTCAAGTAAATCGTCTCTATACGAGTAACGACACTTGTATTTATACACTTATATTTTACCGTCGAATTTCGCAGATACCTAGGTCTGCAGTTCATTGCGTCTATTGGTCTCAGAATCTCTTTAAACTCGACCGTACCGAAAATTGAAAATTCACCAAAACAAACTCTTGACCTTCAGTTGACGGCATGCAACTCACTGAGGTTGAGTCAGAACGTGTCTTAGGAGTATACATCGATAGTCATCTCACTTGGAACGATCATATTGACATACTGCGCCGGAGAACTGAACCGAACTGCTTCAGAGAATTGCAATTTTAGGAAGAGCTCGGAGATATCTCCCCACCAAATATCGATTGCTTCTCTACAATGCAAGTATCAAACCACTCTACGTATTGTTTTGCTGTTTGTAGCAACTGTAGCCAAAACCAACCTAGACGAACTGTTTAAACTTCAAAAGCGCTGCGCTCGATTAATTTTGGACAGTCCTTGGGATGCACGATCTTTTGATAATTTTCAATTTCCAGTGATATATAGTTTGTTATGGTTTGGATTAAAACTGTGATTGTTACAGGCTATACAAAAAGTGTGCTTTTTTTAGGCAAAGCCCCACCTTAAGTGGCTGCCAATTGATCAAATGTTCAAGATCAATAAACTCGGTCTTTTAAAGAAAGTTATTGATGGATGAGCACCAGAATACCTTACTGAAAGCTTGGACACCCTTCGTTTTGAGCATAATTATCCCACAAGAGCTAAAACATCATACCGTTACCGAAACCAAGAACCGAAGCAATGAGGAGAGCATTTTTTTATTCTACCATAAAATACCCCAGTACTCTTAACTTAAATCCAACGGCCTCTTTTAACTCGATGAAAGGTACTCTAATTAACCGCACTTCCCCAATTTATACGGTAGATAATTTAAAGTTAAATAGCTTTTCTGCCAGTTTAAAATTTTTAATATCATTGTTTATATCTTTGTACATAGATTCTCCTTTTTACTTATCTATAGGCTTTTGTATTTTTTTTTTTTATTTCTTGTTCAATATTTTTGTTTTAAGAGGGCCACTAGGGAGAATACTTTTAGGTCCCGTTTACACGGGTCAGGACAAATTTTTGCACGGTCAAAAACGTACACAGTTCCACGTTGCGTTTACACGGGACCGGCAGAACTGGGCGAATTTTTGAACGGCTAAGTGTGCAAGTTTTGGGCCTGCTTTTTTCAGGTCTTAAACTTCCTCCAGTTCCGCCGGTCCCGTGTAAACGCAACGTGGAACCGTGCCAGTTTTTGTCCGTGCAAAAACTTGTCCGGACCCGTGTAAACGGGGCCTTATAGTAATAGGTGTTGCCCTCTTTAAATAAAGGTTATTAATTATTAATGTATTAACTTTCTTTAATAATATATGTAATGCCAGCGTTCAATTCCAAAAGAAAATAAGAAAAATAAGAAATTAGCCTCCGTCGTTCACGTTCTCCAAAATAATACTTAATACGCAGGACATTTTTCTATTTAATTTCTCCATCCGCATTTTTCCATCCTCATTTAATTTTACCATCCGCATTTTTCCATCCAGGTCATAAAGTCATAAATAGGGAAGGAAAAATCGCAAAGTTTGGTCATAAATAGGGTAAGGGTTTTGGGAAGCAGGCCGCACACCCCCCTCTCCGGGGGGTGCAATTTCTTTGACGCAACCCCAGACAGTCACGTGCAAGAACAAACTTGCCCGCAAGTGGCTGACGATGACCAGCGGTGCTTCCCAACGAACCAATCAGAAGAAAGTGAGATCAACGAGTGGCAAGTTCAAAAGTTTGCCTTCGCTTCTGTTCGATGCTACGTATTTTGCCAAAGATCTTTCCCTCTTCTCAATATTTTCCTTAGGACTTGTTGTGTGTTTTGAAAAGAAATGACCGAGCAACAACATAGCTGTCTTTCAGACGGCGAAGAAGATCCAGACGAGAGTCAGATCGACCATCCCATAATCTGCGACAACGACACAGACATTCGCAAAAGTCTCTTCGACGAGTTTGACGTTCCAGCAAAACAGAAGACATCTTCGGACAGCTCTGGACGCGAGTGCATGAAAGTTTACTTGAGAGTCCGCCCTTTTAGTGATAAAGAAATCGAGGGAAATGAAAATCAACAATGCGTTGAAAAAGAAAGCCGTGCAACAGTCTTGATGAACGCACCGAAGGAATCGTTTGCATTCAAAAACAGCACTCGTGCTGGTGGCGAGATTTCGCATCGATTTTCGTTCACTAATGTATTCGATGAGGGCACAACGCAAAAATCTTTCTTTGATGAAACAACACTACCCTTGGTAACTGATTTCATTCACGGACAAAATTGTTTGGTCTTTACATACGGAGTAACGAACTCGGGAAAGGTAAGTCTTGCATGTATTAAAGCTTGAGATATAGATTGAAGTACGCTTTGGTAACTAGTAATAGCGGATTAAGGGAGAATAAGAATATAATGCTTGTTTCGAAATTGTAGTAACCTTAATGATTATCCATAATGTTGCGGAGTTTGTGCCATGAATGACAGAGAATGCCTTCCGGAGAACATCAAATTCCGGCAAATGTTGTGAACAGATTTTACGAACTCGAAGCATCAGCGAGTAAACAACTAGTGCATCTAAACTTTCTTTACATTTTCCAGATCAGAAATTTTGATACCCTAACTTGAGGTGTTTTTGTAAAATAATTGCATTTGAAGTTGTGACTTGAGTTACATGACTGTAGGTTCTAGTTTAAGTCATGACATTATGCCATGAAGACGAGTTTCTAGAAGTACAATGAACTTTTTCATATGTCACCAAAACAACAGTCATATTTTCAGGGTTTTATTGGCAAACATATTTACCATTAAAATTATAGATGTACGACCTGTACACACAGAAAAAAATATTTATTTTGGCAAGTCGAATATTTCTGTCACTGTGTCAACAGATCTTTGAATGAGTCCAAGGTAGTTTTATCAAGAAGGAAAGTTGTGATGAAAACGTTTGGCACATGACTAATATGATTGCCTAATTTGTTTTGATTACATGTTTTAGACCTACACAATACAAGGTTCCCCTAAGGATGGTGGAGTACTGCCTAGAAGTCTTGATGTCTTGTTTAACAGCATTGAGGGGAAGCATTACCAGAGGATGAATCTTAAGCCAAGGTTCTGCATAGATGTTACAAGATTGACAGATGATGAAGAACACCGGGAGAATAATTACAAGAGTGCTTTGCTTTCTTCTCTTGATAAAGAGGTGTGTGTTATTTAATCCCCACATTTTCACATTTTTTAAATGGCAAGATTCTTTTCAATTTTTTACAAATTGGCTTGAAGGAGGCATGATAGGTACAGTTATATCTCAGCCCCTTACACCAAATCCCTACCTTAGAGGACTAGTGACTGTTTCTTGTTGGGCCTCTCATTCTTGAGCAATCCAACATGGATGGACCTCTCAATCAAGGGGCACATTTGTTTTGAGTCTTCCAGTATTTGTACGAGAGTGGCCAAGTGTTTAGGGTGCCAGATTTGAAATCCAGAGGTTGCAGGTTCAAGTACCACTCTGACCACTAAACTATAGCTGCTTTTTTGTAGACCCTAGATCAACTCCGATCCTTGTTCGTGCTTGTAAATAGCCAACTGGTCTGTCTTCGGCCAGTTGGGATTTTTAAGTGTGTTATGTTTATCTGAAATATTAATTTTTTTTCTTTCGTTTTAAGTCGCATGCCTGATCTGAGAACTAGCTGCCTGAGTTGCAGCTAAGCTTATTGACCACTGTTATAAACATTCAACATTTAAAACTAACAGTGTTAACTTTTAAACCTAATAATCTGTGTAAACCTCATCTGCTTCAGACTTGTTAATAGCAATCTTTGTGATTTTTAGACTTTTGACCTCAATGCTCTCCTGAAGCTGGACCAAGACTCCACTGCTGAATTGTCAAAAGCAGGCTGTGTTGAGGAATCAGCTTTACACAACACAATCAGGAGTCAGGATGGAAAAGAACATGAAGGTAACTAGAACTGACAGCTAACTAACTTACACGTACGTTGTTCTCACTTTAACTTGAAATCTAGGAAAAATAGTTATTTGGAATAGTGTCTGTGAAGGATAAGGCTGACAAGAGGGTTCCCCATTAAACGCAGGGCTGCAAATAACAGGACTCGGTTATTGGACATTGGCTGACCAAAATTTGCTTGGGTCCGATCAAATTACAACTGTGGTCAGACACGATGTCTGGACAATTTTTTCTTGTAAATCATTTTATGGTGAGGATGAATAAAAATCTATCTTCATGAGTAAATCTTATTTTCTTGGTGATGTCAGACCACAGTTTGTTTTGTCCAACCAAGATGGTGTCTGAGTAGGACATAATTATGTCCATTCAAAAGAAAAACTTATTTGCAGCCCTGAAATGGGAAACTTTCACCTTCATTATCTCTTGGGTATTCTGGAAATTGGCTCAAAAGTGAGGGTCAAACTCCAATTCTCATAGTCTTTCAAAGAGAAACTTAACATCCGTACTGTCTGAGATAAAGAATTCTGCATTCAGCAAAAACCTTGAGAATTTGTAGTGATGAAATTCAAAGTGACAATCATCTAATAAATATATTTTATTCTGTTATTGCAGAGCCCTCTATTGACGTAGACGAAAACATCTCCAGAGTAGCAGATGACACCACAATCAATGTGGATGCCCAAGGGCCTGTCAAATTTTCAGTCTGGGTGTCTTTTGCCGAAATATATAATGAAACCATCTACGACTTACTGGAACCATGTCCACCAGGGAAGGGCAAAAAGAGGACAACACTCAGACTTGGTGATGATACAAATGGCAACCCTTACATTAAAGGTGGGTTCATTCATTTCTTTAGGGGTTTCATTTTCAGCAGGAGGACAATTGATTTTCACAGGCTGGCAAACCTTTTTTAACTGAATGCTTTTCTCCAGATAGTCAAACCAGGTGAGCAAAATCGTCCTCACAGCAGGTCAATTTGTCCAGCGCCTGGCCCTTAGAAACCCCTCTGATTTCAAGCATTTGATGAACATTTGGTTGGCAAGTGAGACCACAGCATAGGCAGGCAGCATGGCCTAGTGGTTAGGGCGCGGACTTGAAATTCGGAGGTCACGGGTTCAAGTCCCGCTCTGATCACTTAGCTGGAGTTGTTTCTTGGTGGGCCCTAGTTCAACTCCTCAGTCATGCCTGTATATAGCCAACTGGTCTGCCTCCTGCCAGTTGGGATTTCAAGCTTGTTATGTTCATTTGAAATTATTTGTTTCCTTCAGTTTGAGTGGCATGTCTGTGAACTAGCTTGGTGTACATGTAGCTAAGTGCATGACCACTATAAACATACATTTGGTTTTTTTTTGTATACATGTATAAAAGCTGGAGAAACATTCTTGTTTGGTTTACAGACATGTAGGCAAACCCTAAATGTAAACAAACATGTAAACACAATATAGAAATTGGCTGTTCAGAATTGTTGTATTGCAGCTAAAAGAAAAATCAGTTTATTGAATGATGTTGTGAGTTTACAGTAACACCGGCTGTTGGAGAAATGAATCCTCCAAAAGACTACTTAAAACTGGTTACTACTGGTTTATACTCTCAATTTAAATTGATGTGTAATATTTTATTTTAATATGTTCTACCTCCAGGGTTAAGAGAAATTTATGTTTCTAATGCTGATGAAGCATACAAGGTAAGGCTTTTTGTTCCTCTTCTCACACTCTGTCAGTTTGTATCTTTCTCCAGTGTTTTATAAATTCCTTGTTTCTTTCCTGCCTGCCATTGCCTACATTTTATTTATTCATTCTTTCATTTATTTGTCTGCACATTGATTGATTAATATTAATTCATTTACTACTAAATGTGTTTAATTTAGATATTATTTATTTTTTCTCAGATTCTTAAGATTGGGCAAAAGAATCAACGAATAGCATCAACAAAGTTAAACCAGTGCTCCAGTCGCAGGTATCTATCTCAGTCAAAATTATTATTATTGAACAAGGTTGAGCAAAATATTGTGATTTGTCAGTGGCAAGCAGATCAATTATTTGCCTCAGCCTTCGTCTCCGGCAAATAATTGATCTGTGAGACACTGACAAATCACAATATTTTGTGTTAACCAAGCTCAATAATTTTTTTATCATTTGATCACCAAGTTTGTGTTCATATTTAAATCACTCTCTGACAGCTGAGGGAAGCGATCTGTCAGTTTTCAAACAATATTGTGATGACAATTATTCATTCATGAGCAGAATATTATTTGCGCAAAACACATTTAGACGGTACCGTAACTACACATTAGCAGACCATTATTTGTAGACAGTTATTTGCAGGTCATGTGGTGGGATCTAATGGCCAATGAAAAGGAAGAAAACAAATGCATCAAATGATAATTATATTTATTGGTCAATAGACCATACATAAGTAAAATAAATTGACAACTAAATTTAATTCTGGTGACTCAGAAGCGAAACTGTTTCCTTTAATCCTCAGTCACTGCATCTTCAGTGTAAAGGTTTTGAGAGTTGTGGACGTTGAAGACCCCCATGTTGCACGAGTCAGCAGGTAGGAAATACCATAAAAGTACCTGTTAGCTACATGTATGCTTTGCTATGCAATTGCTTTTCAAGCGATTCTCATACATGATCAGCTTGAATGTTTCAATTTAACAAATCCATGATAGAATTCATCAAACTTTTCAAACCAATAGAAACTTTAGGGGTCACAGCTGTTTAGACATGTAGTAAAGTCCTGAAGGCGGACTGTATGCACAATCTGTTTACCACATGTAATGTGAACTAGCCTTAGCAATTGTCTTGTGATCAGGGATTCACAATGATACTGTTGTTATCACTATTTAAGCAATAGAGCACTTCGTCCATGTTAACACAGCTTCATCTAAACACGAGGAAGGTTGGGAGAGTTTAAGACAGTTATGCAAACCCTTGACTATGTCTAGGGTTTGCATAGAAGTAAAGAAAGTCTGCATACGAGCCTAGTGGCTCATCAGGTCTGAGCTTATCCCGGTTTCAGTAGCATAAAGTCACTAGGAGTATTTCTACTCCCCCCTGGATGGGAAGCTAGTCCATCGCAGGGTTACCCCCAGCATCAAATTCGCCAGTACCCATTTATACACCTGGGTGGAGAGAGGCACTGTGAGAGTAAAGTGTCTTGCCCAAGAACACAACACAATGTCCCCAGCCAGAGCTTGACCCCGGAGCGCTCACTCCGGAGTCGAGCGCACTAACCATGAGGCCACCGCGCCTCCACAAGGGTTTGCATAACTTTTGAGAATTCTCCCAACCCTCCAAGTGTTTAGATGAGGCCATGTAAACACATAAAAAATGCTCTATTGCTTAATATGTAAAATAATTCTCAAAGTATGCGCAAATCTAAAATGCCACAACCGTGTTTACATACTCTCATCTAAACACACCTATCGACCAATGAGAGTGTGCATAGTGGCTCAGTTATTTTATAATACTTGATCTGTTGGCTAAATTTTTCTCACAATTTCCAAACAGATTCCCTGAAAATAGAAAGAATAATCTTTTTACAAGCAGTAATCATTGACTTTGAATCTGCCTTTTCCTCTCACATATGTATTACAATGCAGTGTGTTAATAACAAGTGAATATCTTTCATTCAGACAAGCATCATCAGAGAAGGAAAAAGTCTGATGTTTTTCAGTTGAAATCAGGCAGGCGCTGGGGTACAAGGTTACACATTTCAGAAGGAGGAGATTAGGACAAGAAATGGGCACAGCACCCCGTTTTGTTTGCGTTCACAGATAAACACTTGTCTAACTAAGAGAAAAGAGCTGCCAGCAGCAGTCTAGGGGAAAAAACAAATAAATAAATAAATAAATAAATAAGTAGGAATTTGTAGTGGCACATCCAACAGAAAATACTGAATAATGAGGCACCACACACATGACGTATAGAACACTTAGAGAGACATGTGTCTTGGTTGTGTTTCAGATTGTCATTTGTAGATCTGGCAGGCTCAGAGCGTTATTCTAAAACACAGAGCAAAGGGGACCGACTCAAAGAAGCTGGTAACATTAATACATCGCTGATGACTCTGGGAAAATGTCTTGAATATTTACGTTACAACCAGAGGAACCCGTAAGTCACGTTTAACTATTAAAATTAGTGCAACGTAGGAGAGTAGTTGTCTCTAGTCTTTAAGTGACTGCCTAGCTATGTTGAGTTTTCAGGACGTAAAAAGGAAAACTCTGAACTGTGATATTCATAGCTAAACGGGTCCGCCAAACCAACAAAGGCTGGGAAGTATGAGAGAAAAAATGTAGGTTACAAATAACACATGTCGAAAGCAATACGGACTGGTCAAAAACAATACGGACTAAAAATCTTTACCCAAAAGGGTAAACTTTACCCACGTTTGACCAATCAGAGGGCAGCTTTTTTAATAGCCGTCTAGCCGAGTAAAGTTTACCCGTGAGAGTAAACTTTACTAGCAGCTGTTTGTGAAATACCAACCGTTTTCATCCCAAATGGCTAAATAATGTTACCTTTCCATCAAGTGCTAAGTTTCTTAGTGAAACAGCCTATTTTGACCCAAGAAAACGAAAGATCTATGATTAAGTCCGTGAAAGATGGCGCGCTTTCTGTTTGGTAAAACTAATCGAGCGAAACTTCTTGGGTCAATGATATCTTATTCATCATCTAGGTCTCAAGAGCTCTTGATGACAGGTCGCGGTCACGAAAGCAGAACTTGAACTCGTTGTTTGAGAAATTGGAATTGCTGCTACGTACATCTTTCCGATTCTTCTAATACGAAATGACGCATAAGTGTTGTTCATATCAAACCAAAAGTCGGATTATATTGCTTCAAGCATGGAAAAGTTTTTAAAAACAGTTTGAGAACATTTTTGTCGTGGTAAACTTTACCGTGACTCGCGCGACAAACAGTTTTCGCGGCAATTATGACGGACTTTGCTTGAAAGCAAATTACTGTATGGCTAGTTCGACTGTTCAGCCACGCAAAACGGTTTAATTCTTCAGCATTAATCGACTGTGATTGAATTCTTAACTTTCCCTCAAATTTTTACTCTTATGCCTCGCGTAAATCTCAAATCCCTAACAACTGGCCCTGTTCACCGGTATATCGCATGACTGTCGGCACTAACTGAAAGTAAATTATTAAGCTGGCGCGAAATCACGTTTTGTTGCCGCCAAATTTTCTGGCATCTGGAGCCAAGGTAATTGTATTTCAATGGAGAGTTTCTGTTTCCCTTTAAAAGTACACAATAAAAACATACATCTTACCTTGTGATCTTCACTACCTTTGAAAGTCCAAGACTCGTGTACACTTGAGGTTTAGTCCCTTCGAGCGCACCTCTCCAACCGAACTGTGACTTGTCCTTACATTGTTTACATCTACCGCACAATTTTTCAGTAAGCTTGTTATTTTTCGGACTTCCTCCGGCAGCGTCGTAACTTTGCTTTCTATATATCTCGAGATATGTCGTTCACGGCCATCTTGACATTATCGATAGACCCATTTGCAAATATCGTGTACAGTATCAAGGAGGACGTAAAATTGGTAGAAGAGCCATATTTTGCATTCCTTTTACGAGCTGCAACCCTCGTTTGCTGATCTTCTCGTCCGGGTTTCTGGTTCACGTACGCCTGAAAGTTATAATCTTTTGGACTGACAGTTCGTGTACATTACTTAGCCTCATCGAATTACAAATCTCCTAAAACGTCAGCGGTAATGTTTACCGCGGTAAAGTTTACCGCGAGCGTGCTTGGTTGGCGCTTCCTTATAATTTGATAAAGTGAAACAGCTTCTTATTTAAGCTTATTTCAACCTAGTTCACAGCCATTACGTCGTTTGTGTAAAGCATAGAGACTCCATTGGCCCTCGATTTCACTGAATTAAAGAAGCGAGAGTACCACCCACATTTCCCACTATTCAGTACCGATCACATGACAAATCGTTCGTGATCTTGCAGTGGTAAAGTTTACCCCAAGCGAGCTTGTTGCCGCTTAAACGCTGTGTCGAAACGATGCAGCCTTACTTGATACCGAGGTAAACTGCTGTTATAAAAAATCAAAGGCTTTCCTGTAACGCCAGAGCATTATTGCGTTTTTTCTTTTTGCCTTGAAACTCGCACTGTGCTTGAGGTTATTATGAAGTTTATCTCCAGCGTCACTGGTAAAGTTTGCCCCATGCGGGCTGCCACGGAATTAGAATATTGGTCACCTTAGATCGTGACATATATAACCTTAAATGCAGGGATTTCAATAACCTTTGGTGTAGGTGCCTGTGTTAGTCAAAGTAAGGCCAGTAAGCGTAGCGGCGGTCACTAGAAGGGATTGAGTCCGGGGTTTGAGTGAAAATCAGGCCACATTAGTCGGCGGTGAGAAGCAAATTTGAGACAACAAAGACGGCGGTATTCCGCTGGCTTCTAATGAAACCCCAGAATGAGAAACACATCTGCGATGTTATAAAAGAATTGGAGCCTATTTTGATTCGTGATATATTTAATACTAACACTCAGAAAACGTTAATTCCTTTTATGCTTGGGTCGCTTGTTTCAGGGGATTTATTTTTTGGTCGTTTCACCAGATGTGGTTGAGCGCATGTCTTTATCTATCTATTATAACCTTGTTGACAGTGTTCTAGGCTAGCTACACCTCCTGCATACCCACTGATATATACCACTGATATATTTGTTAGTAACTGTGTAGAAAAGTATATAAAGTATTGGATTTTTTAGGTTCCATAGAATTCCAACCGACTGAGAAACTGAATGTCCACCCATGGAAATCAGACGAAATGAGTATTTAGACTCAATCGAACGTGCACTTAACGCCACCTCCCCGGTGACAGTGCCCAAGACAGTTGTCGCAATGTGTGACTGAAAATTCCCAACATTTTCTAGTTCAGTTATTCTCCTGTGGGGTGGGCATTCAGTGTTCAGTGGTTCAGCTGTATATAAGCCATCCACTGAATAGTAAAACGCATTCAGTCAACTGGAAATGGATTTCACCGTTTTGCCAAACGTGATTTCAGTTTTTTTTTAAGGACGGACGACCTCCCCATTTACATCACTCGCGCATTTACAATCATGTTAGCGACTGTGAAAAGAAAGGAATCTAATACATTTTATCCCAAAAACTGGTACATAGGCACACATAATTTGAAAATAATTAAGTGAATAGAGTGTATATAGAGTGTAACCGAGCTGCAGCAGTTAGTCCTCCATGAGTGCAAAGGCGATGTTATATCTGTAATCGTGGATATCGTCCTGAAAAAAAATATAGATTTTAAGCTGCTATCCGTGACCCGAGAACACGTAACGTTGGTGTGCTTTAATATATAAGCTGAGTTTAATTCAGTTTTGCCATGCCACTGCCACGAGCGGAAGAAACGACTCAATATAAGTTATCGCTACCTCGTTGAATGTAATCTTGCAATCTCTTGCTATGCAGTCAGCAATCTAACAAAATTCAAGTCAAACATTAGTCACAAGTTACTGTCATGCAGACATTGACTTTTCAAACTGAGAACTCTGCAAGATCAATTTTTGTTTACCTTTAACACGTACACACCACAGCTAACATCATCTGTTTGGATTGGGTGTTGTATCGTTTCTGGTTGCCAGTTCTTACCTGTTAGGCCATCCCGTCCACAAAGAAATTTCCTGAAAAAGAATACGACCTAAACGGTTGGAAATTGCACAGACGTATTGACACACAAGACCGACTAAGATGGAAAAGCGCAGATAATAATGCTGCAAATTGAATTGAACTTAGTGGATCTTAGTTGTGAGATGTATTTACATGCTACTAACTTTAGTGTATCAAAAAACTCAGTATCTTGTGGATCTTTCATCTTTCAGAAAAATAAACAAAGGAAAGAACGAACGAATGATATTGGGCTATATTTTCCTGTACAACACAGTCCACTTAACGAACACTCCTACAGTTTGTACCTGGTTTAAAAAGTACGACGAAAACAATTCATCATCGTTTGACTTTCTCTATTTTTAATCAACTGCTATTTATTTTTCATCAGCTGTTTTTCTTTACAGTTTTGCATTATCTTGGTGAATTCCTATTATCCTTATTTCTTTTCAGATTCGGAGATTCGGCAATTGGTATGATATTTTAAGGGAACATATATGTATACCAAAGTAGTTATTATAAACATGTAATGTAATATTGAGTAACCATGAAGTTTGATCAAACTACGGGTATATACTTACGCCGAGCATCCAGTGGCCTGGCTGACCAAACTGACCAGGGAAGAGAAGTTTCTGGTAGTTTGATATGTGTAGCTAGTGGCAAAGTAAAATAACAGGTGACGGTTATTAACGATTTTCGTCAGATGGGTAATATCTCCCAAAATTAAAGAGTTACCAAACATACATTTTTCAGACTTGTAAAGGAAGGACAACAATAGCAAAGCTTGAATTACTAATAACCTTCTTTCTCCAGCTGCCGTTTTTCTGTATTGTTTCGAAGAAAAAACTGTTAGCTGTTATCAGTCGTTTACCCTGTGAAAAGGAATAAACGTTACTTCAGTATCTATCGTTTCCCTTACATGATCATGAGCCTTCCTTTTTTGTCGTTAACAATTTGGTGATGTACAATTTGTTAGCGAAGTTCAAACACCTTTTTTCTTAGTCATAAGCTCATTTTCACAAGAAACAGCCTTTAAAAAAGGATTCTGTTTTCAGGTACTTATAGGGGCTAGGTCTCGCAATTTTAAGCAATTTCAGCACTGATCAAATGGTCATAGAACTCCAGCAAAACACAGGAAAGCTAAGAAGGGACATGAATGGACCAAGCTGGAGAGGGATGATGGATAGTTGCGTTTGGGTAAATTTGAAAAACGACGGCCCACCTTTTTCAAATTTATATCAGTTTATATCAAAATGCCATTTACACAGCTGGGTAAAATCATTCTCAGTTCTTACGTGGCGGTGGCTTTGCAAATACAAGACTCTTGCTCTGCCAATTTGACGTTTAGAGCTAAAAATTAACAAAATTAGACAAAAATACCCAATAGCACCTTAAAGCTGTGAAATGTGCAACCAAACTTGATAGGTAATAAAAAAACAAAATGCCCTTTTTCAAGCGATTGAAATTATGACAGATTAATCGATTGGTGGTTTTAGTGTTGTGCCACTGTAGCCTACCATTAGTATTACTTAGTTATAAAGCACATGTAGCGTGTTTAGAATAGCGTAAATTATCTATGCAAAGCAGCCTTACAGTTTTGTTTTCTCTTTTTTCTAACTTTAACATGTAGACATTCATCACCTATTGGAGAAAATAAGTTGGGTTACTCAACTAGACCAATTCAAGAGAAAATAGCTCACACAAAGGATCGACACCCCCAACACGCCCTTTACCTCGTCATTCAACCATCCTGGTTTCCAGGGAGTTTTACCCATGAGGGTTAGCATATGCGATGAATGGATGTCTGACATGTCCTTCTGGATTGTTTTAAAGTCCTTCCAGCTGAGGATTTAATTGTGCGGAAAGGAAGTTCTTTTGACAGTTGGTTTTGTTTGCTTGTTTGTTTACTCTTTTTATAGATCTGCATGTCGTTTTTAATGGTAGGACACACGCACGAGGATATTGATCAGGTACCTTCTAACTTATATCGAGCCAATGAAAAAAATGCTAAACATTTCAGCTCACATTGGACTAGTGACTGCTTCTTTTTTAATTTACTTTGCCATATATAATGAGTATACATCTTTTAAACATTCCAGATGACTGAAGCTCGCTAATCGGTTGCGTTTTCTCACTCTTCTACTTTGTCTGCAGGTTTTTAGTAGAAAGCAGTGAAATTACGGAAGAGGAACGTGATGACGTTGCCGGAGCTTCATACCTTGGTGGAAGAATCCTACACCCCCACCCCGGAGTGCCAAGATCTTCAGTGCCTATTTGATATCTCTGGATGGATGGCAGAACACATCGTTCCCATCAAAAACCATGTTTATCCACACACTTTCAAATTTTTCCTTGGAGAGGACAAGAAGGCAAAAATGCTGTATAAAAACTGGGCCAACGACGAGACATGGCAGCCTGCGGACGGACCTCTTACAATTCTCAAAAAAGCACCCGAAGGAGTGCCAAATCTGATTAGACCAACTCTAGGAGGAAGAGACGCGATGCCAATGAAAGAGCTCAAAGCTAAAGTGCAAGCAGGGTCCCACAGAATGACCGAACATCAGCTTCATCGGTGGGAGGATTTTATAACGCATGAGCAAACGCTGAGGTCTAGATGGGACGAGATGCCTGAAGAACGCCTAAAAGAGCTTGCAAAGGAGAACTGGTGTATTCCAAAAATGAAAACACACCAACGGGAGGCGCCGCCAGCTTGTCCAGATGATTCCGCTGCCCGACAAGACAAAGAACTGGAAAGACTGCTGCATAAAGAAAACTCTTTTCCACCTGTAAGTGTCATACAAATTTCATTACATTTCCTGAAATAGCCCTCCTCACCAGACCGTTCTCGGCTCGTCCCGCTCGCCCTTGACTACGCACATTTGGCGCTCGCCCTAACCCAACGGGGAGCTTGTTCGCAGGCTATTCCTGTAATGCATGCATTCTGTGATACACTGCGCGTCGAGGTTAATAACCTGAAAATTAAGTAACATAACCTGAAAGCATTCTCTCCAAGTTTTCAAGGTACTAAACGATTCAACAATGCAAACGCTGTTCGCAGGGGAAAAGGAACACCCAGACTATTTCCATGCAAAATTATTAATGCCACAACTTCAAGAGCGGGCGTTTTGATTTATTTTAAACGGTGCTACGCAATGTAAGTCACTTAAATGGCCATTTAATATATAGCTGATAGTAAATAAATTTTTATCCACAGATACAAGTGGGACGTAAAAGAAAAGCCCTGACGAAAACAACAAAAAAATTCAAAACAAATGGCAAGAAACGAGTTCCTTAGAGACGTAGCAATTCATTAACATGAACCTCATAAGCTTTCCCAGTACGCAAAGAGCCGATGTAACTAATGACTTTGTTGACCGGCAAGGCAACCACGTCTCGTCAGACCGAAAGAAGGAAATTTCCTGAAACAAGCACACCAAGGAGAAAAGAAATTAACGTTTTCTCAGTGTTATTAAAATTAAACTGATCACGAAGCAAAAGAGGCACCCAATTCTTTTATAGCATCGCAGAAGTGCTTCTGACCAATGTTTATTTACGCGCCCGTGGCAGCCTTTCCAAGGGCAAACACTGGAGATAAAGCTTCTCAGTAGGTTCCTTCACAATAACCTCAAGAAGAACAAAAAAAAGCAATCAAGCTCTGGCATTACAGAAAAGCGTTTGAATTTTTATAAGAGCAGTGTACCGGTGTGCAAAACGGAGCGCCTTAAATTTTGTTTTATTGTTAGCCATAGCCTTATAATGTGAAATAGTATATTTTGGTATGTATATTTTCTTGTACAAGATTATCTCAAGTGATATAATTTCATTCCATTTGTATACTTGTATTATTATTGTCCTTTATAACTATTTTCATTATAAAACTTGTTCTTGTATATTATACAGGTAATTCAGTCTTCGGACTGCGAGGTGTTCCTTTTTTAACACTGAAACGAGTGTATCTATCTACCTCCGTATCAAGTAAGGCTGTATCGTTTCGACACAGCGTTTAAGCGGCAATCAAGCACGCTTTGGGTAAACTTTACCACTGCAAGATCACGAACTATAAGGAATTAACGTTTTCCGAGTGTTAATATTTTAAAAATATGTCACGAATCAAAATAGGCTCCCAATTCTTTTATAACATCGCAGATGTGTTTCTCATTCTGGGGTTTCATTAGAAGCCTGAGAAGCCGGCTACCGGCGGAATACCGCCGTCTTTGTTGTCTCAAATTTCTCACCGCCGACTAATGTGGCCTGATTTTCACTCAAACCCCGGACTCAATCCCTTCTAGTGACCGCCGCTACACTTACTGGCCTTACTTTGACTAACACAGGCACCTACACCAAAGTTTATTGAAATCCCTGCATTTAAGGTTATATATGTCACGATCTAGGGTGACCAATGTTCTAATTCCGTGGCAGCCCGCATGGGGCAAACTTTACCAGTGACGCTGGAGATAAACTTCATAGACTCTTCATAATAACCTCAAGCACAGTGCGAGTTTCAAGGCAAAAAGAAAAACGCAATAATGCTCTGGCGTTACAGGAAAGCCTTTGATTTTTTATAACAGCAGTTTACCTCGGTATCAAGTAAGGCTGCATCGTTTCGACACAGCGTTTAAGCGGCAATCAAGCATGCTTGGGGTAAACTTTACCACTGCAAGATCACGAACGATTTGTCATGTGATCGGTACTGAATAGTGGGAAATGTGGGTGGTACTCTCGCTTCTTTAATTCAGTCAAATCGAGAGCCAATGGAGTCTCTATGCTTTACACAAACGACGTAATGGCTGTGAACTAGGTTGAAATAAGCTTAAATAAGAAGCTGTTTTCACTTTATCAAATTATAAGGAAGCGCCAACCAAGCACGCTCGCGGTAAACTTTACCGCGGTAAACATTACCGCTGACGTTTTAGGAGATTTGTAATTCGATGAGGCTAAGTAATGTACACGAACTGTCAGTCCAAAAGATTATAACTTTCAGGCGTACGTGAACTAGAAACCCCGGTCGAGAAGATCAGCAAACGAGGGTTGCAGCTCGTAAAAGGAATGCAAAATATGGCTCTTCTACCAATTTTACGTCCTCCTTGATACTGTACACGATATTTGCAAATGGGTCTATCGATAATGTCAAGATGGCCGTGAACGACATATCTCGAGGTATATAGAAAGCAAAGTTACGACGCTGCCGGAGGAAGTCCGAAAAATAACAAGCTTACTGAAAAATTGTGCGGTAGATGTAAACAATGTAAGGACAAGTCACAGTTCGGTTGGAGATGGACTAAACCTCAAGTGTACACGAGTCTTGGATTTTCAAAGGTAGTGAAGATAACAAGGTAAGATGTATGTTTTCATTGTCTAATTTTAAAGGGAAACAGAAACTCTCCATTGAAATACAATTATCTTGGCTCCAGATGCCAGAAAATTTGGCGGCAACAAAACGTGATTTCGCGCCAGCTTAATAATAGCCCAAGTTTATTTACTTTCAGGTAGTGCCGACAGTCAAGTGATATACCGGTGAACAGGGCCAGTTGTTAGCGATTTGAGATTTCCGCGAGGCATAAGAGTAAAAATTTGAGGGAAAGTTAAGAATTCGATCACAGTCGATTATTGCTGAAGAATTAAACCGTTTTGCGTGGCTGAACAGTCGAACTAGCCATACAGTAATTTGCTTTCAAGCAAAGTCCGTCATAATTGCCGCGAAAACTGTTTGTCGCGCGAGTCACGGTAAAGTTTACCACGACAAAAATGTTCTCAAACTGTTTTTAAAAACTTTTCCATGCTTGAAGCAATATAATCCGACTTTTGGTTTGATATGAACAACACTCATGCGTCATTTCGTATTAGAAGAATCGGAAAGATGTACGTAGCAGCAATTCCAATTTCTCAAACAACGAGTTCAAGTTCTGCTTTCGTGACCGCGACCTGTCATCAAGAGCTCTTGAGACCTAGATGATGAATAAGATATCATTGACCCAAGAAGTTTCGCTCGATTAGTTTTACCAAACAGAAAGCGCGCCATCTTTCACGGACTTAATCATAGATCTTTCGTTTTCTTGGGTCAAAATAGGCTGTTTCACTAAGAAACTTAGCACTTGATGGAAAGGTAACATTATTTAGCCATTTGGGATGAAAACGGTTGGTATTTCACAAACAGCTGCTAGTAAAGTTTACTCTCACGGGTAAACTTTACTCGGCTAGACGGCTATTAAAAAAGCTGCCCTCTGATTGGTCAAACGTGGGTAAAGTTTACCCTTTTGGGTAAAGATTTTTAGTCCGTATTGTTTTTGACCAGTCCGTATTGCTTTCGACATGTGTTAAATTTAATTACTGTAAATACTTTAACCGAAACTTTGGTAACGCTTCAACATGTTTCGTTTATTTCACTTATGTTTCCTCTTAAGGTTCCTTTCATTGATACAGCTAGAGTTATATATTAAGATGTTGTTCAGATCGTTTCAGAGCATGACAATTTTGTGGAGTTCGAAAGTTACTGAATACCTGGTCCTGTTCAGCAAGTTGCAACAAAACGTTGAATATGTAAATACATATGTAAATATGTAATTTGTTTACCCACGGAACACGGAGAATAAAGAAGATTATTTCATTATCAGGCAGTGAATTCATAAAGTAACGTTCTCACCTTCTCTCAAAAATGCAAGTCAAGTAATACAAGTCATGTAGTTTTGCCACTCTAAGGGAAGACCAGAAAAATTGAGTACAACTACTCTATGTTATCAGTAAGTATAGCAGAGAAATGGGAAAAAAATCAAATACATCAAACGCGAGGAAAAAGCACACACCACATAATTTTTTTTCAGATTTTGCAGTTTTTTAAAACTTGGCTTATCCTAACCCAGTGTTCCTTCCTATAGGAGCCAACAACCTCTCATTATTCCATTCCGTGAGAGTAAACTGACGCGCTTATTCCAGGGATTTTTCTGTGGCAAAGGCCGAGCATCGATGATAGTTAACGTGAATATGTGTGCTTCCATGTTTGACGAGACTTTCCACGTAATGAAGTTTTCGGCCATCGCTAAAAAGGTGAGAAATTTGTGGCTTTATATAATCTACTTCGTATGCATCTCAGCCCCTATACCTCAAGTGTATTGGTCATATATTATATTCTTCCTTTCTTTTATTTCCAGGTAACCACCAGGGTATCAAAGCCAGTGGATTTACCTCCACCATCAAAGAAGGTGCGCCCGTCAGCCCCTACACCGCGCTCCAAACCAGCAAGGCCCTCCGTGCCGTGGGCCAATGGAGCGTTCGCCACGCCAGCCCCTCCAGATGAAGCTCCAATAGTGGAGGTGGACGAAGAGGATGAAGAAAGTGGAGGCACCACGGCGGAGCTTGGTGCCTATCAGCAGGTGTGTGAAAAACTTGTGCGTCCTTGTCGGTGGGGAGGAATGGGGGCTTTCTTCTGATTGGCTGAATATCCGGTCGTATTTAACTTTCCTTATTTTTCGGTACTTACAGCAACTTATGGACTTAGTCAAGGTTCTCCAAGAAAAATTGATTGAGGAGAAACGCAAGATGCAGACATTAGAAGTGAAGGTACGAGAAGAAGTATGTCAAGAGATGGCAGAACAGCTGGTCTCCATTGAGAAAGCCTACGGGTAAGTAACGTAAGGCCATCTAACATGGACCATTATTTACGTAACTTATCGAGAACAACGCTGCGTGCCATATGTATAATTAGGGAGCTTAAGCAAAGGCGTTTTTGAGCGACGTACGGCAACCGGAAGTGGACGTTTCTCATTTTTGGGCAGTGGATGCGCTCTCATTTTCAAGTAAATCGTCTCTATACGAGTAACAACGCTTAGTATTACAAATGTGGTAGCGCCAAGACGAGTAAAAAGAGAAAACGTCTCATTTCCGGTTGCCGTACGTCGCTCAAAAACGCCTTTGCTTAAGCTCCCTAATAAGAAATTTAAGAAAATCACTCGACGGCAACAGCAACATCGCTAAACCAAAGATTTAATGAGGAGAACAATGGCTGTGCACGTGCGTTATAATTCTTGGTACATTTCGTTGACGTCCTCTGCAAAACAACGTGAAATGACCAAATTCTGCGTTGTCTGGAGAACGTGAACCACAACGGCTAATTTGCTAAATTTTTATTTCGAATTTATCGCTGTGCCCTAGATTCAGTTTCGTGATAGCTTTGACCGTGGTGACAGTGATAAGCAAAGTGAACGACTTAAGGGTACCGCGGAATTCGTTGGTAAAATATTAAATCATTTTTTAATCGACGTTTTCCTCGACGTCGCCTTCGTGGTTTCTTAAGCTCACTCAGTAATATGACTGGACGTCTGTGACGAACCTGCGGTGGGTGCAATTAAATCATACAGCCAGAGGTCGAAGTCTTGGCTTGTGGAATAACAGGCAGTTGTAAGTCAGAGAGCTTTAAATTGATCTGGACTTTAATTCATTAATTAACGGCATTCAAATTTCTGATCTTCTACATGCCGGTACAAAAGTTCTACCAATGAGCTAAACAACTCCTGTGTCCATGTTAGAGATTGTTAGTGAGAAACTAAGTGCATTTTTCAGTGAACGCGTTAAAATGGAAGTCACCGCTGTTGAGGAAAAGTGTGATCGGAGGATCGAATTACTGACGCAGTCAATCAAGAAAAACAGAAAGAGAGCCCGGATTGAAAGAATTGAAGAGGACGACGAGGAATGGGTACCAAGCGTGTTTTTACATGCGGAACAGACCAAGGTTCGGGTGAGCTAGGAACGAATTTACATTCAGAGTAAGACAAAAATAGCCTACAAGGTTGCCACAGGTGAGGAAACGGTCAGGAAAAAAATTCTTCAATGAAAAGTCAGGCCATTTTATTTTGAGTTAGGGAAAATTGAAAAAATTCAACACCGCTGATTTAATACCACTGAAGGCTGTAAGAAACATTTGGGGTAACTGTAATCGCAACGATATTTTTACTTAATGAAGAAGGAAATTATTGAAAACTTACCAGTCTTATTGAACGAGTGGAAAGGACAGCTGTAAGTTGAGGCCAGAAACCGCTACTAGATCAGACATTTTGTATTTATTTGGTCAGGGAAATTTGATTTTTATCAGGGAAAAGTCAGGGAAATTTGATAAGTGATGTCTGCGGCAACCATGTGTAACTAAGGAGTTCTAAACCTCGTCTGCTTCGAATTCATCTTTGTGCAAAGAGTAGCTTTTCATCTTTGAAGCACAATCATGAAGATATACCACAGCCGTTTTTGTAACAGAATCAATTTTATCTCGATTTCGTTCTAGGAGAAACAACACCTGATAAATGAACAGAACGCAAAGATCGCCGAGCTTCGACAAGAAGTGAAACAGTTGAAAGAAAGCAGAAACGAAGAGACGGCCACATCTGATGCCGTGCTAGAGTTGCAGGCGCATTTGAATGACGCTAACGAGGAAGTCACGGAGCTGAAACAGATGCTTGAAGAAGCTGGAGAGGCCTTCACCGAGAAAGAAGCTGAAATTAGTAAACTGAGAGCAGCTCTTGATGATCAGGAAGCCTGCATTAAAAAGCAGGTGGGTTTACAGGGTTCCTACGGGTCATTCAAAACCTAGAAAGTCATGGGATTTTGTAATTTCATTTTCCAGGCCTGGAAAGTCATGAAATTGAAGTGTGGGTCATGGACTGAAAGCATTATACTTTTTTAGATCAAAAGTTGAAAAAAATAACGGACAAGTCAGAAGCACTAGCACGCATGTTCTGCGCCATAATGTAATAAATTACCTTAAATTATATATCGCACAATACTTTGAGACAACGGCTTAACATAGGTCGTAAAAAAACACAGAAAGGTCATGGAAAGTCCTGACATTTTAAAAGCCCAAAAGAGTTCGAGCCTTGGTTTAGCGGGTTACAAATGAAAACCTGCGTTTAGTTTCTATTTCAGCTGTAAGGGCAAATACGAGACCTTCCTGTTTCATCAAATATGGACCTAGTTTTTTTTCATGTATTTATTCGCTTTATTTAAAATACAGTCGAACTTTCCGCTCGCGACCACCCAAAATGTCCAGCTTAGCTGGTCGCTTACGAGAGTTTAGACCACTAGCGCATGGTAATTACATGTTTTAAATGTTTTGTTCATGTGAAAAGTCATTTTCTAGGAAAAATCTGGTACTTCCTGCCCATTGTACTACCCAGGGATGCGATAATGTCCCAATACGTTATAATCCAAATTTCCGCTCTATTGTCTGTCAAGTGGTCGCTTGCGGGAGGTTAAAAAGAAAAGAAAATTTCAAACTTAAAGTTCTAAAAGTGGTCGCGGTCGCTTACGAGAGATGGTCGCTTACAAGAGGTTCAAAATACAGTGATTTGACTTGGAAACTTTTGGTAGTTTGGAAAACTGGTCGCCGAGGAGGGGTGGTCGCAACCGGACGATCCACTGTATATCCCCGGATGTATATCCAACTTGCATTAAAAATTCACTGAGAAAACTCGCTTCACGCAACTGACAAACACGCACCACATGGAAAATTGTTTTGTGTAAGAGAGGCTTAATTTGGTTATTTCTCAGTTTGCGAGTAGGTTGTATTGGTGAGTGGCTTCACGGGCAATACGCTCTGTTTTGAAATTTTCTTTTCCAATCAGTGGTCTCAATAGACTCAATTCAGGTGGTGACTGGGAGAAGATGTAAATAAATGCTTGCGAAAGTCCCTTTGATGGCAAACTAGCCATTGATTTGTCGACTTGACAAGGAGCACTGTTCTGATTGGATACAAAGTCAACCAATCAAGCTGTGCTCGATTCTTCCTCCTTCCGAGAGACGTTTGAGATTCGGCCTAGAAAATTCCTTACTAATACATGTAGCTCCACAGAGATCCGTGTCCTCTCTCTGACTGGTTAATGCTCCGTTTTGAATTTTCGCGCGCAGGTGACAGCCAATCCGAAGACAGCACTTGGATTTCGCAAAGCTACGTCATCAGTTACTGAGTTTTTGTTTTCGCTCAAACTTCAGACGTCTTACAGGCGGGAAAATAGTTAAGCTAAAAAGAAATGACCTTCAACTGTTGTATTAAACTTTTTTATGTAATTTTTCATTTTTTTTTTTTAATGCCTAATGCAGGACGCTGCCTTGAAGCACTTAACAGCTGAACTAGAGAAGATTAAAGCAATGCCCAAAGTGGAAACCGACGTTGATGAGCTGTCACGGACGAAAGGAGCTCTTGAAGCAACCATGGCGAAACTGGCCGACGCGGAGAAGCAATTAGAAACAAGAGACGCCATGATGAAAGAGTTGGTGAGGACGTTGGAGGAAACTAGAGAAGAATTGGCACGGGAGAGGAGCTTCGTCGCTCAGGCGTTTGACAACGACGAAGAAATGATCAGAATTAAAGATGAACTGCAGAAAGCCGAAACGCAAACTAAGGAGTTAGAGAAACAGATAGCCGACAAAGATGAGGCTATTTCGTCTTTGAAGAAGGTTATAGAAGATACAGAGGCGACGAGTCTGGCGAGAAATTCCCAAGCTGAAGAGACGGAGAAAGCCATTGCTGGAAAGGTTACTGAGATAGCTGCTTTAGCTGAGCAACTTAAAGAAGCTAAAGACGAATTGCATTCCACAAAAACTGAATTGGTAAAGATAAAAGCCGATAGCAGTGAAAAGGACTCACGACTTGAGAAGCTAAGCAAAGAGTTAAACGAGAAGGTGTCGGAGTTGGAGGACGCTTCGAGAAAAATTTCCGATGCGGTCGCTGCGTTGGAAGACATGAAAAAGCAAGGTTTAGAAAAGGAGGCTGAACTGAACATTTGTAGAGAAGTGAATTCAAAAACGGCAACCGAACTTGAAAGCTTAAAGAAGGCTCTGGAAGAAAAGGACGAAGCTCTGACGAGAGCAAAATGCGAAGCTAAGTCATCTCAAAGCACTGAAGAATCTGATGAAGCGAAAGCTGAAGAAATGACTAAGCAAGCAAATAGAATAAAGGACATGGAAGCAGAAATCCAAGAAAAGGCTCTTGAACTGGGAAATGCCAAAAGCGAAAGTGCAGAAAAAATAACCGAGTTGGAAACAAGATTGACAGAGTGTAAAAAAGAGATAGAAAAGCTTCAGAATGGAAATGCTCTGACAGAAATAGAACAGCAGTTACAAGAATCCACGAAAGCCCTGGACAAGAAAAATAGTCAAGTTATTGCCAGAAATAACACCATTAAAAGACTCGAGATGTCACTGGCTGAGAAGGACAGACTCTTGTCCGACATGGAAAACCTGCCAAAGGAGCCGAATTTAAGAGCTAAGGAGGAGTTGAAGACCTTGCGAAGGCGTCTTGTGCAGGCGGATAAAGAACGAGAGGAAAGCAGAGAGCTCTTGACTAAAAAAGAGGAAAAACATGAAGAAGCCAAGCAAGAACTCGAGAAGCTTAGAAACGACCGTGACGAGAAATCAGCAAAGTTCTTGAGAGAACTGCAAGGCACAAGGACTGAACTTACCGAGGCCAAAGAAGACATGAAGAAGAAACAAGAGCAAATTCAGTCTTTGAGAGAAAAATTGGATTCTCAGAGTCTGAAGAACGCTTGTTTGCAGACACAGTTAGAGAACGAGAAGAGAAGAGTTTTGGAAAAAGAGAAAGCCTTTCAAGAAGCGAAAGAAGAATTAAGCAGTGCGAAGAGTTCGTCCGCAGGTGAACTCGATGAAGCGAGAATGCGGCTGGCGTCTACTGAAGAAAAAGTACAAGAGTTGGAAGATGAAGTTTTCACGGCTAACGAAACAACTTCTCGAATTCAAGATGAAATACGAAAATATCAGAACGAAGTAGTGCCATCCCTGGAAAACAAAGTGAAAGCTCTTGAGGAAGAACTTCTTCGCAGTGGCGAAAGTGTCAAGGTAAGTGTTGATAAAAAACTGAATAATCTCGCTGCGTCACCGAAATAAATTGACCGTGAAGGCCTGGGAGCCGTTCAGGAACTAAGCAAAGGTGTTGCAAAGGTGTGTGTTTAAGGGCCCTAGTCAGCCACACCTTTGTTTCTGTTTACATACGAGAGTTTGGCTATTATATTTTCGGAACATGTCGACACGAAGGAAATCACTGTGAAACTACTAAAGATAATTAAACATATTTTCAGGAACACAACTTACAGTAAAGCAATATTTCGCTTCAGCATGCAATGTCAGTAATTTTCGATGGCATCGATAATGGCGGAGGCTGACTAGGGTCGTTTAGGCCGAGTGACAACCTTTTCTACCAACCTGTCGCCCAACAATGCCACGTTAAGAAGCGTTGTTGCAAGTTGCGGTAACGTCTTCCACGAAGTAGAAATAAGTTGAACTTTGTGCAGTATGTTGCTAAAACTTATAGAACAGTGATAATAAGCGTAGCAAGGCTGTCCAAAATGCAATATAAAATTGGTGGACGACAAGTTGGAAGGAAACTGTTGCCCGCGTTACTTAACATTTAGCCGAGATTTGACTGTATTCATATAATAACTAATTATTGTAAAGAAACCTCTAAGCGGCAAAACGTTTTTTGAAGAGTGTGCGGGCCAACAGACTGAATGTTGGCAGTATTGACAAACTGCGAATGGCTAGCCCAACAAAGCGGCTCGTGAAAGCTGTCAGTAGTTGAAACGTAGTTTATAATATTTGTATTTTTAGGCGGCTGAAGAGAAGCTGGAGCAGGAGTCAAGTGAAGCGCGCTCTCGATTGGAGAAAAGAAATGAGGAAATTGAACATAAGGTTAAGGAAGTCAACGAGCTCAGAGAATCCATAAAAACCTTAGATCAAGAAAAGTTCCAGGAGCTGGACAAGGTGTGTGTGTGTTTTTAAATAACAGCTCTAGTCGACTAACATAAGTCAACATTTAAGAAATAGAAAACATGTGCCGTGTTTCTATGGAGTTATAGAAACACGAGTGAAAGTTTGGGAGAACGAGAAATGCTGTGGGAACACGAACCGCAGGCGAGTGTTTCCACAGCTTTTTTCGAGTTCTCCCAAACTTTCACGAGTGTTTCTATAACTCGATAGGAAAACGGAGAACATGTTTTCTATTTCTTTTAGAAAATACCGTGGCGAAGAAAAAGAAAAACAACTTGTTTACTTCGATCATCAAAATGTAGATTCTCTTTGTTCGCGCCATCGTTACGTCAACAGCTCGTGCTAGTTCTGTGTTTCTAGAGTTTCTATCGAGTTATAGAAACACAGTTTTAAACCAATCAGCGTGCGTATTTGCTTTAGGTTATTTTCTAAAATTGTTTTAGTATAAATGTACTAGTGTAGTCTATAGTGACTGAGTAACGGCATTTGTTATAGAACGCTGGTAGACTTGTACTAAATAATTTTTAAATGTGTAATGTTAATAGATTCGTCACTTCAGTGGGTTCTTGGCCATTTGTTGGGTTTCGGTGATCTCGTTATAAAATCAATGCATTTCTCATCAGGGTTATTTTTTTCCCTTCGTTTCTTTCCAGGTCTGGCAGGAAATGATGTCTATGCAAAAGACCATTGAAGAAAGAAACAAAACGATTGACGAACAGGAGCAAAAACTTCGTGAAGCCAGCTTAAAGCAAGGCGAATCCGAACAATTCAAAAACGAACAAGAGAAGTCCAAAGAGCAGATCAGGACTCTAACAGATCAACTCAAATCACTTCGTGAAAAGCACGGTTCTCTGAAGGAAAGGCTTCGCCTTGTCACGTCAGGTAGTTTATGAGTTGGCTCTGCTATACGCCTCTGCCCCCAGGTTTAAGCGTACTTCTCACTAAAATATAGTTTTTTTTACCACACAAAGGGGGAGGGGGGGTTATTTCTGTTTACTACGTTTTTTAGGATAGCTGTTTGAGAGTTACAGGAGGCGCGATTACGTTTACACACATCTTAGAGGCGCTTACATTGCTAAACCACAATTTGCTTTTTTTAGATGCTGGAAAAGGCAAAGAAGTCATCGCTACCCAAAAAAAGGTTTTGGAGGAGCAGGAATGCATCTTGACAGAACAAGGTCAAGCACTGGATGAGCAACAGAATGAAATAGAAACTCTAACCACTGAGCTCCAATGCTGGCAAGAAAAGTGCGATTTGGCAACCAGAGAACTGGAGAAAAAGAAACAAGAGATCTCTAGTGTTAAAAAGCAAGGTTTGGTCGCCACTGATGAAAAAAAGAGGCTGGAAAGTCAAATGAAGGACATGTCCAGCAAACAAGAATCCACCGAGCAAAATGTGAACGTGCAACTTAAACAAATGGAGGAAGAAATACGAACGTTGAAGCAGGATCGTTCTTGTTTTGAAGAGAAGCTGGCAAAGAAAGATGAGGAAATACGGAAAGCCCACGATTCAAGAGAAAACATCGTGAAAACCATGCGTGAAACGTTTGAAGTCGCCAAAGCTAACAAGGCTGAATACGAAATCAAACTGGCTACAGTCAGGGAACAGTGTCGACAAGAACTGAAGCGGGAGATGGACGAGGAGCTCCGGAGAACGAAACGCGACTTCCAGAGGCAGCTAAGTGACAAAGACAAGAGTCTGGAGGAAATCAAAAACGAGAAAGAATCTGTGGAAAAGGCGCTGGCTGCTGAGAAAGCAGAAACATCCAAGACTGATTCCTCTGGTTCGGTAAAAAGAAACTATTGTTATCTTAATGATGTATATTTTTATGTCGTCGAAGCTCTCCGAGGAAAGACTTAGATGCCATTAATACAATGAGCCACTCCTTTGGGACACCTCTATTCAGGGGACACCTCCATTTAAGGGACACCTCCATTTAAGGAACACAAACTTTGTTCCCGAAGAAACAGTTCGACATATAATCTTTGTATCAGCTACCTCTATTGAAGAGACACCTCTATTTAGGGGACACTTGTCCTGGTCTGGTATGTCCCTGTATGGAGGTTTCACTGTACACGTTTGTACATAGCTGGGATCATTACTTCGTGTTCTCCTACCCGAGGTGCCTCTTTTAATTGTGGACTGTATTGTATTATGCATGTACAGTGCAACATGAACTAACGGACACCTCGCTCAGGCGGACACGTAGTCATTTTCCTGCTACAAAGCAAACTGTATTTTTAACCTGCCAGGAGTGAACTCTCTCTTCCTTCCTCCTAAATCGAGTCGAACCGGTTTGATCTCCGTGTTCTGAAAAAAATAATTCACTCTCGCCTTTGTTGTATTTAGGACCCTGAAGCGACAGACAGCACGGATGCGAAATCGTCTATTTTACAATCAAAGAGAACTCTGAAGAGAAGCAGTAGTGATATGACACTGGCTGAGGTAACTGCTAATAATATAGAACTTTTAGTTTCCTTGCACTCCTCGTTACATATAAGCGTGCTTTATGCTAATCTATTCTCGATTCTTCGAGTCGCTTTCATACAGAATGAAAAGCAAGGGAGAGGAGAGGGAAGATTTTGGTCAATTTCAATCTCAATGCGAGTCATAAGACAGGGCCGCTTCACTTTGAGTTTCCCGTATATTAGTTTTTTGATTTATATTTTGCACCGGGAAGATTTTTGAGAAGGAGAGGGAGTGGGGTGGGAAGTGGAATTGCGCGGAAAAGACATTGTTATAGATATATTGCTGGGAAACTAAAATTACATTTTTTTGTAGAACCTAATTTGTACTTTCCTGGCTTTCGTTTCAGGTCAAGAAGCAATTATCAGCACCGAAGATGCACAAGACTGGAGAAAGCGACGAAGAATTTACCCCAGGCTCAGTGAGAAAAACGTGAGTGACCGGAGGAGAGAAATCCCTTTTGTTCGCAAACTGTACAGACACCACCCCGAATTTTTTACTTTACTGACTGGAGATGAATGACGCACTACCTCTGAAGGAGCATCGTCACTGGCAAAGATGACTTGAATCTTCCTAATTTGAAACCACTACTTTTGTTATAGCTCCTTGTTGTTTTACCTACTGGAGGAAACTCTGTGCTTTGAAACATTCCTAGGTCTATCAGGCGTGAAGGGTATTTTCTAAGAACAAACCAGCTGCCTTGGCCTAAAATGTCAATCGTCTCCAGACAAAATTAATCTTACATACCATGCAATTTTTCTTCTCCGCAGGCGAAGTCGGGCGTCTACAAAGAAAGCCGGAAGGTCCAGTTCGTGTAGATCTAAAAGGACGACTCCTGCGGCAAAAGTGGATGTTTTGCCTTCAATGGTAAAGATACCTGAATTTATGTTCAGTTGCAATTGGGTTACACTTACTTAAGTTAAAACTTATATTAGATTATTATTTCCTGGACGTAAGAGTCTAACTAAGTGAAACTTGCAACCATCGAGAGTCCAGTCATGATCCACGCTAAAATAAGGACAAGCCCGTTGTTTCGCAGCTCGTAAGTCTGCAATTTTGATGGAAACCAAAAGTATTCTGATCTGTGATCTATAGCAAAGCGCCGTACTTGGAGCTTCTTTGGGATTGACGAATGTTAATGCCTTGTTTTCTTTGCAGGAAGAGACAGAATCAACTAAAGCTGGAGATGTAAATGAAAAGAAAAAGTTGTTTAAAGATCTACAAGAAAATGTCAACGAAGCAGGTAGGAATTTTTTGATACCTGAATAACAAGACCGTATGTACTTGCTGCTTTACTTAAAATAGAAGGCATAATTAACTTGACCGAGGCCAATTTTTGAAAGGTATCCTCGCGTTTTGTCACGCGAGGTGTCCACGTATTCTTAGGAAGTGAGTTTGCGCCCTTGTTGCACTTATCGCAACATACGTGAGCTAAATGGAAACTGTTCATTTGTTGTTTTCGCAGATGGAGGTCAGAACAAAGAATCTGCTCAGCTTGGTAAAGGAAGAGAAAATATTCCTCCAACAAGCCAATCTACGACAAAAAAGAAAAGGAAGCTGTTCCAAAAACCTTCTTCAGTTGCATCTTTGCTGTCTCCGGCGACACTGACAGTAAGTTATTTGTTTTTATTTTTTATACATTTCACCTGAAATTACCCGCCGTGGACTACTTGAACCGGACCACTTGGAAAAGGGTTAACCAATCAGAACGTTACTCGAGAACAACGGAAAGCGCTTTTTTCTTAAAGGGGCACTGTCACGGTATTTTAGCGTCATTTTACAATGCCGAAATATGTTCTTGCATCAATCGAAACCCAAAAATAATGATGCAGTTTTGTTACCTAGGACTTTATTACTTCACCAAAACCATTTATTGCTGCCTATCACTTAGCATGGCAAGGATGGAAATGGATTGAAATTTGAAAAAACTAGCCAGTTTTTTCAAATTTTAGAGCCATTCCTTGAAAATATTGCCAGAAATTCATAATGGTTTGCTCTCTGAGCCACCATTCGTTTGATATGTTTCTGTTAGTCCATGTGAGCATTTTGAGAACGAGTAAAGGTAAAAGGTAAAGATTTCGGCAACGAATGAAGCTGAAAACAGCAAAACTCCTGTGACAGTGCTCCTTTAAATAAACCAATAACATTGAAGAATACGAATAAAAGTTCTTAACAAAATTGAAAACCCAGCAAAGTGCGAGGAGTTGCGAACCTCTCAGGAGACTTTGCCATTTCGTGTATTGATTGCTTAGTTTCGATCCTACATCTTTTAAGCTTTCTGACAGGTTTTGTTTTAGTCGTCGCAAAATGAGTTTCAGGCTATCTTTTTGGAGCGAAATTTATACCCATGATAATTTGCCGTCAAGGGCTGAATCTCTTAGAACAACAACAACAACAACAACAATCTTTATTCGTACTCACACATACTTGCTTAAAACTACAAAAAGTTATACAATTAAACACAATTTTTGAAAATAAAATTGGAGTACTGGCTGCCTGGAATAACCATGAGGGCTAGCGAAGCCAGGTACCCAGTTAACATCAGCATTAAATAAAATTAGAATAGAGGTCAGCAAGAAGATTGGAGCACAAATGCACACACAAGAAAAAAAGAAGAGGAAAAACGAAACGGTATTTATATGACATAAAGGAAGTCTAAAATAATAAATTATATATGAATACAAAACATTAATATAAGAGCACAGAGTTTCTACGGCAACTAGTAACAGCTATGTATTAAACTATAAAAGAACTTAGGCCCTGTTTACAAGGAGAGAGGGTTACCCTAGCAAGCGGGTTACCCAAGCACGCACACATTCGTTCTTATTTTCTTCGTCGTGTTTACAAGGTGGCCAGGGTTACCCGGGTAGGAGGGTTACCCTATCTGCGTGCTAGGATTACCCTAGCAAGCGGGTTAACTTTTTCCCTTGTAAACACTCCAGGTAGGGTTAACCCGTCTACCCGGGCTATCTCTATTTTGGCTCCCAAAAGCAAAATATTATCACAATACCGACAAAATCAGCGAATTATGACCCAGAAAACATCAAGTTCTTTCACAGTTTGTCATAATTTTGCTTTGGAAATAAATTATTTTCCAGTTTTGTTATCTGTTCGTGCTTTACTTGCAAGGTTACCAAAGCGTAACAAGCGTAAAGTTGTCTCGGGCAGTAGGGTTACCCTACCTGAAAATTTTGCTTGTAAACCCGGGCTATCTTTTAACCCTCTTGCTAGGGTTACCCTGGCAGTAGGGTTACCCTACCTGCTTGTAAACAGGGCCGTAAAGTGTATATAACGCAGAGACAGACTGTTATTACTTGCCGTCACGAGAAAGCTACCAGTCGATGTTCTCTGTTTACGTTTTGATTGGTTAGTTTTCTTCTAGGTGAATAAAGGGGGGCAAGTTTCTAAAGAAACTGTGGTGCTGCGTCGGTGGAATCCTGGTGGCCTGTTTCGAGTAGTCACACTGTAACAACAGGGAAACCTTGAGTCAGCTGGTCGCGCAGCTGCTAGTGGTGTTCTAACGAATACCCCAGAACCCTAGGAATATTTTACAAGAGCAGTAAATTTGCTTGCTACTGAAGATTGCTTCGGGGCCCTGAACGTGTATCTTATTGTGTGGTTTTGAATGTTCACAGGGAAGCCGGGATACCAAGACTGAGCAGGATTCCACAAGGAACATAGTTGCTAGGCAACTACGCCCGCGAGCTATCAAATACAACTGACTTGCACCAGCTAGTGTCGCTTAGGAACCGTTTACACCACGCCGGAAAAATCTGAAAACGCAACTTTTTTTCTACTTTAGGCCTGCAGTCCTCACCAATCCGGATAAATTGTTCGCCAAAAACGTAGTTCTTCAAAAATGCTCTTCAAACTGGAGGAATTTGAAAACGCAGTCTTTGGATTTTAATGTGGTCGGAAAACATTTTGAAAACGGAGCTTTAGAAAATGATTATGTCACGCGGGAACAACAAGAGGGTAGTCTTGTGGGTACAAACAGACCCTAATTCTGCGCATGCTCAAGGGTTCACTCAAGCGTTTCTCCCGCGGTGATTGTCGCGTTTTGAAATTTCTCTTGCAAAGTGCGGACGGAAACCATTTGAAATTCTTTCAGGCTGAAAACACCCACGTTTTCAAATTTCTCCGCCGTAGTGTGGACGGAAAACATTGGAAGCGCTTCCAATGGAGAAAACTCCGTTTTCAATTGAATTTTCTTCCGTGTAAATATGCAAATTGAATTATAGATAGAAATTATTACATGTAAGACAGCCTCTAGTTTGATTTCATAGGCCCTTTGTAGCTAAGCCGTCACGTGACCTACTTTTGCTCTGGAGATTAGGTATTTTAAACTTAGTCACCTATAGTCAATGCGCGTCCTACAAATAAAACAATTTATACGAGGGGCCTGGTGACATCTAATAAACACTTTTAGGAGAGCAGCAGGTTTTGTCCTTGTTATTTTTTTTCTTTCCGGGAATTAAGAGACACTTCCGAGAAACAGGATGTTTGAAAAAGTAGAATGCTTTATGGGAAGGAGCTACATTGCTGCATAGCATTGCTCAAACAATGTTTATAATGGTTGTCACCCACCCAAATTAATTTGTCAGTCGCCATACATATTTCCTGAGATCACGTGCTGTGCACCTAAGGATAAAGAAACACCTGATTTAGTGAAGTAGGTTGAAGGTCGTGTTTGTTTTGTACAGCATAGCAATGTTTGAGTTTTAATTCTTCGTAAAGAGATCTGTGTCCAAAGGCAGCGGTTTGTTAAAATGTTCTGTCAAACAAAATGCAAGACTTGTAATCCATCCTGAGATATTTAACAATTATTCCATGAGCGCGCGTTGGATATGAGATGATAAATAGCCAACGAGGCGCAGCGCCGAGTTGGCTATAACCAATCTCATATCCAACAAGCGCGAATGGAATATTTTTTTTATTAAATTCTCAACCTTCGGTTTTGCTGAATTTTAAGAAACGAAACCGAAACTTGGCTTCACGGGAAAAATTTTATGCTGAGCGACATTTGCCGCATTAATTTCCACTAAAGGTCAAACGCAGGTATAATGGCTGGCAACCGAGATCTAGTGAACCAATCAGAAAGCTAGAATTGCATTATCCGAGGTTGAGAATTTAATAAACATGTATAACCATTAGCTGCCTTTGATGTTATAATTCATCGAATGAGTAACAGAATCAGCTTGGTTGTGTCTGAAGGAATTCAACTGAAAAGAGAAGGAAACGCACACGGCACACGGCCTTGTTGCTTTTCTAGCAGAATCCTATTTGTTCTTGTAATAAAGCACCGAAAAAGCGAGGTGAAGAGGCAGTGATGAGTTAGATTTGTCAAACGGCAAAGGTAAGAATGCTGCTTAAAGTGGAATAAAAATGCAATTCTGGAGTAGCTACATGTCTTGTAGCCTAGTTCCTAGGCCTCTTTGTTCCGCTGTCAGTCTCGGCAGATCGCGGACAACTGCCGTCTATTCAAAAACACTAAATACACTTTTCCCACTTCATTGCAAGCTGTACAAAAATCAGGCAGGCTTTACTGATTGACGACGTGCCTGCTAAAAGCCAGCGCAGGAGAAACACTTGCTCGGATATGCTCGGCCATGAGTGAAGTCCTCCCCAAGGCAGCTGAAGTGGCATTGTAAAAGTCGAAACGGAGGGGGGAAATCGGTAAAGAAATTTCTCTCCAACTCTTCCTAACCGATTTCCCCCCTCCCCCTGGGGCTTTTAATTTCTCTCGCGCCCACTTACTCCCTCGGGAGTCTCCGAAGATGACTATATATTTCTACAATGGTGTAGCATGACGCAGGCCAATGACTTGTTCTCGCTATGTCTGATTCTAACACTTCAGTAGCCTGCGAGCAGGCCTACTTGTTGTAGGCCCACGGGAAAACGCGAAAGGGCGTCGGAGGGCGGGGAGAATGGGGTTAGGAAAAGTTGGCCTGCACGCGAGCTTTTGAAATATTTAGCACGAAATTTGAAGGCTAATGTAAACATTTTTAGTTCTATTGAAAGTGAGTCTACGGAAACTGGCGGCGTCACGCAACGTATCGACAAATAGGGGACCTCTTATATAAATTGACACTATGATATATCTGTCTGTAAAACCTTGATTGTTGATGAAAAAGATCTCGGATGCCTTATCGCCTTCCTATTCCACGTACCAACTGTAAGAAGCGAATGTTCTTTTATTATATAAAAGTCAGTGGTATAGCGAGTAGTAACAAATTCATAAAAACGATACGATATCCTCACATGTGAAGATATGATATCCTCACATGTGAAGATATCGATGATGTCAGTGGCATCAGGTTTGTCTCTTAAATTGTACTTAAATTCGTTGGTGTATCATCGAAACATCTTCGGGTCTTCCTCGAAAGTCTTCGGCAATCTTCGGACATCTTCGGAAATTCTCGGGAAATGTTCGGAAACGTTCGTCTGGTCTTCGGGACAATTTTGGAAAATCTTCGGAAAGTGGTCGGAAATCTTCGGAAAATCATCAAAAACGCCGTTATCAGTACGTTTATATAATAAAAAGAACATTACACGTTAGCTCGAAGATATGAATTTTATGTTACTCGTGGCAAGAGCAACATCTCACTCGTTCGCTGCGCTCACTCGTCAGATATTGCTCTTGCCACTCGAACATAAAATTCATATCTTCTCTCCACCGTGTAATATCCTCTATTTATAATGCTCTCCAATTGTGGAACAATATTAGCGATAATGAATTTGTTTATTCCACTGATCTAAAGAAGTTTAGAAGTAACTACTTTGACTGCATTATGCGCAAATTCACACCTGATAGCTTCAAAACTGATAGAATATTTTAGTTTTTCATTAATGTGATCTTAAGTTTTATGTGATCTCTATTTTTATAATACCTTCGTATTTTGTCATTTTAGTATTTTTAATGTCTGTAATTAGAAATGTTGTATCTTGGTTTCATAGGGCCATAAGGGAGACTACAGTCTTGACTGTAATTATGCACCCTATTGAAATAAAGTGTCATCCATTTAGCAATAGACAGAGGTTGAAAGATAGCTAGTGAAATCATTTGATATTTTAAAGTGACGGCGTCGAACGCACTCTCATAATCTTTGATTACTACTAGTGACTGTGTTACAATGATGAGAGGACCCTGGGGACGAGGAGTACACGACTAGGACCCAGTGTTCCCTTGCTGTCCCTCGCAGTGTAAGGTTTTCTTATTCAGTGCTTGCAAAGCTTTGCTGTGGCAGTTGCATCTTAGGCGGAAGTGAATTGCTATGGTTTTATCCCCGAAAAGTTGCCTTAGAAGTTGATTATTGAGTTACTTGACTTGATAGCTTTAAAATACAGATCTCCAAGAAACTTCTAACA
>OZ026598.1:31382898-31472898 GCA_964020085.1 Micromussa lordhowensis | reverse complement strand
GCAAAGACCATAGCAGAGAAGCTGGTAAAAGAAGTCATTTCCAGGTATGGAGCGCCAGAAAAGATCCATTCAGACCAGGGACGAAACTTTGAAGCCCAGCTGTTTCAGGAAATGTGCGTCCTGTTTAACATGGACAAGACCAGAACCACTCCATACCATCCAGAAAGTGATGGAATGATTGAACGAATGAATCGTACCTTGCAAGATATGTTGGCTAAGTATGTGTCTGATCATCAGTGTGACTGGGATGAGCACCTGCCGCTGGTGATGATGGCCTATCGTTCCAGTGTACACACATCCACGCAGTACACTCCGTTTTATCTTTTGTTTGGCCATGAAGTACGACTGCCAGTCGATGTTATGTTTGGACGACAACCAAACCACAAGCCAGAAGTGTCAGACTATGTGAGAAACCTGCGTGACACCCTTGAAGAAGTTCATGAGCATGCCAGAGAGCATCTTCGAGCTGCCCAGAAACGTCAGAAGGACCATTACGATCAGCGAATTGCTGGAGAGCAAATCGAGGTTGGCGATCGAGTATTCCTTCATGACCCGGCTGTGAAGAAGGGGCAGACTAAGAAGCTCCACTCACCATGGCAAGGTCCGTACACTGTGATCGCTAAGATTGGCGATGTGACCTATCGTATCCAGGCAATCGACAATCCCAGGAAGAGGAAAGTAGTACACTTCAACCGCCTGAAATCCTGTGGTGTACCTAACCCGGTGGATCAGCAGCATGGTCCTAATCAGAGTGCTTGTCCAGCGCCCAGCACTCCAGTGAGAAGACCGCATGTTCCAGCTCCTTATGTTCCTGATGAAACTGATCTCATGTACATGGATGAAGCAGCCGATGTGGACATCGCAGTAGACGAACGTCCTGAACGATTCCAGGAGCCGCATGCTGCAGCAAATGACCAGCCAGTACATGCAGACAGACCTAGACGTGAAGTTAGACCACCAGCATGGATGAGAGACTTTGTATCTTGATCAGTAATTTTCCAAGTTTATTGCTTTACGCAAAAGACATTTATTGAATCATGCTTATGATCGGAAAATGCTAATTTTGTTAATCTAGTTAGTTTATTTCCCTATAGCTCAGGCATGGGGACATGCCTTTTTCAAGAGGGGGAATAGTGTTATAAAGTTAGGAATAGCGTGACAAAGCGTGACAAACAATTTTAGACTAAGCGTTGATTACGTAACTACAGCCTGAAATATGATCTATGTGAAAGCCTTTATTGAGTTATTTTTTTGTAAAAAAAGTATCTCTTAGTCGGCGCGTCGAGTATGTTGTGGACGGGTCAATGGATCAGTGAGTCAGTGAGAGATGTATGTATGTCACACCAATCAGATTGGATCTACTATAAACAGCCAATCAAATTTCTTGTTAGTTACAAAGGTAACTTGATATTTTTGTTTTTCGTCACGCATCGTTGCTTCTAGTTCTTACGAAATGTTTTAGAGGAGACGAGACTATTTTGATTTGAAAGAGTTCGAACGTTTACAATAGGTACAGGTAACGGTTGCTGTGTTCTTGTTGCGTGCAAATATAACGAGATATTTTTATTTTTTAGTTACAAAGGGTAATTTGACACTTTTGTTTTTCACAAGGGAGTAAATTCAATTAGAGCTGGCAAATCATCACCACTTGTTCCCACGAGATGCTGGCTATTTTTAGTTACAAATGGTAACTTGATATTTTTGTTTTTCACAAGGAGTAAATTCAATTAGACGTTACGCATCGTTGCTTCTAGTTCTTACGAAATGTTTTAGAGGAGACGAGACTATTTTGATTTGAAAGAGTTCGAACGTTTACAATAGGTACAGGTAACGATTGTTTTGTTGTTGTTGCATGGAAATATAACGAGATATTTTATTTTTAGTTACAAAGGGTAATTTGACACTTGTTTTTCACAAGGGAGTAAATTCAATTAGAGCTAGCAAATCATCACCACTTGTTCCCACGAGATGCGTGCTATTATTAGTTACAAATGGTAATTTGACACTTTTGTTTTTCATATGGGAATGAATTAAATTAGACTGTCAACGTGTCAGAGGTGTTTTTTTCTCATTCTTTTTTCGGTAAACTAGTGTTGTTGTGTAAAAAGGGTAAACGTAGGACTCGTATAAAATACGAAAAGTTCTCTTAACTTGAGTATTTTTTAGCACAAATTCCTCTTGGGGGTTGAAAGGGCTATGAGATCGGCGAGTGACAGGGAGTTATGCATGTGGCGTTCACTGTAAACACTCCCTTAAATGCTCCTATCTTCATAACCTTTTAATTAAAAAAATAACTCTTGCACGCCCTGCGTGCCTATGTTTGTCAAAGTATCCGTGCAAGTATTCCTACTACGTGTCGCGTGGAATCTAGAAAACTAGTTCGTGCTTTCCGTTTCTAAACACGTAGGAACACTAGTTCCTTCCAGCAACAAAGTAGGCATAGGATTCTGCCCTATAGCTTGTAGTTCCGCAGGATTTACGTAAGTGTTTACCTACATGTGTTAAGTTTATGTCAAAGGAAACTCTTATTACCCTCTGTATTTTGTATCACGTATGATTTAGCTACCATTATGTATATAAGAACCTTTGATTCTAGCAATAAAAGAGATTCAGTTGATTGTACAGCAGTAGAGTGTCCTTCACTCCGTGTGTGAGCTCGCGGTAAACCCAGCGTTCGCCCAAGCAGCAAAAACAGTTCGACGCTAATCGACCCTCGGCCGTAATTCTACTACAAATCGAAATTGACCGTCTGAAATGTTGATAAGTCAATAGTGCTTGATTTTCATTGACAACTGTCAATTGATTAATTAGAGTCGTGGATAGAAATTTGATTTCAGGGCAAGTGATCAATTTCCCTAACATTGTCTAGTCTTCGATCAAAATCAAACGAATTCAAGCTCTAACCTCCATCAAAATTCAATCAAAATTGATAATCACTTGAAATCTTATGTTTGACTTTTATTGATTTCGAATGTTTATAAATCAGTAGCAATATTTATGGACAAGTACACTGTATGATCGGTTTTTCTCAGCTGAGTCCGATTACCAATTTGCTGTACGTCCTGGATTGAGTAAGATGTGCTGTCGTTTTGCCATCTTGTTAAAGTGGTTCTAAGCCTTTTGACATTTTGCTTCTTCTAGATCTTTCCCAGTGGTCATGACTGTTAGTATTAAAGGCCTATTTTCACCCTTGACGCACTGTGTGCCGTGATACCTTGATCCTGAATTTTTCATCCCCTTGCTGTAAATACTTTCTCTTGTTGTCATTTTTTATATTTCTGAAAGTATTTTGTACATAATAATATTATTCTGTATATATTTGTAAATTTTATCCTGTGAATAGTGTAAAATGAGATTGACTAGCCTACATGACTCCTACGGTCCGTGACATTTGTACATTTGCTGTTCTCTGTTCGGTGTCTTGACCTTTTTGTTGTTTCACTCGTGTTTATGAAGGGCACTTCATGTTGTGTTATAAAGAGGAATTTTTAGTAGAGCTGAGCCGTAATAGACTGTGCTATAGCAAATTTTAGAGGTCATCGGTCTCATGGTTCCCGCTGTTATCGGCATGTTGCTTTGCTGAGTTTGACACTTCTGTAATTTCCCATGTGTTTATGCATTATTTAGGCTCACTTCTAATGCAAGATATGTCTCCAAGAATTTGCTTTTGAGGGACGAAATATGAAATTTACCATGAACATGTTGCTTACTTGCATCATATTTTGTGACGCTGGGCCCAGCCATTTGATTAAAACTGTATGCAAGTACAGTATGTAGATTCTTATCACGGATATCATATTTCTCCTCGTACGTTTTTCTTCAGGGACGCCATAGCTTTACTTCGAGAAAGCTACATGTTTGTCTAGAGAAATTCTTATATTGCTTGCATATATCTGATCGAGCTTATTTTTCTCGAGCTTGATGTAAAGGTTTATTCCTCCTTTTGTTCGTTCTGACACCACGTGATTCAAATGTAGCTGTTTACACATAAGTCTGCTGACTGTGTTGCATGTTGTATATGCCATTGTTTGGCTCAGTTCAGGCAAGACCATGGCTTCGATCCTCCATGTGGATCTCATCAGTTGCCGGTATTTCTAAAATACTCTGTACGTCTGAAGTTGCTAGTGCAACTCATACATATTTGAGAATGTAAGACATTCTGTGGCTTGGCACAAACATCTGGTGGTGTGTACACCATCGATTAACAACCTGTAAATGTTTTGTCACTGGGATTCATCGTTGTTAATGCACTCATGTCCAATACTGTCGCATAGAGTCCATCCGACAAAACAACGTTCTATTTGTTGTTGATCGGAAAAATTCCATTTGATTTGCGAGAAGTGGACAAAGTGCTGTCGATTCGATCGATTCGTTCGATTTGTCAAATGGAAAAGTTTACTATCGATTCGACAAGTGCGGTCATCGATCGGACAATTGCATCTCATTAGTGACGACGGCGACCCGGTAAAAGTGCTGTCGATTCGATCGATTTGTTCGATTTGTCAAATGGAAAAGTTTCCTATCGATTCGACAAAGTGCGGTCGTCGATCGGACAATTGCATCTCATTAGTGACAACGGCGACCCGGTGAAAGTGCTGTCGATTCGATCGATTCGTTCGATTTGTCAAATGGAAAAGTTTCCTATCGATTCGACAAGTGCGGTCGTCGATCGGACAATCGCATCTCTTTAGTGACAACGGCGACCCGGTGCATGATTGTCGAATCGATCGATTCGTTCGATTTGTGGGAATGATTATTTCATTCTCGATTTCACATTAAAAATTTGTCGAATCGGCGGATACACTTGAATGACGACTATAAACAAATGTACCGCAAAAGCGTGGGCGACAACAACAAGAACAAACCAAAACAAGAACAAGCCTAATATGTATACCTCGTTCTCTAAGCGTGAGCGACAATATGACCCGTGTCGGGCGAAAGAAATATTAACAATCCAGGAACCCGCAGGTACCGCAAAAGCGTGGGCGACAACAACAAGAACAAACCAAAACAAGAACAAGCCTAATATGTATACCTCGTTCTCTAAGCGTGAGCGACAATATGACCCGTGTCGGGCGAAAGAAATTAACAATCCAGGAACCCGCAGGTACCGCAAAAGCGTGGGCGAGAACAAACAAGAACAAGCCAAAACAAGAACAAGCCTAATATGTATACCTCGTTCTCTAAGCGTGAGCAACAATATGACCCGTGTCGGGCGA
Organism: Micromussa lordhowensis; assembly: GCA_964020085.1. NCBI lineage: Eukaryota > Metazoa > Cnidaria > Anthozoa > Scleractinia > Lobophylliidae > Micromussa > Micromussa lordhowensis. The sequence continues at coordinate 31,467,679 of OZ026598.1, read as the reverse complement.
AAGAAATTAACAATCCAGGAACCCGTTTGGAGCGAAAGCGTGGGCGACATTAGCAAAAGCGTGAGCGACAACAAACAAGCCAAATATGTATACCTCGTTCTTTAAGCGTGAGCGACAATATGACCCGTGTTGAGCGAAAGGAATGTAACAATCGCGAAAGCGTGTGTGACAATAGCAAAAGCGTGCGCGGAATTGACAATCTAAGAAAACTGCCCTAAGAAACAAGCGTAATAAAGCAACAATTCACCAGGTTATGTAATAGTCGTTTTTTTGGCAGCGTCTATCGGTCGATTCAAGAACCGTTCTTCCCTTGCTTTTGTGTTTTTAGAACGAGGAATGTTTATGTAGTAGATCCTGGCTACACCATGGATTTAATTTACAGAGAGGCTTCTTAACATACGACTCTAATATTCTTTAATTAAGATGATATTGTGAAATTGCGGTTGTTGTATATAGTGGTTAAAACAAACAATGGGATTGTAACCTGCGCCAGGTTATGTATTGGTCTTTTTTTAGCCAGCGTTTATCGGTCGATTACACGAACTTTTTAAAAGGGAGTGTAACGCTCTCCTGGTTATGTAATAGTCCTGTTTTTGTCGGCGTTTATCGGGCGATTCAAGAACAGTTCTAGTCCTTTGCTTTCGTGTTTTTAGCACCAGGAATGTTTATTTAATATATCCTGGCTAATCTCGGAGTTAATTAACAGAGAGGCCTCTTAACATATGATTCTTGTATTCTTTAATTATAATGATATTGTGAAACAGTTTCCTTTATCAGCGAATGGAAATTACGCCACGTAATCACTAGTTTACAAATCGACCGAATCGATCAAATCGACAAAAATTTATGGGGCCCTACTACAACAGCGATATTTTTCTAAGTCTAGCTAATGACATGCAGCAGTCGAATGGTAAGCTGGACTTCTCCAATCGAATATAAGTATTCTCCATTTGACAAATCGAACGAATCGATCGAATCGACAAAAGTTTATGGGGCCCTACTACAACAGCGATATTTTTCTAAGTCTAGCTAATGACATGCAGCAGTCGAATGGTAAGCTGGACTTTTCCAATCGAATATAAGTATTCTCCATTTGACAAATCGAACGAATCGATCGAATCGACAAAAGTTTATGGGGCCCTACTACAACAGCGATATTTTTCTAAGTCTAGCTAATGACATGCAGCAGTCGAATGGTAAGTTGGACTTTTCCAATCGAATATAAGTATTCTCCATTTGACAAATCGAACGAATCGATCGAATCGACAAAAGTTTATGGGGCCCTACTACAACAGCGATATTTTTCTAAGTCTAGCTAATGACATGCAGCAGTCGAATGGTAAGCTGGACTTTTCCAATGGAATATAAGTATTCTCCATTTGACAAATCGAACGAATCGATCGAATCGACAAAAGTTTATGGGGCCCTACTACAACAGCGATATTTTTCTAAGTCTAGCTAATGACATGCAGCAGTCGAATGGTAAGCTGGACTTTTCCAATCGAATAAAAGTATTCTCCATTTGACAAATCGACCGAATCGATCGAATTGACAAAAGTTTATGGGGCCCTACTAATAACAACAGCGATATTTTTCTAAGTCTAGCTAATGACATGCAGCAGTCGAATGGTAAGTTGGACTTTTCCAATCGAATATAAGTATTCTCCATTTGACAAATGGAACGAATCGATCGAATCGACAAAAGTTTATGGGGCCCTACTACAACAGCGATATTTTTTCTAAGTCTAGCTAATGACATGCAGCAGTCGAATGGTAAGCTGGACGTTTCCAATCGAATATAAGTATTCTCCATTTGACAAATCGAACGAATCGATCAAATCGACAAAAGTTTATGGGGCCCTACTACAACAGCGATATTTTTCTAAGTCTAGCTAATGACATGCAGCAGTCGAATGGTAAGCTGGACTTTTCCAATCGAATATAAGTATTCTCCATTTGACAAATCGAACGAATCGATCGAATCGACAAAAGTTTATGGGGCCCTACTACAACAGCGATATTTTTCTAAGTCTAGCTAATGACATGCAGCAGTCGAATGGTAAGCTGGACTTTTCCAATGGAATATAAGTATTCTCCATTTGACAAATCGAACGAATCGATCGAATCGACAGAAAAGTTTATGGGGCCCTACTACAACAGCGATATTTTTCTAAGTCTAGCTAATGACATGCAGCAGTCGAATGGTAAGCTGGACTTTTCCAATCGAATAAAAGTATTCTCCATTTGACAAATCGAACGAATCGATCGAATCGACAAAAGTTTATGGGGCCCTACTACAACAGCAATATTTTTCTAAGTCTAGCTAATGACATGCAGCAGTCGAATGGTAAGTTGGACTTTTCCAATCGAATATAAGTCTTCTAAATTTGACAAATCGAACGAATCGTTATGAACCATCTTCCAATGGACTCTATGCGACAGTATTGGACAACCCTCTGTTAATGAAGAACCAATACTTATAACTGGAATTAAACAAGGCAGTGTGGCACAGACTAAACACTGCGAATACAAGCCGATAAAAATAGATGGCCCATCAGAGTGCGCCATTTAACAATAGAATGGTTTCAAAACAAAAAAAACGACCGCGTTGCATCGAGGATGAAAATGGGCCTTTAATTATAATTCATTTAACAACTGATTTGAAACTTTTGAAAGGAACTCTTACATTAAATGAGAGTCAGGTCATAGAGAACAAAGTTTCAATGTAATCCTTTTCTAAAGAAAGTCAGTATTTGCCATAAAAAGTACGGTAGTTATACTCTAATGTGTTGTTAAATAGTTGTATAATTATTATAGTCTGTACTATACTGTATTTCCTTTTTTCTCAGACCGTGTTACATTTCACAAACAGTGGAAATATGCTTGTTGATGACTTAAAGCTGTTTCTTCATGGCCTTCCACCTGATTGCCAAGAAAGTACTTTAAAAGATTTTCTTGAAGGTACATCTACACACAAATTATTAAACTGTTGGAAGCGTTTTTTCCTCTAAATGCAATAGGGATTACAAGGCAAGATGCTAAGACACTAGTCACTACACAACCCTTCTAATTCAGACCACCTTTTGCATTTGCGATTGCTGATAAACACTTGTCTAAGAAACTCTAAGACAAATGACCAGCTGCCAGCTGTCTGACAGATTATTAAAAGTAAGACATCCTGTCAGGAACCTAGATTTGTTAAATGTACTATGCTTGCAACATGCGTAACATTTTATCTTTCACAGATCATTTCTGTTCTGGGAGGTTACTCTGCAAAACAAGTTTGGCAAGGGTTTGCAGCCGCTTCTTGAAACCCTAACGCTTTTTCAAACCAAAATATGTTTTACCCAGAAGTAAAGTTCAGGCAACTGCTATTGTTTGCCAGTATTGCAGCCTTTCGCAAACAAACAAAGAATGTACACCGGGACCTCAGTTCAGTTACATGTATGTTATTATAACCCATTGATTCCTGGAAATTTTTGCCAAAAGGTCGTTTCTTGGACATTTTGGAGATTTTAGCTTGGATGTGGGCCATGTTAGCTCCATTCTATGCAAAACAAAAAGGCAGTTGCATCATGACAGTGTGCCTTTCTTTCCACTAGCACCGCGTTTTATGACATTTTTGCATGTGCATGCACATAAATCAGGGAAAGTGACCTACGTCTTAAGGCTTTTCGGTTTTTAATTTTTTTGTGCCTTTCCTTTTTCTTTTTTTGTTATCTTTTTGTGGCAGTGATTGACGTTCTACTGGGCTTGCCTCCAGTTCAAAAATTTCTGAGAATGCATCAGCAAGACAGGCAATTTTTACCATTGAGTAGCTATTAGTGTAGTGGCTGGAAATTTTACTGTGAGTAATTTTCACTCGCATTTCTGAGCATTTTGGTGCATACACTGTATCTCGGGCTCCATTGAGCCAGTCACGCTGATCTGGGTATCACTGGAAATATCTTCTCCTTCTGGAAAGCTTGAGCATAAATGATGTAAATTGTGGTCAAAGGTGATGACATCAGAAGTGTAACAAAGGCCAACACTTGTCCCGGCCGGTTACGGCGGCACTGGAGTCATTGGGTTAATCAAAAAATACATGTAACACTGAATTTTCAATGATCTTCCAGGTGTGTGCGGTTTTCCTGGTGCAGTCACAAAAGTTAGCATTCCCTCTACAAAGGTACATGACATGTAAACAAGGGGGGGGGGGGGGGTTTACTTCTGTAACTTTTGGTTAGGTGTGTGCTGCAAAGGTTCTTAAACCCTGACCCTATTTAAGAATGAAGGACATGAAAAATGACACACTATTTAGGGCCCAAACCGAAAACTCACACCCTATTGAAGGGAAAAACAAAAACTAAAAATAGTGTGGAGAGCTCAACTTTATTTTGTTTCTGTAACCGTGGATGTATACAAATAGTTCAGTTTTAGCAGATCACTTGTTTTTCATTTTAAAAGCTGGGCATTTATGCATTTCAATTTTATCTAATACAATTAAGGTACCTTATCTAAGGACACAATGCCAATGGGGCCAAAAATAAAATTATACCCTATTTAAGGATTGAGAAACTCAAAAACCCTACCCTGTTCCGCAGGACATACAAAATTGTAACTAGAGTAAGTAAAGTATTAATTAAAAGTATTTAAGTATGTGTACCCAGGCCTATATGTTAGTTAATATTAACACCTTGATTCTTAAATTATTCCAGACATATGCTTTTGTGACACTTGCTGATGCAGTAGTAGCAAACTGTTTGCTAAGACATGTAAGTAATACTTTGCTTATCTAGCATTCAACTGTATTTTATTGATTTTTTTTATAAATTTATAAATAAGCATCTGAAGTTTTATGTAAACAAATCCAATGCAAATAAATCAATTTACCTAGAACTTTCCCGGCAGAGCTGGGAAAAGCTCATCTTTTGTTTTGGCAGTGATCTATGCGTGATCGTGAAAGCACAGCTTGTAAGATGATGGTATGTTTTCTGATGTTAATTATGATGCCGATCCCCTGGCAACTTTAAGTATGCTTAATGTAAGTTAATCAGGCTTTAAGTTAAACATGGAATGTTTTTTTTTATTTTTTGCTATGTTTTTTAGACAAACATCTGCAATATTTTGCCAAATATAAAACTTTAGATCATTTTTTTTTGTCTTGTTGTGTCTTTACCAGTGAGATGAGTAGGTTTACAGGTTGCGCTGAGAGAAATTTATTGTTTACCCCCTATTCACAGTGAAATATCTGGAACCAAAAAGTCAGGGAATGTACTATTCCCTTCTGGTTCTTTATTTCCTATTAGGGATGTTACAGGAGTATATATCAGCCTTGCTGGATAAAATCTCTTGATTAGTGTAAAATCAATACTGATGGATATTATGGCTTTATACATGTACACATTAACTTTAAGTTTATTTTTAATAAGAAACTTTAGTGTTCTGTGTTAACTGGCCTAATAATACACATGAAAAAAATTACTCAATTCTGATTGGCTGAGAGCAGTACAGTTTAAGTGTAACACCAGTGCAGAAAGTGTAATACCGGTGCAAAAAGTGTAACACCAGTTCAAATTACACATCATTGTAATTCTGGATAATGATTGGCAGAAAGACAATGAGAAATTTTGTAGGCCAATGATATCATGTAAAGCAATGACAACAATTTTGTATGGAAACTCTGAAAAAAGTTTTCTCCGATGCGTAATAATAGGCTTCAAGAAACATCTTCCGGCAATTTTTCCGCACGAATTTTTTCATGTTTGTATTATTAATAAGTAATGATACGGTTTTTCTTGTTCAATTTGAAATTAATTTGCACTTGTGAGTTTTTCAAAAAGCTGAAATTGCACTCGCCGAAGCGGCTTGTGCAATTTCAGCTTTTTGAAAAACTCACTCATGCAAATTAATTCCAAATTGAACTTGAAACCTTATGATTACCTGTACTAATTGTGGAGAAATTGGTTATTGTTTCCTTTTCCTTTTCCGATCATCTGTTTAACTGCATTTAGTTAAATCTAGAATCTGTAAAATTTGCTCTGGTAAAAAAGATTACAACTGTGCAGACACTGTTGTGTTTCCTATGCCGTACATTTGCGGACAAAAATAAATGACAATAAAATGATGTTTGAATTTCAAAAACAAGATGATCGACGTCGAAATCACAATAAACAAAGTCGAAATAGCAGCATTTGAACATCAATTGACTAACTATTCGAATCCAATGACACATTCACTGAAGTTCAAGTTGAAAATGTGAAACATCTTTTTCAGATAAATCGAAGTTCAAAAATATCACCTTCAAAATGTCGAAGTTTTAGATAATATTTTGAACTTCAACCTACGAAATTCGCATTTATTATTTCCATGAAAGCATAATTTAAACTTCAAATTCTCGTTTGACGTCACCTTCAAATGAAATCATCATCAAACAAGTTGTTTCTGAGATTAAAAACTGTCGTTCGAAACGGCAGTAATCGAAGTCGAACTTCAATTCGAAAGGAACCGGAAATACATTCCTTACAAGGACACCGGAACAGGAAGTTGTACACGAGACTACCGCTGGACGCCCAGGAACGCGGGTGAACTCGGAACTTGAAAGAAAAGAACGAAGATGGCCGCTCGTTGTATTCCAAACGTCGAAGATTTTTTCGAGGGTTTTCTAAGACTGCTAGAGACATCAGAAAATAACTTACACTCTGCGACATACGACAATTCAGAATTTTTGTTTCGCCGGCTTGATGCCCACGAAAGAACTCTGTCAACGCTTTTGAATAGGATTGAGCAAACGTATCATGGAGTTCCTCAAGTACACGATCTTACCCGCGACTTATGTACCTTATTAAGTCATACATCAAACTTGAGAAGCCATTACGAAAGTAGGTTTTTCCTTTGTTTGGAGAGAGACAGTGATGAGCATTTGCCAACCATTGTAAGTAATTCCTTAAATAGACGAGATCAAGGACCATCAAGGAGCGGGACCTGGCAGGCTAAGGGTTCGTGTAACTCGTGAGCAGCTCCAAAGTCTTAACGAAGATGCAGGCTTCACTTGGAGCGAAATTTCAAGAACTCTGGGAATATCCGAAAGAACATTGCGCAGAAGACGTCATGAATTTGGAATGAGACTTGAAGGAAAAGAGTTCTCGAGCCTATCTGACAGCGAGTTTTCACACCAGTTGCAAATTTTAGGAAATTTTGAAGATCTGAAATATAACATATAACATTACTTGTGTTATTTTAAATGACGATAAAAAACCTGAAAATTTATATGAAAATGAAAGGCATACGTTAAACTAATTTTCTTTTTTTTTGGGGGGGGGGGTGGTGGTGGGCTAATGTGGGAAGGGTGTATGGTACTACCCTATGTGTCCTCCAATTAAAAATGTTTGTCTGACTGCCCTATAGTATATGGCTGGGTCAGGGTATGTTTTCATACATTTTGTTTGAGATATGGTAAAATTCCGCCTTCGCAGGTGTAGTTGTGCCTTGTTCTTGACACAAAATTCTTGAAACCCACAGCATAGACTTGCCACAAGTCGACCTCTTGAATTTTAATTTTTTTTATGGGTACTGAAATAAACAAGACGAAGGACTTTTCTGAAAGTCTACCCACAGCAAAAAAACTGCCAAGAAACACGATTGGGAAAGCATGAAAATCCTGCATACTCGCGCCAGGAATGCCTGCTACAAGTGGTTGGAATCTGCACGATCCGAATGAATTCGCGCCAAAACGCATCGTCTCAGATCCCGTATGCTATAGCGTCCAGCGGTAGTCACGTGTACAACTTCCTGTTCCGGTGTCCTTGTAAGGAATGTATTTCCGGTTCCTTTCGAATTGAAGTTTTGCCAGTTCGACTTCGATTACTGCCGTTTCGAACGACAGTTTTTAATCTCAGAAACAATGTGTTTGATGATGATTTCATTTGAAGGTGACGTCAAACGAGAATTTGAAGTTTAAATTATGCTTTCATGGAAATAATAAATGCGAATTTCGTAGGTTGAAGTTCAAAATATTATCCAAAACTTCGACATTTTGAAGGTGATATTTTTGAACTTCGACTTATCTGAAAGAAATGTTTCACATTTTCAACTTGAACTTCAGTGAATGTGTCATTGGATTCGAATAGTTAGTCAATTGATGTTCAAATGCTGCTATTTCGACTTTGTTTATTGTGATTTCGACGTCGATCATCTTGTTTTTGAAATTCAAACATCATTTTATTGTCATTTATTTTTGTCCGCAAATGTACGGCATAGTTTCCTATCTGTAAGTTTTAAATGAATAGAGACTTTTTGGAGGTGGATATTTGAAGGATTTTTGACAGCAAAAGACTATAAGAACAATTTTCAGCGGTGCTATCACAGGAATTAGAAACCTAGTACGCTACTTGCAAAAAAAATTGGGATGATTTTAATTTCGAACAAAAATAGTGTCCGAAAATAAAACTGTCCGAAATTTTTAATCGTCCGAAATTTTAAGCGTCCAAAATTTTTACAGTTTAGTATAAAACTCTAAAAGCACTTTCTGGGTGACGGCATCACATATTCAAAGCCAATATACATGATATGGCTAGAATTCAGATTAGACTGCTTTGCTCAGTCGTTCTTTTTATCACTGGATTTCTTTTATGAAAGACAAAAACATAGATTGAGTTTGAGTTATTTTCTCGTTGGTGTATCCGGTTGTAAAACCTTGAAGGTACAGTAAAACTATCATTTTCACAGTTTTATTTCAGTTTATAACATAGATAGGACCCTACACGGGCTCTGATTGGTCAAAAACCCATGTTTTATCAGAGTATAAAACATAAAAAAGCATGTTTTATTGTTTTATGTGAGTAAAATCTATATTATAAAGCAAATGAAGAAGCAAAAGACTCATGTTTTCTACATTTCCCTCAAGTTCTCAAATGCCCGTCGTGTTTTATCACAGTGTAATACACGGCTTACTAGGCTTCTTTATTTGTTAACTAATTCATGTTTTTTAGTCATAAATTTACTTCAGGCATGTTTCAGCGTAATGTCCGAAATGTTGGTCTGAAAATTGTCTGAAACAAGAGACCTAGAGGCCTTTACGCAGATGATTTTTTTCAAGTTTTCAGGAATATCATTGGTTTCTGTGGAAAGGGTGAGGCCCGGTAACGAAATTAAGTCAAAATGGTGAATGTTGTTTTTTTAAATGAAGGAAAGAGAAATCCTTGTTGTTATGATCGTTCTTCAAGAGAGTTGAGTTGAATCTTGATTACTTGAAAACTTTCATTATGGACAGTGTTCTAAAAGACAAGTAGCATATCTTTTTAGAACTTTTATCGATATAAAGTGGGTCACATATAGGGAGGATCGAAAGAGGTTAAAGAAATCCATAGAATATTTATGTAGCTGGAAGCAGAGCTGGGCCGGGTTGTTCGAAAGCTGGTCAACGCTAACCCAGGGTTAAAAGTTAACTGAAGTATGAAATTTTCGTGTAAAAAAATGTTTTTCCCTGCTTATGTTTTGGGTAGTTTAGGATTATTCAAACTTTAAACTGAAGGATAAACAGAAAAACTCACCAAACAGTTACAAATTTAAACTTAAAATTCTCGCTAACCCTGGGTTAGCTTAACCGGGCTTTGAATATACTGACAATATACTCACGATACACTCACAATTGAATAAACTGAACAGCTTTAATCGGTCTCACATAAGTTCACAAACTCGTTCGCCTTGTGCTTTTTTTTCCTCTCATCCCATAAGGTTTTTTAACAGTTCCCAGCCCCCACGGGCTATACGAGCTAGGGCCCTCAGCCTGATAGCATGGACCACTCCATCTCTTCCTTTAATTAACTTGACGACTATCCCAATGTTCCACTTGCCTCTATTTCGCTCGGAGCCCTGAATAACAACTACATCTCCTGGCTGAACTGTCATCTCCTTAGTTTTGTGCTTCAGGTTGTGCCTCTCCCTCAAAGAATTCAAATACTCCCGAGTCCAACAGCTCCATAGAACATCTTTACAATGACGGAGGTATCTTGCTCTCTTCCTCCTCTAGGTCTTCTTCAGGAATTAATTTGGCTGACCCGAACATCATGGCACTAGGGGTCAGCACAGGCAATTGCACATCATCTTCCACGTAACACAGTGGCTGATTATTTAGGGTAACTTCTACATCAAGCAGTACTTCTTCAAGCTCATTCCAAGAGAGGCTAGCACAACCAATGCCTTTATACAAAGCTCGTTTAACGAGCCTCTCAAACTGTCCTCCCCACCAGGGTGCTCTAATAAGGTTGAAGCCACTTTATACCCTGGTGGGGGAGTTGGTTCTGAAGCTGTTCCGATCTCATCACCTTCCCTGGTGAAAATCTTTTGAGGATCTTTAAAGATCTTTAAAGATCTTCATAAAGATCTTTGAGGATCCTTCTGAGGATCTTAATAAGGATCCTCAAAAATTCTTGCCAAGATCCTTAAGGATCCTGAAAGATCCTTGAGGATCCTCAATTTTCTTGCCAAGATCTTTGAGGATCTTCAAAGATCTTTAAGGATAATTTGCAGATCTTACCAAGATCTTTGAGGATCTTCAAAGATCTTTAAGGATCCTCTGCAGATCTTACCAAGGTCTTTAAGGATCTTCAATGTTCTTGCTAAAGATCTTTAAGGGTCCTTTGTGGATCTTGCTAAGATCTTTGAGGATCTTCAAAGATCTTCACTGATCCTTTGCAAATCTTACCAAGATCTTTGGGGATTGTCAAGGATCCCCAAATTTCTTGCAGATCTTTGAGGATCTACGAAGATCTTTGATGACCCTTTAAAGATCTTACCCAAATCTTTGAGGATCTTCAAGGATCCTTTGCTGATCTTGCCAAGATCTTGAGGATCCTCAATTTCCTTGCCAAGATATTTGAGGATCTTCAAAGATCTTTAACAATCCTTTGTAGATCTTGTCAAGACTTTGAGGATGTTCAGGATCCTTTGCTGATGTCAATTTAAGATCCCTTACAAAAATAATGCCTATTTTATACCTACATTTTATATGTTATTTTATTCCTAGCACTTTTGTATTTTTTCACTATTTTCCTGGACTATTTTAAATCAATTTTTTACTTATTTTAAACCTATTATTTTGAAACAAAATAGTCCATTGCATTGCCCCAAACTTATGTAAATTAGCTTAAAAATAACTTTAATAAAATAGCATTAAAATTGATGAGAAAATAGTATTGAAATAGCATGAATGAAACAAGTTAAAAACAAAATAGGCTGAAAATAGCATTAAAAAAGTATTAATTTATAACATGGGACCCTGCACGCTCTCCGATTGGTAAAAAACCCATGTTTTATCCGAGTATAAAACATGGAAGTAGCGTGTTATATTGTTTTGCGCGTGTAAAATCTATATTTTAAAGCAAATGAAGAAGCCTAAGCCGTGTATTACACTGATAAAACACGATGGTCATTTGAGAACACTCGATAAATGTAGAAAACACTCGCCTGCGGCTTGTGTTTTCTACATTTCCCTCGTGTTCTCAAATGACCATGGTGTTTTATCACAGTGTAATACACAGCTTAGCCTTCTTTATGTGTTAAATAAAACAGGGATAAAATTGGGAAGAGGAAATTACCTTGGAAAACAAGCTTAAAATAGCTTTAAAATAGACTTAAACAGGGTTAAAATAACTTTAAAATAGACATAAACAGGTTTAAAGTACCTTAAAATAAACATGAAACGGGCTTAAAATAGCTTTAAAACAGACATAAAACAGGGTTAAAATAGTCTTACAATAGCCTTTTAACAAGGTTAAAAATAGCTCTGAAATAGGAGGGCACATGAGACCTACATTTAGCTAATTATTGAATGAGATTTATGAAATTGCAAATGTGTCATATGAAATAAATGTAAAGCCAGGTCAAAGGCCCACAATTTAAAAAAAAACAGTGACAATAAATCAAGAAGCAAATGGCAATTTAAACAACACCAAAATACAATGACTTGCCAACATTACTTTCTATATTTACACTTGATGAAAATCCCTAAGAATTTTTGCCCGGTATCCAAGGGAAGAGCCCAAACTAGATTAAAGACCAGCTGGAACATCTTGTTTCTGTTCATGATTTATTTTATTTGCTAAAATCGAAGGGTTTCTTTGTGTCATACAGATTTAAGCTTATACTGACATCTTTGTTCAAAATTCAAAGTTTCAAGTTTCACGCTCTTGAGTCAATACTACTATACACTGCATTGTCCATGCAGTCCAACAGATTATAATTGAAATATATAGTGAAAGTGTCGTCGCTCATGTTTGTGAATTGTTTTCCACTTAGCTTTATCCTTATACGTCCATGTACTTCAAGCTTTTCTGCTTCAATAACTAGAAAAGACAGGCACACAACATGTGATTAAAATCATATCATAAGTTTGTGTTCTGTTTGAACCCTGATGGGCCAACTGCTCATAACAGAAAAACGCGTTCAGATCGACTTCTATGGCATGCTTGAAACTGTTTTTCGTTTAAGATACGATTGCAATACAGAAAAGCTAAAATAGACAAGAATAAAGATCCAAGAGAGACAAAGGTAGATCCAAAATGCCCGGCGTAGTAAATCGAACTCAATCGAACTCAATCCGTGGATTGAGTTCGATTAAGGTCAGCAATCGAACGAAATCGAACACCACACATTCAGTGAGTTCGATTTCCAAACAAATCGAATTCAATTCAACAAATCGAACTCAATCAAACTCAATCCGTCTGATTGAGTTCGATTGAGTTCGGAAACCGAACTCAATCGAACACAATTAAATGGATTTCGTTCGATTGCCTCTGGTGAATCTATACAAAGAAAGCCCTAAGCAAGCCTGTCAAAGCAAGTTTTTCTCGCGCTTTTTTTACTATTTATTCAATAACACAAACCCCATTTATAAACTGTCCACGGCAATTAAGAAAACAGAACAGAGCAAAACAAAGCTATCATTATTCCAGCGGGCGTATTTCGAAATTGCCGTACCCTTTCCCTTTCTTTACCTAACTTACAATAGCGCCAAGACAACTCGAAGGATTACTTTTATGCAAAAATACAAGCAAATTACTAACCACGACACAGGCTACAGCATAAAGTAGATGGATGATTATGAAAAATATCTTACTAACGATATACATGATTCTCTCAAATTCATCTTGGACAATTAACAGTGAACAAGAGAGTAAGAGGTGAACGAGCGTCAGTATATTGGACGTTTGGGAGTATCTTACTGCCATGATAGAAAGGAGAAATAGTAAATGCAACAATAAATTAAAATTATCTTTCTCTTTAGGTCAAAATCAAAGTAAATGATCAGATGTTCGTGTACATTTAGTTCTTGAGTGTCAAGAGTTATCTTATCCCGCGCTCTTAAGAGTGTACCGATTGATTTTTTTACTTTTCGGTGAGTTCGATTTCATTCGATTGTCGAACTCAATCGAACTCAATCCACCGATTGAGTTCGATTGAGTTCGATTAAAATTAAGTTCGATTGGGTTCGATTTACTACGCCGGGAAAATGGCCAAGATCGAGTTTAGTTATACATTGTAAATATCATTGGAGGGGCGTGTTTAAAACACGAAATGGCGAAATGGCTCTTAACAATGTGGGATACGGTTAACCGATACAATTATCGAGAGCTAACCACCTTCAAGTCAGTGATATTTAGGCTAACCGAAGTGATATTTAGGCTAACCGAAGCGCTATTTAGGCTAACCGAAGCGCTGTTTAGGCTAACCGGAGTGCCATTTCGCCATTTCGTGTTTTAAACACGCCCTCATTGGAGTACAGATCATGAAAAACACCATCTTAAGTCTCAATCCAGTTGCCATGTTATTCTTTATACTTACAATCTCTTGTAGAGCCAAAAAATCCAGATTTTGTGACTTTCAAACATCTTCAAACTGTCCTTCAAACTTCGTTCAGTGACCGTTGAAACGAGCGCCTTTTCCCAGAACATTGCATCATGGGTTATAGCAAACTCGTCCCCAGGGTCTTATCAAAATTGCAATCCAAGATGGCCGCTCATGCGGTCCACCGAAAACTGGGCTTTTTACTGAATTTAAAAGCCTGACACAGGCTGGAAAATGTTCAGACATCATTTGAAAAAGAGTATTACTATCCAAAGAAAGTACTCTTACTGAGTTAAAACCATCTACGCGTGAGAAGCATGGAATGCATAGTAGTGTTTAATGAAGAAATCTCACGTGGCAAGTGATTGTTATCTCTTTCTCATTCAGCCTGTGTGTTCCTAAAGGTACACTAACCGTTTTGTAATGCACCTTTCTAAAGGAACACTGAATGTCAACACAAATACTATAGTTGATTCAAGCTTCTCAAATGCCAGACTTCCATAATTAAACCCCATGTACTGTTGTTTGATTGTGATGGAATTGTAGAACCTATAAGCTTTATTCATTGCTGAAGTTCTTACAGCCTAAAAATCATGATTTGTACCGTAACAATTTAGTGAATCTTGGATTGTCGAATAATGCAAACTAAAATATAGTGATATTTTATCACAAATACACATGTACTTTGTCATTTCTAAATACTGTTTGGGTGCCTGGGATAAAATAGGATTAAAATAGACTACTTTATGCATATTTTTACAGTGAAAAATACAGGGGTTAAACCAACGTCCATAAACAGGAATAAAATAGTGTATTTTAAAGCTATTTTGTCATTGGTCAAAGTTGACTCAAATAAAATAGGATTTTCAAAGCCTGTTGCTTGCAAGGAACACTGGCGTTGCCGTGATTTCCAAGTTTCTAAAGAAAGGAAACACCTGTTCTTCTGGGCTTGAAGAACAAGCCGACACAATGATCAAATTGTTCACTGACAGAGGCATTCTTGGCAATCACTTTCGAGCTGTAACACAAACACCACTAGTCAGCTGTATTGATCGTGTTGACATTTTGTCCAGGTGCATATTTGTGCCTTCTGTAGAAGATGTATGTGGCTATGCGAGTCCTGTGTTGAGGCACTATCAACATGATTAAAGGAAAATACATGTAACATTAGACCCTGTTATATTTCTGAAACTGAAAAGACCTTGAAGGATCCTCAAAAAATCCATGAGGATCTTCAAGAATCCTGACAAAGATCTTTTTAAGATCACTGTAAGGATCCTTCCAAGATCCTTGAAGGATCCTCACAAAACCCTTGAGGATCTTCAAGGATCCTGATAAAGACCTTTTAAGATCCCCATAAAGATCCTTTTAAGATCTTTGAAGGATCCTCAAAGAATCCTTGAGGATCTTAAAGGATCCTGATAAAGATCTTTTCAAGATCACTTTGAAGATCTTTTTAAGATCCTTGACGGATCCTCAAAGAATCCTTGAAGATCTTTAAGGATCCTGATAAAGATCTTTTCAAGATCACCATAAGGATCCTTTAAAGATCTTTGCAAGATCCTCATAGGATCTTTAAGGATCTTTGAGGATCTTTGCCAAGATCCTTTTACTAATTTTTACTAGGATCTTTCCAAGATCCTCACAAGATCCTCAGAATGTCCTCAAGGATCCTTGCAAGTAATTTTAGTAACTGAAGATCTTTGAGGATCTTTTAAAGATCCTTCAAAGATCTTTGAAAGATCCTCATCCTTGAGGATCTTTAGCAGGTCTTTGAGGATCTTTGAAGATCCTCAAAGATCCTGTGAGGCTTTTCACCAGGGTTATCTAACCACTTTGCTGTTGCTGTAAAACTGCTTCCATTATCTGAGTAGATTTTTCTGGGTCTTCCCCTCCTTGCAATGAACTGGTTGAGGCTTCTAATGACTTCTTCAGCCGTTTGATTTGGTAGTAGCTCAAGATGAATGGCTCGGGTTAGACTGCATGCGAACAGCACGATATAAGCCTTTCCCTCCTTCTTTGGTGAAAGCTTGTATGTGATTGGGCCGGCAAAGTCCATGCCCAACACCTCAAATGGCCCTGATCCCTCTGTTTGGTCAGTTGGCAAGCTAGCTGTTGGCGGGTTTGCGAACGCAGCAACTTGGAATTTTTTACAGCCATAGCAACCTCTGATGACTTTCTTAATAAGCCTCCTTAGACGTGGAATCCAGTACTCTTGGCGGATTAATGTCATAGTGAGACCCACTCCCCCATGAAGGCTTAGAACATGTGCATCATGAACCATTTTCTCTGTTAAAAGGTCATCAGGCGGTAGGTAGGTAGGGTAACTCCCTTGAAGTCTGCCTCGACATTCGTACAATCCTCCATTCTTGTGCAGATTAAGTTTCAGCTGATCCTTCTGAAACCTATCTGTGTTAAGCTTGCTGCATTGTGTTCTCTTCACCCAGCGCTTGACTTGCTTGTCTGTCTCAGCATTGGTGAGGGGTCCAAACAGGCGGTTTGCTTTGCTTGACTTACAGTTGTGAAGATATGAAGAAGAAGAAGATGTGATACGAATGGTTTTCCAGAATCCTTGTTTCTGCAGGACTTGGTGAACGCTGTCCTTTGTTTCTACAGCTACTGAAAAAACCTCCTTCACTAGCTTTGCTTCTGCTTCTGTTTCTTTAGTGGGCCCAGTTTGCACTGATGCTGGCCACATTTCTGGTTTGGAAAGCCAGTGTGGTCCCTTCAGCCATGGCTCCAGTAATTCCTTGGATTGATTCCCCCTGCTTCCGAGATCTGCTGGGTTTTGGCCTGAGCTCACATGGCCCCACCGAATGTAAGTTTTTGCCTTGATCTGCTTCACCCTACTAGCTACAAACTGTTTATAGTTTCCTTTACCAGCCATCCAGTAAAGTGCCACCATACTGTCTGTCCACCCATGTACTGACCTCACTGCGCACCCCTCCAACGCATTTCTCACATTATCGACAAGATTTGCTGCCATATGGATCAACACGAGTTCTAATCTTGGGATTGTCAGCCCCTTCGTTGCTAAGCGAGCTTTGGCTGTAACTAGACCCTGGATCGTACTGGAATCTTGATGAACTACTGCATATACAGCTGCTGCTGTTCCGGTTCCGCTTGTATCACCGAATACGTGTAGGTCAATGCCCAGGACTGGTTCTTTGGCTGGAGCTAGACTTCGGGGAATTTTGACCTCATCAGGCACGCTTTTCCTGAAGTTTTCCCACTGTTTGCCCAGTTTCTCTGGTAGTACTGCATCCCAAGGGAGGCGTTGGTCACATGCCTCTCTATAGATCCTCTTTCCTACTAAAACTGTGGGACTTGCCACTCCTAGGGGGTCAAACACTGATGCTAAACTTTTCAGCACTTTGTGTTTCCTGCAGAGTCTCCCTTAAAGCTCACAGCTAGGGTATGTTCCCTTTTGTTCCAAGGAAGTCCCAGTAACTTCGCTTCATTGGTTTTACACCCAACTGTTCCTTGGCGTAGGTTTGCCCTTCATCTCTTAGTACATCTTTAGCCTCCAATTTCTCGACATTCGAGTGCCATTTATGCAGTTTAAACCCTGCTTCTCCAAACACCGAAACTGCAACCTCCTTCAAACTGCACCCGTGGTCTACAGTATCAGTTCCACTGATGACATCATCGACATACAAACTCTTCATAATCTCTTCAACCTCCTCAGGATACTTAGCCTTAAAACTGTCTAAATGTTGCTCCAAGTTCCTCCAAGAAGAAATGGTGACTGAATTAATCCAAACAACGCCCGGGTGAATTGCAAAACCTCAATCTCTGAGGGGTCCTTATCCTTTATCCAATGAAAGCGAAGGGCATCACGGTCTGCTTCCAGAATTCGCACCTGTAAGAACGCTTGCTTGAGATCGCCACAAAGAGCAACCGGTTTGAAGCGATTTCGGACGAGCTCACTCCAGAATAGGTTTTGGAGTGGAGGCCCAGTCTCTAGACGGAGTAGTTTGTTCTGCTTTGGCTGATGCGTTGAAAACGATTCGCGTCTTTGTGCTCTCCGCTGCTTCCCTCACTACTGGCTTATGAAGTAGGTACAGTGAAGAACTCTCTTTCTCCATGTGGCTCATCAGTCACCCTCTCAACGATCCCTTGCTCAAGTTGGTCTTGGATTATCTTGTCATACTCGTCCAAATGATTGGGTTCTTTCTCCAGTTCCTTCACAAGGTTAGCTAGTCGCCAGAGGCTTCCAGTTCGGTTGCTAGGGAGGGTTGGGTGGCCAGCTTTCCACAAAAGGCCCATTTCATACCACCCCTCTAGTTGACGCACGAGTTGCTCTTGGAATTCGTTGTACACTGCCTGTTGATCAGCTGCTGGTTTATCTTCTAAACCCAATACATCAAGGCTACACAGTTCCTCATAATCTGCGGAAGAACCTCTGGTGAGGTACACGCTGCTTAAGTTGGTCTCTGCACCTGGGGACATGATGGTCTAACCAAAAGATGTGAGCTCTGCAACTGGTTCACCTGGATTCCCAACTCTCGGCACTGAGCTTGTCTTCAGTCTTGCATACTCACTTGCACCAAGGATCACATGGATTGGCAGCTCTTGCTTTGTATCCACGTCATCCATCATTACGTCTTTGAGATGCTGGTGTTGTGAGATGATTTCTGCACATTGTGGTTTGGGCACAGTCAACAGGACACCCTTGTCAACTTTACTCGGGGTGGTAGGCAGGCTGAAATGTCCTTTGATGGTAGAGATATGTACCTTGTACATTTCTATCTTCTGGCTGGTTGATGTCATCATCATTTCAATTTTCTTGTACACCTTGTGGTCAGGTTTCTGGTTCAGTCGCTCAACCAGTGTCGCTGATGCATATGAGCTACCTGCCCCAGTGTCTAATAGTGCTCTACAGGTAATTCCCTCCACTTCTACCACAACTACTGGATACACCACCGGACCTTCCACGGTTGCTACCATCAGCTGGTTTGAGTTCTTGCCACAAATTGACCTGTGATGCTTGCCATTACACCTCTGGCAACCAACTTTGCATCGACAATCAGCAGCTCGATGTTTTGTCACAGTGCAATTGAAACATAACTTGTTGTCGCTCAGATACTTCCTCCTATCAGCTACCTCTTTGATTTTGTCACAAACAACTGCTTTGTGTTCCCCTGATTTACAATAAACACAGGGCTTGGGTTTCCAATCTCCTTGTTTGGCTTGAAGTGCCTTCTCATTCCCTCTGTCATTCCTCCAAGAGCCCCCACCCCTATAGCTATCCAGGGGCACTGGGTTCCTTTCACACCACTTTCGTAAGGCTTCTACTAACTGGGGAAAGCCCCACTCTTGCCAAACATCATCTAGTCTCACAAGGTCGGCTCGGATGCCTTGTAATTTGTCTAAAGTAAGTCTAACATAACCTCTAATTTCTTTCTCCTTTCCCATACTCTCTAGTGTCTGAATGTTGGTAACTAGTTTCTCATAGAATTCACAGATTCTTGCTGGGTTTGTTCCTGTGATGACTGGCAGCCCCATAATGCTTTGAACATGAGCATTAGCCACTTCACTCGGTCTCCCATATGTGGTTTTTAGGATGTTTTTTGCTCTTGCATAACCCTCACTGGTAAAAGGTAACCGATCTATGGTGGCTCTGACCCTTGTTACAAGTCATTCTTTCAAGTATGAGAATTTGGCAACTTGGCCAATGTCTGATTTGTTAATCTCCACTTCAAACTGCCCCCAAAACCTTTGCCAATCTAAATGCGTCCCCTGAAATCTTGTAATTTTGAGTTTGGGTAATTTAGCTTTCAGTTTACCTGCATCGCCTTCCTTCCCGTCTGCTTTCGCCTCAAACTTCTTCTTAATCTCCCATTTGGATTGCTCTTCCTTCTCCTGAGTTTCTCTTGTGGCACTCCTCCACTTTACTCTCGAGAAGCTTGCGTTGTCTCTGGATTGGTTTTATCAACTTAGATCCTGCGATTGTTTCTGTGCTTTCGTGCGTTAATTTCAATACCTTCAGTTTGTTTTCGATCGTTTTCTCAGTCTCCACGGTTGATGGCATGATCGAGTCCTGGCAGGGTCGCCACTTTGTTGGAAATGCTTCTTCTGACAATATACTCACGACGCACTCACAATTGAATAAACTGAACAGCTTTAATCAGTCTCACGTAAGTTCACAAACTCGCTCGCCGTGTGCTTCTTTTTCCTCTCATCCCATAATGTTTTTAACAGTTCCCAGCCCGCACGGACTACGCGAGCTAGGGATGCCTGACTAATCATACGATTCGCATAAACAAACAAACCAGTGTGGCTTAATTTAACATAATCTTGACAATGGAGAAGGTCATGGAAAGGTCATGGTTACTGTGACCTCACACCAGCATACATGTTTAAAATGGTTTGGAAGCAAAACTGAATATCAAAAATTCTAAATGTTGAATGTACACTAAATTGTAAAATTGGTGATTTACTGCATCCGTTACCAATGAATGGTGAAATAAAGTAATGAAAACCAAGCCTGTCCGCAGCAAGATGGCTGATAAGGTCACAAAATGACCGAGCATGATACTGAAGTTTAAAAAAAAATTAGCTATCTAGAATGGAAACTGCTAGGCCCCTTGCTTAAAGCCCACTCGAAAAAAAGCTAGAAAAAAGATAAAAAACAAATATGGTAACATGCCGTTCAGTTATGGTTACTTCCCATCTTCAGGGGCCAAAAAATTCATTTTTTCGCTGCCAAAACAAGAGATTAGCTTTTACTGTCATTTTTTCTAGCGTTCACAAAAGAAAAATGTTAAAAATTCTCAAAAAGCGACGGAGTTACTTACCAAAAAAGTTATTTTCAAATAAAGTTAATGAACTACGAAGGTGTCATAATCTTGCCAACAGGCGAGATTTTCGCTACAGACGCTCATCGCTCGAATTTCATGTTATCTGCATATTTTTATTTACATCCCATACTTGACAAAAATTCCCACGTGGAAGCTCTTCACGCTAACTCTTATGGAAAAATCAAAAGCAGAAAAAAGTCCTTGGGTTAAGAAAAGGAAAAAATGGCCCAAAGAAGAAAGAAATAACTTCATTTTGCCAAATAAAGAAAAAAAAACCTTGCCGAAAGCCACAAAGGCTGTTGGTTTCGCCAAACGCCTTCGACAATCCAAAAACGATCCAGAGCCGGCGAAAATCCTTGGAGCAAGTACCTTAAAAATCAAAGTCAGCACCAGTGCAGGTTGCGAACACGTTTTGTCAGAATCTGGCGGAAGCGATGAAAAACAAAAGAAGAATGTGATACTAACGGCCCTAAACACTGGAGCATTGTCGTTAGAGATGAGCTCAATCGACAGCTTGCTTGTCAAGTCACTTGCAGCTTTTGTCAAAGCGAAGGGGTAAACTTTGAAGAAGTTGCAAGGTCTGGATTGGGAGCGGAACGCAACATTCACAATATGCTCCTTCAGAAACTCTTGTATTGTTATTGTAATTATTCTACTTAGTGTCGAGTCCTATTAATCTTCCTGTTTATGTCAATAAAATTTAGTTTTTTTTGTTGTCCCAGATAATAAATTGTTGTAAATATATGGATATATAGGATAAGCTTATAGACCCATTTCAGTTAATTCCCAATCTGGAGGACAAAACAATAAGATTGTTTTGCATTTGAAAGGTTTGTTTCTCTCAGGGGGCAAAACAACCATTGTTTTGTCCTCCAGATTGCGAATTGCTGAAATGGGTCTATTCCTGGTAAACAAACAACAAAACACAACTTTGCATGAAAGTCATGGAAAGAGGCAAGTGTCTAAAGAAAATGAAATACTGGATCTTAGGATCTCTATCGCAAGAGGAAAATAGCAACATATTATTTTGTTGTCACAGGATCATTCGAAGTAAACATACCGGCGCCTTAAAAGCTATGCTTTCGCGATCACGCTTATATCGCTGCCAAAACAAGAGATTAGCTTTTACCATCTCTGCTGGTTTCCTTACTGCAAGACTAGCTTCAGGAATATCACTTTCCTTTAGTAAAACTAGAGCTGTAGCCATCTCTACTTCAGTTATCACCATTTGGAGTTAGGGATTCCATCCTCACCCACCTCGCTTTCATGCTTTCATACCAAGGCCTACCTGAGTGGTCCACCATTTATGAATTCAGTGTATGCCTGTGTTGTTTAATGCACCCACAATACCTCTTAATAAAGGAGCATTGAAACAAACATGGCAATCCACTTGGCAATTTTGTTTTGCTTTATCTGTGCACATGAATCATATCTTTCATCCACAAGTAAGGACGATTTCACTTTGAGGTTAAAAGGTTGACGAAAGAAGAGGTCCTCAAGTCACCCACTGGCCACCAGTGGGTGGTTAATATCTGGTCACCAATGCTCAATGTTTGGTCGCATTGGCGACCAGTGAGTCACAATGTTGAGCACTGATTGTGCAGACAGATATTGCTTGTAAATTGTTTTTCCAGGGCTTGTGAGAATGAGTTTTGGACTAACACCACATAGTTACACCATGCAGCCACACCATGCAAATAGAGCGGTTTTCAATTGAGTGTCGTAAAACCAAAACCAAAGTAATCGCTCTAGCCAATCACAAAGGACATAAACAAGACATTGAGCCAATCAAAACTCAAAGTAATTACATGTAGCTGACGCAAAGCGCAGGAAAACGCGTGCGCGCGAGTCAAGATTGGTTTTGGTTTTACTTATTGGATGAAAAAAATGGCGCGAGTTTTTTAAACCAATCGGGTGGCGTAGTAAGTGCAAAACCAATTGAAGGGCTTCGTGCAAAAAGGGCGTATATCGCTTTTTTAGCGGATTTTTTCATTTTCTGCAAGATCAAGCTAATTTTTGGCAGACTGACTTGTGTTGACATGAAAAACATTGTTCCGTAATTGATTTTGTTGGTTTGCCCTTCGTTTTCGAGAAATAACGTATGCAAAAAAACTCAGTCTTCTAAGCGCCATCTTTTGGAGATCTTTTAGCACCTATCTAGCTAGCAGACAGACTGTTGAGAATGTGCGAAGTCAAAATCAAATCCCACAGAATCTTAGCTGCACTTTCTTTTGAGTCAAGGGAAAATAGCACACGAGCGGAAATCTGGGAACGGATTGTTTACGTCGGTTATTGTGACGTGAAACACAACACGTGAATTGATCGAGCGTCAAAGAAAATAGTGCATGCTGCCTTAGAGCTCTGTCAACTAATATTTTAAGCCTTGTTTTAAAGTACCTTGCATGCCTGCCTGGTGGTTGAGAGGCATCATAAAGCCTTGATAAACCCGTTAGTCACCAGCACGTTTTAAAGAACCAAAATGTGCTCTGATGTTCGAGCGAGGATATACTCATGTTATCGTTGCTTGAAGTCTGGTCGATCCAGGCAGCAAAGTCCAAGAGCAGTTCTTGCCCAAGAAAAAATGCTTCTCGTGAGTTGTGGCTCATTTGTCAAGCGTTGCTGGTGTCGAAGTTTGGAAAGCGAGAACTGGTTTTAGACTTATAAAATGTCTTGCATCAATGGCAATGTAGTTGTGTATGCACAAGGCGAAAGGAGCCTTCCCAAGCGTGCATAGCGATCGCGCTCAGTGGACGACGTTTCATTGGTTTGGTGGCCTCGTAAACAGCAACATACCGTAAGAGGAAGTGGATTTTTGGAAGTTATTGACACAGGGATTCACACAGATAATGGACAACAAGTAGCAATCGATTATAACATTAATTTGATTTCAAATCGGCATGATTTGCAGTGTTTCGAACTTCTGGGATCAGGGGACAGAACCCTAACCTTGAAGGCTTCACGAAGTCAACATTTTGCTCTGCCGTAAGTCAAAAGAGCATCTCTGTGCGATCGCTTATTGTCGTAGACTGCGAGCGGTACCTCTTTTGCTCGAAAATTCGTAGAGAAAAACTGAAGGAAGAACGGAAATCAACATGAGCGTGCGAGCGTGATATGCGAAGCCGCGAGCCATAAGTAGCGCAGGCGTCGGACTCGGCTCGCGGCTTTTATGAAACAAAAGGTTTCTTTTGTTCTTTTGTTTTTCAAAGACTGAGTTTTTTGCATACGTTATTTCTCGAAAACGAAGCGCAAACCAACAAAATCAATTACGGAACAATGTTTTTCATGTCAACACAAGTCAGTCTGCCAAAAATTAGCTTGATCTTGCAGAAAATGAAAAAATCCGCTAAAAAAGCGATATACGCCCTTTTTGCACGAAGCCCTTCAATTACTATTTGACACTCAAATGAAAACCGCTCTATGGAACTTTAAATTTGTCCATTAATAACGCTGTGCGCTAATCTTAAATTATTCATTTTATGTTAGTTAGCTAAGAGATGCTAACTTTAAAAAGCCTTTTCTCAGATATAATAGACGCTTTTCATAAAGGGTGCCAATATTTGTCTAACAATTAACTTGTACATCCCAAACCTCTCATTCATGTGAAAAATCCTTTGGCTGGAAACTGACACGTGGCTTTATGAGGTATATAGTATTTATACCAATTTAGGTGCCATTTATGCAACGTGTCTATATGTTGTTAAAAATAATTGTCAATAGTCAATTACCAATTGAAACAAAACACTCAGCATTAATAAACTTAGATGTAGTTCTGTCTGCATCCAAACTGAAACAGGTTGGAATGTGGAGACACAGACAAATGGTTGTCCAAATTGCAATCTTCATGGTCAAGACTCCATGACAGGAATAGACATGTCATCCCTTTTTTCATCTTTAGTTGTTTCCTATCAACAGACACTACTATACTGTGATGACAGTGGGCACTTCTACCAAGTGAAAGCCTGTCGTTATGTTAAACAGCAATTTAGAAGAAAGGAGGTGAAGTATGAGGTACCACCAGAAGAAAGAATCGATCCCAAACCAGTGAAGTACATGTACACACCTCCCAAACATGTACATCAATTTGCACCTGACTACAGCATGCTTTTGCTCTGAAAGGGAGATGATGCAACAGTCTGGTTTGGTGGTGGTGGCTCAGCTTCAGTTAAGAAGAGACCAAAGCTAAAGAAGAAGAAGAAGAAGAAGAAACAGGTTTGTCTGCTCTGGTGTTTGGTTACAGTACAATTGAACTTGTGCAGTGGCAGGTATTAACATGAAAGTGATACATACCGGTATAATTATGTGATAAATTATTGGGTGAGAGGTCTGATAGTGAAAAACTGTGACCGGATAATCTAATTGTTTTAGTAGAATTCTAACTGATATTTATTTCAAATAACGGCTTTTAATTATTGCTTGCCGTGTTATTAAACTTTGCGCCTTAGAAAGATCGCTCGGGCAGAATTGTCATTTGAGACTGAAGTTGTGTGCACGCATGCATTATGTTTTTCAATAATTTCAAGATTTATGAAGTCAGGAAACTGTTAATATTTTTCTTTCATATTCTCAAGAATTTATTTATCCATTTGCAACAAAATGCTTCTTCAAAACTTTGTTAAAACGAAAAAAACACATAGCCATTTTGTGGATGGCCTTCCGGCCACTGCACTCTAATGGCTGATAGTATACAAGTAGCTCAGCCAATCAGATTGCAGCATTTGCATTAGTATACTAGTAGAGTTCTACTAATGGGTATTAGTAGAATTCTACTAGTATACTAATACAAATGCTGTAATCTGATTGGCTGAGCCATTGCACACTATCAGCCATTAAGGCCTGTTCAAACGCACTCGACTTTGTATACCATAAAACATTCGACTTGCATACTCTACAAAGTCGAGTGCGTTTTAACACCTTGTATAGTGCCCAATATACACGATTCGACAAGTATAATCATGTATAACGATGTTTAAAACATTTAGAAACAAATGAATAAACAAAATTTTCGAGAAGACTAAAAGAGAGGATTTACGGTCATAGAAATCTCAGTTCATAATCTAATTGTTAATTAGTGAATTGTTATCCAAGGGCAACTTGACAAAAATGCTGGCAGTGGCTGCTTATAACTGACTATTAAATGTGATAATATGTGTCGAATTTGTAATCCATGCGTTAATGGTTACTACCTCGTGTTAATTAACCTTCTTTTAGGTGTCTAAGCTGGAGCTTCACAAAAGTGAATCATTTCAGTTTGGTAATTTTTGTCCGGAGAACAAATCTAGTAATGACAATGTGGTAGATGCTACATCCACAGCGGGAGTAGTTGAACCAGTGCTACCTGTGCAAGAAACTGGTCTGGAATCAGGCAAACAACAAGAAAATGTTCCTGGGGTGCAGGTTATAGACGCAGAGAATCAGATGGCAGGAGCAGTTGAACCAGTGCTACATGTACAAGACACTGGCCCAGAATCGGGCAAACCACAAAAGAATGTTCCTAGAGTGGAAGTTACACACACAGAGGATCAGACAACAGGAGTAGTTGAACCAGTGCTGCATGTACAAGAAACTAGCCCAGAATCAGGCAAACCACAAGAGAATGTTCCTAGAGTGGAAGTTATACACGCAGAGGATCAGACAGCAGGAGTAGTCGAACCAGTGCTACATGTACAAGAAACTAGCCCAGAATCAGGCAAACCACAAGAGAATGTTCCTAGAGTGGAAGTTATACACGCAGAGGATCAGACAACAGGAGTAGTTGAACCAGTGCTGCATGTACATGTACAAGAAACTAGCCCAGAATCAGGCAAACCACAAGAGAATGTTCCTAGAGTGGAAGTTATACACGCAGAGGATCAGACAACAGGAGTAGTTGAACCAGTGCTGCATGTACATGTACAAGAAACTAGCCCAGAATCAGGCAAACCACAAGAGAATGTTCCTAGAGTGGAAGTTACACACACAGAGGGTCAGATAACAGGAGTAGTTGAACCAGTGCTACATGTAGTTGTACAAGAAACTAGCCCAGAATCAGGCAAACCACAAGAGAATGTTCCTAGAGTGGAAGTTATACACGCAGAGGATCAGACAGCAAGAGAAGTCGAACCAGTGCTACATGTACATGTACAAGAAACTAGCCCAGAATCAGGCAAACAAGAAGAAAATGTTCCTGAGGTAGAAGTTATACACGCACAGGATCACATGGCAGGGGTACATGTAGTTGAACCATTGCTACCTGTACATGAAACTGGCCCGGAGTCAGGCAAACAACAAGAAATTGTTCCTGGGTTGGAAGTTATACATGCAGAGGATCACATAGCAGGCGTTCATGAAGAAATTGTTAATGGGGTGGACTTTATACTCGCAGAGGATCAGATGGCAGGGATTCATGTAGTGGAACCATTGCTACCTGTACATGAAACTGGCCTGGAATCAGGCAAACAAGAAGAAATTGTTAATGGGGTGGACGTTATACATGCAGAGGATCAGAATGCCACTAAACCAGTAAGCAACAACAGGTAAGATACACTGTACCATTGTGTCGCCCTCAAATAAGAATAGAACAAGTTACATCTGCGGATTTACTGTACTGTCTGTCAAATTCATGCACATTCAACTAAATAGGACCTTTTTTTACAGCCCACGAACTCAGGTCATTATTGAGCATAGCTACCTTGGTCCATTATGCTTACAGTTCACTAACCTGCTGTCAGTTGTTGATATAAAAAGTGAGATTATGGAGAGAACTGGGCTTCCAGTCAAAGATCAAGATATCTACTGTAATGGAAAGAAGGTAAGATAGATGGAAAAATTGATATATTTACTACCAAATGATAGCTTGTGTAGCAGACGTTTCGTTTCCATTTTCCAGGCAGAGAGACTGAGCAAGCAAGGGAGCAAATGTGCGTGCATGGGCTGAGCTAAAATGAGTTGAAGTGGGGAGGGGATGGGAAAAAAGGAGGGAAGGAGATCGGGAATAAGCTTCGTCAATAGCTCTAACCAGCCCCACCCTACACCCTTGCTCATTTGTATTTTTTGCTCTTGCCCACAGTTTCGTTCCCTTTGCATGCATTTGGAAATAAACGCCAGCTATGCAGACTACCTAATTGTTACTCGCTTTCCATTGAAACAGGCTTTAAAAAGCTTCCAGTTAAAATGCAAATCGTTTAAACCAACTTAAGTTAGCAACATTTTTACATTTTCTAAGAATAAAGAATTTATATGTGCATTTACATGTAGATGTAGATTGCTGGGATTTCCACAATGTCAATTAGTTCCCAAACTTCTAATTCTTCTGAGAAGGCTATTCGAGAGGTACTTAACTTTGAATTTTTTTCTCTACAGCTATTTGACAGTCAAATTTTGAGTCCCTTCGTCGATTATAATCAAGACAGTCTTACACTTACACTCTCTGTAGGGTCTCTTAAAGGTGGAGGTAAGATTAAATGCAATTCTAGTCGTGAAGTATGTTAAGCGGTTTGCCTTACACGTGAACAATGTTGTCGTTAAACTCATCAATAGCTCTCATAAGTAATACTACCTTTTGTGGTTGATTTGTAAAGACAGTGCTTACTTCAAAATGTATTTTGGCTAAAGAGAGATTTACATTTATTTATTTGTAAGTTATAACTCAGACTTATTAGAGACATTATATTTGTACGACCATACGTATATTGTATAGAAAGCACTCTTTAAAAAATCACTCACATTTGTTCACGTTTCAACTGGAATAAAATAAATCATGGTGAACACTGTTATATGACCTTTTATAACATAGATAGGACCCTGCACGTGCTCTGATTGGTCAAAAAACCATGTTTTATCAGAGTATAAAGCATAGAAAAAGCATGTTTTATTGTTTTGCGCGCGTAAAATCTATATCATAAAGCAAATGAAGAAGCCTAAGCCGTGTATTACACTGTGGTAAAACACTCCGGACATTTGAGAACACTCGAGAAATGTAGAAAACACTCGCCTGCGGCTCGTGTTTTCTACATTTCCCTCGTGTTCTCAAATGCCTGTCGTGTTTTATCACAGTGTAATACACGGCTTAGGCATCTTTATTTGTTAAATAAAACTTTCATCCCCTTGCTTTGTAGTACGTCCCAAAGAAACCACAGAGGAAGGTGCCACTGGGGGAGAGAAAGATCCATCAACATCACAGGAAGAGGGTAAGAAATGTGTTATCATACTTGTATGTACACGTGTATTTACGTGACAAATCATGCATTTGATTTGTAATGAACAAATGCAAATAAGAAGTTGACGGCCATCATGATGTACAGTGAAACCTGTATAAAGTAGACCCCATTACTAAGGTGGCTGGCATCAGTTTCCAGCCCATTCCAGTGGTTTTCTTTTGATTAAATACTATTGGTATCAAACAAACACTCAACCATTGGTTAACAAGTTGTGGTCATAATAGTATACAGTTACCTAAGCGAACTCCCTGTTTGAAGCAGGCACTTTCATAAAGCAAACACTAGTGAGGTTACAGTGGGTGT
This sequence comes from Micromussa lordhowensis, assembly GCA_964020085.1. Lineage (NCBI taxonomy): Eukaryota > Metazoa > Cnidaria > Anthozoa > Scleractinia > Lobophylliidae > Micromussa > Micromussa lordhowensis. Next base: position 31,438,554 of record OZ026598.1, on the reverse strand, counting down.
CCGCTCAATACAGGTTTCACTGTGACTAAACATAGTGGTAGAGAAAGCCTAAGAACACGATTTGAACTACCACTGCAAACTCTGCACCAGTCGGCTGCGAATTAAGACAGTGCTACCACTGGCTTCTTAGTTCACAGCAGTAAGCATTGGTCGGAATGTCGTGAGGACCATCACTTCTAATAAAAGGAAGAAAGACAAAGAAAGAGTGGTGAACTGGAAGTGATTAGAAAGTGGTTCCTTGTAAGTCATCAAGCAAACTGAATGTAAATAAAGGTATTCGTGAGGAACGTGCAAGCTTTGAAAACTGAAAGTCTGAGAAAATTTCCGTTTTCCACGTATCCTCAACGTAGCATTGTCCAATTGAAAGTCTTGTTTATTGAGTTATCGAAGAAAACTCTGTACTAGTAGCATAACTACCTTGTAGAACTGTCAAAGTAGTGGCCCCAAGTAGAACTAACTAATCTGACTCTATATAAACCTTACCTATCTTACTTATTTCTTACTTGCTATAGCTTATGAGTATTTGCTATCCAAAAGTGGAGAACCCCTTCCACACTCTTCCACACTGAAAGTGGGAACTGCCCATAATAAGACGCCTTGGAAAGTAGCTAATTTCACACTGACGGAATAGGGCTCTTCACTGTCAGAATTCTGCGGTACTTTGATGGACCACCTAGATCTTGAGGAAAGCTCAAATGATCTAGACATGTGCAATTCTGTCCTTTGTAATTATCGTCTACATTTGGTTGTGTTGATCATAATTACTGTAACTTTCGTTTTTGCAGCCATGCAATCAATGGAAAACTGGGATGCGAAAAAGACAGCTTCTTGGCTTTGTCAAATTGGATTAGATAAGAAGTATGCCACCATTTGTCAAAAGGAAGATATCAATGGACGTGCTTTGCTGTTGTTAGCTCGTGACGCCAATCAACTGTTGTCAGTGTTTCAGCTGAAAAAGGGGCCTCACACAATTCTGGTGAAGCACCTTAAACCTCATTTGGAAACTTTTGAGCCGGACAAATCCCAGACAACACACAGGTCAACAAAGGCAATGAATGAGTGGACTGCTAAAGAGCTGTCCAGGTGGCTCAGAGAAATTGGCATCCCAGAGGAATCTTCAACAGAAGCAGAAGCAGAAGAAATAAACGGCCCAGCCTTTCTGTTGCTGAGAGAGTCAGAGTCGGAACTGAAAGAGTGCTTGAAGTTGAAACTGGGCTCATGGATTGTTCTTCAGCATGAGCTGCTATTACATGAGAAGGAGCAACGCAGTGGTGTAACAAGTGACACTAGGAAAGACGTTTCGGCAGATAAACCCAGCATGCCTATGCCAACCAAACAAATGGATGACTCGAAGGCGCCACTGTCCGCTGAGGATCCGTTAACTAAGAGCGTCACCGACACACCGTCGAAACCCGTTTTATCCAAGGAAGAAGAAAAGCAGTTATTGCTGGAAAACGCACTTAAACTAAACATCAAGCCTTCAGGGGACTCTCAAGACAAAAATGCATGTGTGGTACGATCCATTTTCGTTAAGCGGGGAAAGGGAGCCAATGTTTTGGAAAAATTGTTCAACTTCATTCTAATCACAAGACATGAGGAATTAACAGCCCATAACGCCCGAAAGTTATGGGCCAAAATTATAGAAAAAACGCCAGAATGGATAAAATTGTTGCCTGTGAAAGATGGTACTGCATTCTGGTGGGACGAAGAATCCATACGCTGTCTGCATAGGCCAAGCTTGGAAGAGGTTTCGCTACGAGATGGGAGTGTGGGCCAGTTATTTCTAGAGAGCCTCTCGGATGATGAGTACAAGAAAAGCTGCTTTGTCGTCTTGGTTGACAAACAATTGCTAAAAGAAAGAATAACGTACAGCTTTTCTTTTGACAGAAAGCATAATCAGTGGTACAACATTAAACTACATCATAAAGACAGCGAGTATCATGCATCCTTTGATGCGAGCAATCCAAGTCTTGACTTAAAATGGAGTAAATACTTCAAATCACTGAAGCCCACTACAAGTGACACACAGTAGACTGTTTCAACTCCATGTCAAAGTGACGAGAAACCATTGTCGACACACGATACTCCACATCCGCAGTTTCCAAGATCCTTCAATAGTGAAGTTGGAACTCTATGTAAGTTTTACCGCGAAGGTTCAGTATTGAACTGCTGGGAAACTGGCCCTATAGACATGATAAATCCAGTCCACGAGTTTAAACTTTTTCGAGCTGGTGTTAACACTAGTGAAGATGACAGCATGAAGAAATTTATGTACGAGACTTTAAGATTTGCCTGTGGTTGTTTAAATGAAAGGACGAATGGAACAATACACTTTGGAGTGGCTGATGAAGTAGCAACGCAAACGTGTGGTTACAAACCTAGAGAAATTGTCGGTTCTTTAGTTAGTAACAAGCCCCTCTACAACGAAAAGCTTACGGAGTTCATTGACAAGTGTTTTGTTGGCGAAAGTCGGAGTAATGTTCATAACTGTATCCGACCTCCTGTTTTCGTTCCTGTAGAAGGCCTGGGAGCTGAGCAACAGTCTAATGATAAAGTGGTCATAGAAGTTGACATTGAACCAAGCTATTCCCTCTGTAAAGGTGATATTTTCAAAGTTGGGTTTAAAGCTCTTGATCGTGGAAAAACAGAACGGGAAGCCAAAGCCTATTTTAGACATGGCTCACAGACAAAAGCAATTGTTGATTTACCAGAAATGGAGGACTATATGAAAAACCGTCTTCCCAAATTAGATGAACAAAGGAAGATGCGAGAACAAGCCAACAATCAGAATATGGAAAGTCAGATACCTGTGCGAAATCTTTTTACTAAGCTTAGGAGACTTCTATGCGCAAACAAAAAGGTTTTAGACTCTTCAGTTTACCCAATTTTGGTTTTAAGTAAGCCAGATGCCAGTATGAATCAAGAAATCGTAGACAAAACGTTCCGTTTTGTTCAAAAAATCAAGTGGCTCGCAGTCTTTGATTTCGATGATCACGGTTCCGATGACAAAGGTCTCTGTAAGGTATTCAAGTCTGGGCCACATACACCTCAGTGCGACATACACGAGGCAGAGGATTATGATGAGGATGATAATGTAATTGAAGACATCTACTACAAGACTCATTGGATATTTGGAAATGGCTATGCAAAGCTTGGTAAAGAGGCTTTTGGGTTTAAGCAATGGAACAATTCCACAAGAAAAAGGGGTCTGAGCCAGGTAATACAATCACTGGCAAAAAAGATTCCTGAAGCAAGGGCAGTGGTCTTGTTTTTGCTTTTATCAAAAGACTATCAGCCAGTGGCAGATACTTTTAAAGATTTCTGTACGTTTCTTAATGGGCCTAATCAGTTGGTTTATGTGGCCGAAAATTCTGAAATTGTTTTAGAGTGGGAAAAAACTCTCTCTAACACTTGTTTAGAGGAACACGAACTAAGAGAGAGAGGCGTCGTTGGAATGTCGTGGACTGAATTTCAAGAGTGTATGCGGCAGATGGTTTGTGGAACTGACAGAGACCAACGTTATGTAACCATGGCTACAGGAAGTCCCTATCCATTAGGAAACGTTTCTTTTAATAGCATCGAGATTGTGAGTGCTAAAGAATGCGGGGAATTAAATAATTTAAGCTCAGTAGAACGTTCAGAACTGTCCTCAAAGGCTGAAATAGACTTTTACAGAGGGTATCCTGTTACTTGGATGAATTTTTGGTTTACTGATGCTCACAAAAATCATGTACTTAGACGCGACAATTACTCTGAACTAAGGAACCTGATAGAAAAGCTGCATTCTAGAGGAACAGAGGGAAAGGTACAAACAATAACCTTATATCACCATATAGGAGCTGGGGCTAGTACCATGACTCGACAAGCCCTGTGGGATTTCCGTCACAATCCACAGTGTCCATACCGTTGTGTGGTTGTTACAAAGATTGATGACAACACTTGTAAAGAACTTCTGTATCTCAGAAAAATAGGCTATGAAGTGCCCAGTGAAGTGTCGTTGCCACCCGTATTAGCACTGGTGGATAATACGGATGATTTTTTGTTCCGAGAATTGCGGTCACAAGTCGTGGAGCAATCCACTAAACTTCCTAGAACAGACTCACCTGTGTGTGTATTTCTTTACTGCAGGCCCACGCAAAAGCCACAGGATTGTTATCAAAAAGAAAAAAACACCAGTGTTTTCCTCGAGCAGCACTTGAGCCCGAAAGAAGTGAACTGGTTTAAGGACAAGTACACTGAAATGAAACTAAAATCTAACAGCAAAGATCCAGAGAAGGATTTTGAAAACTATGCAAGCGAAAATTTAATTTCGTTTATGATAATGAAAGAGAACTACAATCCGAGATACGTTTCGAGTATTGTTGGGAGGAATTTGGATCTTGTGACACGTGACGAATTGACCTTGTTAGAGTATACATCCCTTTTCAGCATATACAACCCCTACCCTGTGTTCGCCTCTTGCTTCGATGCGTTGATGTTATCTTCTAGCCTCCTTCGAAAGAGAATCTTCAGAGATTGGGTCGAAAATCTCACTCACTCAGCTCGAATTTTCTTGCGAGAGGTAGATTGCAGTCCACAGTTTGGAACAGGAAAGGCCATCGCTATAGTTCACCCAATTATTGCTGGCGAGTTGGTTGACCAGATAGTGGTGAGAAAAGAGACGACTATTAGTCGAATCATCCTGGACTTTTTGAAGTCTCCTTTGCTGCAAAGTCAAGGAAAGTCGTTTACATCAGCTTACCTCCTAGCCGGAGCAAACAGAATGCTCAAGAAACGCAAGAAATATGAATATGGAGATGATGTCCAAACGAAATTCTCACCGTTAATTGAAAAGATTTTGTACGTTAAAGATGCAGGTGGGTCGAAAGAGCCCACGGAACAAAGCATTCGTGAAGCTGCAGGTGTCCTTAGAGAAGGGCTGGATAAATTTGAAGACCCTCTGCTTGCACAGCAAATGGCTCGAGTTTTTTACGTAAATGCTGCAGCGTTTGACACATCAAGGATAGAAGAGTGCTTTAACGAGGCCTTTAAGTATTGTAATGTGGCAATTCAAAGGAATTCCAATGATCGAATTAATGCTTTACTTTTTGATACCATGGGTCGCATTTTTGAGAGTAAAATCAAAATTTTGTTTGACCCGATCAGAAAAGAAAATCGTGGAGTAGACGCAAAGGCTGTCACGCGGATGCTTTCACTTGCTTTTGAGGCCATGATGTGGTTTAAAAAATCACATGAAGCGTCGGTGGATTATCAACATCCCTGTGGTTTTCGTGGTGAACTATCTGTGATGTTTTACATGCTAGATGTTCTTCGCTGTACGGATATCTTTAGGGGTAGAGAGGGCTTGACAAGGTTACAAGGGTACCTTGCTTATCGTCAAGAGTAGTGTAGTAATTGGGGCAGCTACCGCAATTTCTGAATTTTACGCATCTCAGCGTAGTTAGTGTAAAAATCTTAGTCTAAAATATATGATATAATACACTAAAACAGCGTAGTTATGCGTAGGTAGTGTAAGTAGCGTAGATATCGTAAAAATTAGACATACTATTTTACGCACAAAAATGCCTAAAATGCGTAGGATAGTGTAGGATATAGTAAAATTTAGATTGTTCTCACGATGCTGATTTTCAAGATTTGATAAATTTCCAACCAGCACTCTCACCACCTAGATATTCACATATTTTTTTCCAAATTTTATCAAGTTCATAGAGTTTTAAACGATCTTTATACAATTTTAGCTTTGGTAAAAATTCATTATATCCAAGTATTTGACAAAATTTATAAATGATATATGAATAGGAAAAGAAATTTCTTCTATTTTTACCTTTAAATAATTCAAATGGCTCCTGAATTTGTAAAAACCTCATTTTCATTTTTTCTTCCATTATAGAAGTCATTTGTAATGGAGGTATTTTTGTTATTCTATACAATATTTGGGTGGTATGATTATAATAATTTAATTTACGATGTTTTTTAAGATATCTTTTAATATCTGATTCAGTTAACTTTTCCAAAGAATTTTCCATCCTTTCACGAATGATTTCTTTGAAAATATTATTAATAACATCTTCTGAGACTTTAAAACTTTCTTTGCCTTGGATATTGGCTAAACAGTCACAAAAATGATTATATCTTTTGTAATCATTTTCTGCAGGTTTTATGGATGCTTTTTCTGGATTTGTTGAGACATTAATGCTTATTCCACAACTTAGACAAGTACTTATCCCTTCATCGATGTTCAATACTCGAAATTTTTCACATGTATAACAATAGTTATCTTCATTTATATTATTTTCACTGTATTGTAGTTCATCAGGGAAGATATTATATTTATACTTTTTATAATAAGAATTATCAACACCATGGACAAATTTTTTTGCTTGATTTTCTGTATGTAAAAAAAGTAAAATAGCATTCTTTAATAAATAACTAGTACGAAGATTTTTGATATCATTTATTTCATTTTCTAGCCTTATTTGTTCAATTTGATCAATTCTAGAATAATCTTTTTTGATGGATAAATTTATAATTTTTTTTTTTAAATCTGGTATTTTTTTTTCTTTTATAACAATTTCTGAAAGTTTTTTACGATGTAGATTGCCAATGGTCTCTTTGTTCATCATAATAATTAATATACTTTATTCTTTAAAGTAGAGTAATCTTCACTCTCACTGCTCGTTGATTCCTCACTGCTCGTCGATTCCTCATCTGAATTAGGATCATAATCACTATCGCTACTATCAGTATCATGAAGTGGGTCTTCAGTCAAGAATTTTTTAAAATTCGGAATTGGCATATATACTATAAATTATTATTTATTTTATGATTCCCATATGCGTAACTACTGATACCATCATCTAAAATATATCTTTTATCATCAAAAGGTGATAATGATACTTTATTAATTTGGTAACTAGATATCTGATGATACTCTGACCGGATAGTTCGCATCTTATGCCTCATAGTATTACATTTTTGTAAGGTATCACGATAATCAGAGAGAGATAATTCACTCTTAATGACATTCTTCTTGACACCTTTAGCAGTCTTGTTTTCCTTGTTTTCTGTCTTGTAACTATACATTTTACTTTTTAGACCAACAAATTCAGTGATTGGATCACCAGCTGCTTCATCTTTGAATTTACCAATTACTTTTTTATTTTCTGCAAAAAAGAACTCTGACGATTTGGGATAATCACTATTGTCAAACCTTTCCTTATCTTTATATAAATCACTATAAAGATCTTCTGCTTTTATATGGTAAAATAAAGAATCAGTATCAGTAAAAAGTAACTTTGCATCAGGGTATTTTTTTCTGATATAGTTGTAATGGAAGTCATACATTAATGTTTTACTTAGATCTAGAATAGAGAATCCAACATAAGAGGGTTTATCTAAGACTAGTCTAGCCTTTTTCATTTGTACCCCAACTAAATTTTCATCAAATATTTTACTAGAAACGTACATTGGTTGCCTTGTCAAGTTCAATAAATGATCTGGATCAGTTTCTAATTTGATATTAGATCTTTTTCTAATGTTTTCCATGGTTTTACCAAACACAGAGTTATTCATCAGCTTAAAGAAGTCTTTCTCAAAACTATTCTTAGCCATTGTTCTCTTTTCAGTGTTAAAATCAATGTATCTTTTCATCCAAGGCTTCTGTGTAAATTCCAATACTCTGTGAATCTTCTTTAACTTCATACCAAGAGATAAATAAAGCTGCAAATTTCTGTAATGTAATACATACTTTTCTTTATTCCTTAGATTAGGAACCAACTTGTGAACTCTACCACTGCTAATATTTTCTTTCTCTTTTAAATCTTTGCAATACTTTGACAACATATCATCAGTGATTAAAATCTTTTCTGGTGCTAATGGATAATCATTATGCAAATCGTGTAGCTCTTCCGGATATTCTAAATCTACCTCTAAAATAACACCTTTTCTAGTATCATTTGTGTAATTTTCTAAGATGAAATCTTCAGAGGGAATCCATCGGAAATCTCCAGTTGGAAGTGACTGTGACATAGCCCATCCATAAAGATTATTTGCATCCAAATACATTAAATAACTACTTTCCAACTCTGGATTGTAACCCTTCATATACTTGTTGTTTGCTACAGCATGTCTGTGTGTAATAGTACTAATACCACCTCTCATACCCTTTTCAATGAATAGTTGTTGATCTATATCTGAAATTAAATCCAGATTTACATTAGTCATTTTCAGTAATGCATCCCAAGATAACCCAGGCGCTGAATAATAATGACAAGGATCTAGCCCATAGTCCTTCAAACATATAGTTCTGAAATTTTCAAATACATCCGCTAAGAGTAGAACATCAGTCCGCAAATATAAATCATGATAATCACCTAAGTCTTTAATTTGGAAGGCACTCCATACTCGTTTTGCGTGCTCATAGTCACTCTCTGAAATATTTGTATCATTCAAAATACTATAAAAATCTTCTCTTGCGGGTAAAGACTTCTCACTGAATCGCTGGAATGAGTCCATGTAATCATAAGGGTAAACACCTTTTCGCTTTATTAATCTAAATTGATCATCATTTGGAAAAGCTTTCTTTGAATAAAAGAATGCATTATCACTTAAATTACTGCTTAGTCGATCTAAACTCTGACTCATAAATGAAAAACTGTCAATGAAAGTCAAATGATTACCTAGTCTAAAGCCAATATATTTCTCAAAATTACTTGCTATAACACCAACATCAATATTAACATCTTGTCTTACTAAATGACCAATCTTTTGCATGATAAAATGGCAGTCATAGCCTTTAAGATTATGAAAGATTACAGGAATTTTTAACTTTTCTGCACTAATAGCCCATTTAAGATTACAATCACTATGAGCAGCGCCACGATATTTACCAGTAATATGGCAATGATCTCTAACTTTTTGTTTTGAAGGTTTTTGCTCATTAAATATTCTCGCACAAATATGACATTTAGTAGAATTTTGGAAATCTCTTTCATTTTTCTCTGTCATAACTAATGGTTTCTGGAATTGTTCGCTAACTATTCTTTGACAATCTTTTACTTCACTCAACATTTTCATGATAAATTTTTCGATACAATCTTCTCCACGGTAAATTTCTACTGGTTTGGAATATCTCTTATCATATCTACAGACTAATTTATATCCGTAACTACAGGCCTTATGACTCTGATAAGTACTCGTGTAAGATTGACCATCACTAGGTTGGCAACCGTCTATTTTTTCTGTGATTGCTTCAAAATCAGCGTAAATTACAAAAGGCGCAGGTAACATTTTCTTGTGATTTTTGAAATAAATTTTTGATCCTGCCTCAGGCATCTTGATCGCTTGAGTACCATTAAGGAGCAGGCAGTCTTGCTTGTGATCTTCTAGGACACTAGCAGAACTACAACAATGTAGACAACGCAAACAAAAATATTTCTTTTCTTTGTGATCATTGAATGAAAACATAAATCGATCGAAATCCTTGATGAGCACATAGTGGCTCTTGTCTCCTTCTTCAATCCATAGTAATTCTAAGTGGTCTGTAAAATTAGTTTCTGATATTCTGATAGGATAAGCTTCTCCATCATAACCAAATACACAGATATTAATCTTATTTTGCTTTTCAATCTTAAAAATATCTTTTACAGTGACTGGAAAAGTGATACCGGTATAATCTAAACGTTTAACTGATTCTCTATCTGCCTTAGTTATTCTTTGAGGGTCTTTTATTAATGGATTTAGGTGCCTGTTATGACACCATAAGAAACATTTATTGTCTGTATTTTTGAGATTGATTAAACCCTTCATAGGGTTACGTATTTCTTCAGGTAGTTCAATATATGATGATCCTCTTAATGGAAAGTAAGAGACAATATTAATGATATGTAATTTTACTGATTCAAATACCCAACCAGAACCTTCAGATAGCCAAACAGCTATTAACTCTAAAATTCTTTCAATACCATTATGTATAGACTCTTCTATATCTAGTCTATTTGTAACAGTAAAGGGGCCAGCGTTAAAATAAGGTTCTCTGTAAATGACACCATCTTCAGTACTTTTTGATAATCGAACCCTTAGTGTAGTATTGTATTTGAATCCCCTTTTGACTGTTAATAATTTCATTAAAATATCAAATATTGCTCGTTTAGTACTACTTAACTGTACCCCTGGGTCATAACTATTAACAATTGGCACTTCATAAGATTTGACATTACCTCTTAATGCATTGGATCGCTCAGTAATAGTGATGTCTTTAGGTATAAATTTCAAATTTCTTCTGAATTCTCTTATAGTTTCAGGCCTATAATATGGAGCGATTTGATCAATCACATTTTTAACCTTTCTTTGAAGTCTTGTAGGTACAGGTTTTATAGGTCTTATTATTTTTAGCCTCGGTAAAGGCACTGGAGCGGTTGGTGGTTTTGTACGTGGTTTTGGTACTGGGGCAGGTGGTCTATATTCAGTAGGTCTTAATGGTTCTGGTAAATTGACTGAGGGACTTATCTGATCATCTATTAAAGTACCTCCAAGGTATGAGTCTCTTAGTCTCCTTTCTGCAATTGATCGGATTAGTCGATTTTCAACATAATCTCCATGTTTCTTAGATCTTAGTGGTTGTGGGTTGACAGGTGGGACTGGTAGTGGCTGACCTTGCGGACCTTTTTTTGCTTCATTAAGCTTATGAAAATCTGTCTTTAAATGCTGATATTTTCCCCCTTTTGAATATTTTTTCTTGCATGTATTACAATACCAATGAGATGGTTTTGGTAATGTGTCCACAGATATCTTTTTGGGTTTAATTTTAACTTTAAAATCCATCTATATATAATAATATATGTCTAATTTTTTTTTAAATTCTTAATTTTTTATTTATTATAAATCAATTAGTGTACCAGTAACTGGATTAGTGTATTTTAGAATGTTACGCTCATGTTTCTTTGTCTTTAGATGCATATATTTTCCTCTGTAAGTGTAATTTTTTCCATTTCCACATACATCACAGTACCATTCAGTATTTTTCAGTCTCTCATTTGTAATTTTGTTCCATTTTTCTCGTTTCAATTGTTCTTCTGTTTTTTCCATCTATATAATTATTTATAATATTCTAATTTTTTTAAATAATTTTTATAAATTTTTTAAATCCCCAGCTGGCACCCAACTGTTAAATTCGTCTGGGTAACCTTTCCATTTGACTAATGCTTTTCCTTTTGACTTTCTGATAATTTTCTCTATTCTATAGACCTCCTGATCTGTCTTTTGTAACTCTTCTCTGTAGAAAGTACCCTTAATCACTTCACCATTTAAGTCTTTTATCTTATAAGTAATAGGATTAGTGAATCTAATTTCGTCTATGATGAAAACTTCTTCAGTCCAATTAGGAGTATAGCCTTTATCAAAGGTCACCCTTTTGTATTTGCTTATTCGGACTCTATCACCTACTCTAAATTCGGGTTTTCTATTTGTTTTTGTTTTTTTGATTTCTCTCGCTAAATCACCATATAAATTAAAATAAACTTTTCCATAGTTTTCAGGTTTTCTAGCTTGGATAGGCGTCATTCCTATTGATCTATGTCGGCTGTTGTTATAAGAGGCGAGTATTTTCGGAAGGATGTCAACGTAGACTGTATTGTTTTGCATAGTGAATCTCTTATACATTTTATCTTTGATAGTTCTATTCCATCTCTCACAAACTGATGATTTCTCTTCATTTTCAGTGGAATAGACCTTTATCTTATCTTTAGCTAAGAGATCCAACACATTTTTGTTATAATATTCTTTTCCTTTGTCTACCCATAACATTTTAGGCTTATTAGAGAAAAATAAGCTTTCAAACGCTTTAGCGACTTCTAAGCCAGTTTTTGTCTTTAGAGGTACTATCCAACCATATTTACTGAAAAGGTCTAAGACCATTAGTAGATATTTATAACCTCGGTTCCATTTGCTAAGCTTTTGCATATCAACTAAGTCTGAACACCAGATATCATCTACATTATGTGAAATGACTCTTCGCTTGGTAAAATTTCGTTTTATAGGTTTGTGTAACTCATTAGCCAGACCTTCCCATGTGTCTAAATTTTTAGCGTTTTTTTTTTACTCCTAAACCAAGTTTTTGCTTTGTATTAATAGTGTTTCTAGCTAACCAATGGCCCCACTGTCTCTCATTCCAGGGAATTGCATCTAAAGCTCGGACCATTTTCTTGTCAGCAACATTTTTACATGATTTTACATTACCTCCCTTATCAGCACATACTGAGTAATCAACATCGTGTTGCATGGCTATGGCATCTGTCTTACCTGTTGGCTGATCATAGATTTCATAGATTTGCCCAGTATCACGATCCCATTTTACTTGTCGTTCTAAATCATTGTAAGGACCAGTATATTTGTGACCTGGAAGAGTCCAACCAGCTTTCGGTTTAGGTAACTTACCTATTGCTTTATGAATATCAAGACCCCTTCCCCTTCCCCTTCCACTGATTTTTTTAGAAAGATCATCTGCCAGTGAGTCAATTGCTCTATTCAAATACCTTTTACCAATGCCTTTAACTTTGTCTTTTACATAGTCAGATTTTATTGCTCTACTAGCTCCCCTTTTACCAAGGTTGTACAATCCTTTTGCACCAGCAGCCAACCCTTTGACAATTAGTTCATCAAAACCGCTTCCTTGCATTTCCGCTTTAGATATAAAACGAAATTTTGTAATTCCACATTCAGCACAAATACATCGCATTGCATTTCTACCATTTTTTGTAATTACAAAAGTTTCAGAATTAGGTATACATTCTGTCCTTTTTCTTTGTCGAACGCAATAAGATAACATATATTAATTAATATTATAATAAATATATGTTAATCTATTGTTAACAAAGTTACTTTACTATAATATAGCTCCTATGAGGGGAATTCCCTTAAATGGACTGTTTTTACCCAGTAATAGCCCTTTTCCTTTTCTACCTCTTCCTACCGTACCTGACTTAACAAATTTAGTTTTTGTTATCCCACATTCTGCGCATTTACATTTCATCATGGCACGACCATTTCTTGTCTGTACAACCCTTTCTGAACCAGGAACGCACTCTGTCTGTTTTCGTTGTTTTACACAATAGCTTTTCATCTATATTATAATTATTTTTTTTATTATTATATAATGGAAGAAATTGAAATTGACAATGAAATACGTAGAATAGAAGCGATGTATAAACATTACAAACTTCTTTATAGAAAAATTGCCTTTTTATGTTGTTCTGGAGAAACTAAAAGAGTGAGAAATCTGAGAAATAGTTTGAAAAAAGATTTAAAAAAAATCCGACAAATCAAACAAATCCAACAAAATATAACTCCTTTCGCGCACCTGACGTTGCAGAAGTCCTCAAAGCAATAGTTTAAAATAGTTTTCTATGAATTTTTCATTCTCTTCTGTGTCAAAGCTAAAAACTTGCAATAAATCGAAATAATCGACTCCTTTATGCATTTCATTCAAGAAATACAAGCAAAAATAGCCACAGGTTGTAGTATAGAGATTCTGTATTTGCTGGTTTTGGTGTAATAAATTTAAGTTTTTCTCTTTTGCATGGTGTACCAACTCTTGAAAAGGTGGCATACCAAAAGAGTCAAAGTAATTTATTGTTCCATCACGAACATAGGTTGTAACCCAATGACTACCACTCATATAATGAGGTTCTAAATTATAAATAAAAAGCGCTAACTTATGATTATGAGGTACAGTCTGATCTCTGCTTAGGACATTTTTGATAGGTATCTTCAAGTATTTACACCAATCTAAAAGATCAAAATTACTCATTGGGATATCTTTATGGAATTTAGGCTTTTTTACCTTTTTTTTTTTTTTTTTCCTCCCCTGCCCCATGTCCCAATAAAAGGTGGTGGAGCCATAGGCATTCCCATACGAGGACCTCCTCCTCCATCCGATTTCCCCATTCTAGGACCTCCTCTTCCTTTTATACTTCCTCCTTTTAATGCATCAAGAATCATTGGAATACCAATACTAGCTATTAACGTTCCAATACCATTACCTACTTGTCGTTGTGTCAGTCGGAAAAGTAAGTCTTCTCCACCTTTATGAGCTCGGGCTAAATCTCCTATTTGTCCTTTAGTCAGTAGATCACCCAATTGAGCTAACATAAATAGTTTATTATTTGGTACTTGATACATTTGTCCGCCACTAATTTTCTTAACTATTTGACTAGCACCTTCAGAAGCTAACCCTGCTAGAGCAGACAATCCTAGTGTTTTACCGATAGTTGGTGCTACATTCTTTAATACTGGCAATATTGAGCTAAAGATACCAGACCCAGATTGACGCCTGATATTATACTTTGATATAGTAATTACCATTCCTCGATTAGCTGTTTTGGCCTTAGCGAGTCTCTTAACAGTATTCATTGGCACCATAAGAACATCGGAACCACTTAACGCATTTTTACTAAAGCGTAAACTTATTTCTTCTCTGTGTCTGTAAGCCTTAGTTAGTTTTCGTTTTTGCCCTTCAGAAAGTTTGACAGAAATTTGATGTAGTTCAGTCATTATATATTATTTAGGGACTTTTTTAAATTCCTAAATAATATTTATTCTATGACTTTGGAATAGTTCTTATAAATCAGATCCAATAGATAGAACATCTTCTTCTTCATCATCTAAGATGAAGTTATCGAAAATATCTTCTACTTCTCGATATGATACTTGCATTAATTTTGGTTTTAGAGTAGCTCCAAAAGTTCCTGTTGTAATTGAAAACCAGGAAGCAATAAATTTCACTTTACTTTTTGGACCAATTTTTACTGAATCATATCCTAAATTTTCCCCATCCCATGTAAAAAATTTTGTAGCTATTCGATCATTTCTAAAAAATAGTGAAAACTCCATCTTTGATGGGTAATCTTGATATACTCTTTCTTCATCAACAATTTTATACGGTTTTTTACAGATTCTTTTCCAAGAACCACCTTGACCGTGTTCATCATATCCCGCTACAGCTTCTCTATGTATTTTTTTATTGTTCTTTAAAGAATATAAATAATCAATAAAAAATTCGTCTAATTCTTTGGCTTTTTCTAGATATTCCCCATCACAATTAATTTGCATGCTAGTACCTTGGTAATTACCATCTTTATCATAGTTTTCTTTTAAACCGAACGGAGTATATCCTTTATATTTAACAAATAATGTCCTTCCATTGTATAATATTCCAATCTGTGTTCCATTGTGCTTATTTGGCTTTGGTTTTCGAAAAGTTATCTTTGAAGTGTCAATATGGAGAAAATCGACTATTTCTTCTTTGTTCTGACTTTCGTTCTGACTCTCTTTAACTCTCATATATATTATATTAAAATATTTTTTCTAAATATATTTTTTTTTTTTATTTTTTTTTAGACAATAACTAATTGATCTCCCACTTTATCAACAACAACATCTTCTTCATAGAGAACAATTGCATGCACTCGGAAATCAGCAGCTGCTGCTTGTGAGAGGCGAAATCTTACGTTAAGTTGCTTTGGATCTCTGCTTACCTGTTCTGTTTGATAAGTCAGGTCAAAATATAACATTGGGTAAAGACTCGAAAAATTAGTGATATTGAGCTGAGTACCTGTATTATAATCATTCTTTTTCCATGAATAATTCATTAAATCATAATAGATTCTTGTTTTACTTTCTGTATCATATTCAAGTTCTGGATAGAAGACACCATTACCATATTCAAGACGACATGTGCTAAGATGACTATTATTGTTAGCAGCATTAAGTTTAAAAGTATCAAAAATATAAGGGTTTGCTGACATATCATTTGTCTTAAGTCTCTGGAAGTAGAGGAAAACATGCTGTACTTTATCAATACTAGCTGAGATTCTGAAATCACCACTGTTTCTAGTAGTATCTGAACTTTGGTACATTTCTTTGAGGTATTTCCATTTACTGGGTTTTTGGTATTCACTGATGAATTTAGTCATCAGAGCATCTTTTGGTTCTAGTCGGGGTACCCATAGATAAAAACGATCAATTACTAATCTCAATGTATCAACTGCCCCATATAATACTTCAGCGTCCGGTGTAAGTTCTATTTCAAATTGGAGATCCATTGGAGGTAACAATCGTCCTTCTAATTCTTCGAAAAAAGAATACCTATTTAATGGAATACTTGTATTAACATGAGCTCTGTTAGCTGTTAATAAACGCCTACTTTCCAAACCAGTGTTTGTATCATCTGAAGTGGCATCTGTATCTAAATACCATAAGCTATTTTTGGCCGTACTACGCCCAAAATCATCTGAATATTCTAAAAGATTTTTTGCAAAAGTTACAAGATGAAGATTATCAGTGTCATAGACGATTTTTCCTGCACTCTTTATTACCATATGCTTAATTAATGAATGCGATCCATTAATAATTGTTGTTCTGGCGTCTGCATTGTCTCCACCATTTGCTCGAAGGTCTAATCTGAATCGCACTTCAAAAAAGGCGTTAAACCAATCAAGCATAATACCCCGATCAGTAACATGAAATTTGTATCCTTTCTTATTTTGCTCTTGAGTATTGGCAGGAGCTCTTATAGCATCTTGAAGACGAAATTGCACTAGTTCGTTTCTCTGTACGTACTCTGGTGATCTAAATGCCATTATATATTTTTTATCAGATTTTTTTTTTCTTTAAGAGCGTGCTATTAGATTATTAATCAGTGTATAAACTTCCTCCTGCGTTTTTGGCTTTGCTCTACCTGGCTTTGACTTTGTTGACTTTGTTGACTTTGTCGCTTTTTTAGACCCTGAGGATAGCCTTTTTCGGATAAGCTCACCAGATCGCTCTATAACTTTATCAGCAGCCTTTTTACCAACTCGTTCTCCCGCATGAGCGACACCAGCTTGTATTGCTTTTTTAGCAAATGGTTTTAAAACCTGTCCAGTTAAAGCACTAGCTACCTTTTTTAGTGGTTTCATAAGATTATCTACTATAATTCCATTGCCACGGTGTTTGTAGACATATCGTCCCATTCTTGGGTGATAAATCTTTTTGAACTCTCTTGACTTCATATATAATTAAAATGGAACTTTTTTTAAGATTAATGAAAATGCAGTGTCAGCATGATTTAAATAGACTGGTCTTCTTAAGCCATCAGTTACATAGATTCGAACGCTTGAAACTCTTGTTTTATTGATAGGATTGTATATAACACGACGCGGTTCAAGGGTAAAATTGTAAGAAGGTCTGAGCGTTCCTGTACCAAAACTAAAAACAATATCTGATTCTACCCCATCTACTAATGAATCAGAGACTAAATCACAGTGAATATTTAGGACATCTGTATCTTCTGATAGGTTAGGTACTTTGGGGCTAACGTTTCTCTCATCTCTTAAGATCACCTTATCGAATCCTATTAGTTTACCAAAATTAGATTTACGCAGGTCAAGCTGATAGTTAGCGTCTAAAGTCACTAAGACTCTAAAAGTTGGTTCATCAAAAGTCACCGTGATTGGAAATTCTTCATCACCATCACCGCCGACTATTTTAGTCTTTTCCTTAATGTAATTATCAATATCAGTGTAATCCCAAACTCCTTTTGGAAAATCAATATCTGTAAATGTTTTCCCACCGTCTTTACTGTAAGCTATCTTTTGATTGTCGTAACCAGAATTTATATTTGTCCATGTAAAAGCCATTGAAATAATTTTATTAAAACCAATATACCAAATCCCATCACTGTGTTCATAGTCTAGCGTTCTAGAAAACCTTGTAGTAAAATCACCAGGTCGATTACCAGCTTCATCTTTAACTGCAAAACTGCTTAATGAGATTTCTCTCTCCATATATCACACCCTGAAATATTTTTTCACTAACTTTTGATATTGCGACTTATTGATTGATTTTGTTCTTAATAGAGTGTCTAAGATAGTTTGACCCATATTTCTCATCTTGACACTTGTATTGCCTGCTTCCATTTCACCAATAATTAGTGTTAATTTCTTTAGTAATTCTTGAGCATCATTATAGAAATAGACTCCTCTGCCTCTCCTGACGCCACTTCCCTTTGTACTTTTCTTTTTCTGTACTTTTAGATAGTCTCTATATTCTTGAATAGGTTTTAGTCTACTATCAGCAAATTTATGAGCCATATCTTTTTCTCGCTCTAGCTTTTCTATTACATCTTTTGGCAATCCTTTTTTTATGGCTTGTTTTAGTCTATTAGTTGTATTTGTCTTAAATTTACTTGTAATACTGCTTATTTCAGAATTTGCTCTTTTTATGTTACTCTCGAGATATTTACTACGTTTAACTGGTGTCATTTCTGGTTGGGATAATCTCATTTCAACATCATCATAGTTAGGAAGATTTGCACTATCTAAAATTCTATTAATATCTCCTCTATCTAAATCTTCATCATCATCATCATCAGGTGGTGATTCAATTGCTAAAGGTCCTTCTTCCACAAAAGAATATTCTGGTGGTAAAGATTCATCTCCTTCTAGATTCCAAAAACTAGGATCCATTTCATATTTTGGTGGCGCGCCTTTAGGTATTATTTGTTTTTCTGCCTGGGGCGCTACGTAATCTTGGAGATCTAATAATCCTTCTACATCCATATCTTCATATGGATCTACTTCTGGTGCATAATCAATCGCTTCTGGTTTACCCGCTGGGGCAGGACGTATTCTCATTTGCGGTCTATTCTTAGGCTTTTGTGCCTTTAACCCATCTATGATTTCATCTAGTCTAAATGATTTTGTTATCCGCTGGTCAGAAGTCTTACTCTTTATCTTCTCTTCAGTGATCTCATCATAAAGCTGATTCTTCATCCTTCCAGTCTCAGTCCGTTTCTGAGCTAATCGTTTCCAATTTGAGAGACTCATATAATATTTATATTTTTTATATTATGTGGCATAATATGAGTCATTTATTAAAAAAATATTAATTATATAGATGAAAATTCCTAATTATGATTCAGCTTCTAATAATGACAGCAATTTCAAACGACTGCTACCTTATATGCCTTCAGACAATTTTCGAATGTTAATTTGTGGACCAAGCGGTTGTGGTAAAACTAACGTTCTCATGCATATGCTTTGTAATCCTCTACTCTACTATGATAAGATTTACTTGTTTTCAAAAAATCTTGAGCAACCAAAGTACAGACAACTATTAGAAACATTTCAACCCATTTCAGAAGAGGTTGGTTATGATGTCATAGAAGAGAGTAATGGTGATGTCATTCCTCTGGAAAGCCTAGACCACGATAATCAAAAAATAGTTATCTTTGATGACTTTGCTTGTGAACGAAACCAAAAACCTCTCATTGAATATTTTATTGGTGGCCGTCATAAAAATTGCAGTGTAATCTATTTAAGTCAATCTTATTATCTCACTCCCAAAGACATCAGGTTGAATTGCTCTCATTTTTGTATTTTTGACTCTCCAAGTAATGCAGAGACAGCAAGAATGTGTAAAGAAGTCAATGTACCTAAGAAGCGATTCGAGAGTGCGACTAGTGAGCCTTATAGTTTTGCGTACATTGATAAGACAAAAAAGACAATCAGAAAAAATTTCAATGAAAATATATAGGATGGATAGAATTAGTTTGCCGAGAAGATTAACACACGAAATATTTAATGTGTTTAATGAGATAAATTTTTTATTAGAGAATCTTACTAGTAAACTAGAATGTTTAAAAGAAGTTGAAAAAAAATACAACGAATCTATTTCTGATGAAATATTATTATTAATTAAAAATCTCAAAATGTTAGATTCTGATTACTTAAGAGATCGAGAAGAAGAAGAAGAAGAAGAAGAAATTTAATTTAGTATATTATATATGGGTTTTAGCAATGGACAACTTGAATCAACATCAGCAACAGGAAGAGGTGAAAAAGGTGATCCTGGTTTACCTGGAATTGGATTTAGTCTAACTGATGATGGTAATTTTGATATTGATAGTAAGCGATTAACTGAAGTAGCCCTTCCTATCGATAATAATGATGCAGCAACAAAAGAGTATGTAGATAATAACCTACCAGCTATTGATTTGTCACCTTATCTGAAAAGAGATGGAACAACTTCAATGACTGGTCATTTAAATATGAATAATCATAAGATTAGTGATTTAGAAGATGCTACGGATGATAATGATGCTGTACCTCTAAAACAATTAAAGGAGATGACAACAGATCATAGGACAAATTATCATTTGCAACCTAGTTTTACTTTTTATAAAGATTTTGGTGATAAAGCAGAATGTACTAAAGGATCTATACCTATTCCTGGGCACACTGATCATTTTGAACTATTAGAAGCGCCTCGAGAAGGGGCGCAATCTGGTTATGCTTATTCTACTGTTCGACTAGTGAACAATTTAGAAATAGATCCTAATTATTCTATCGTTTTTGAAATATTTGGATATGATGGAACAAATATAGTTACAGATGGTGATTCAGATAGGCTATTATTTACAAATGTCACTGGTAATGCAAACATAATTGATTTTAGTCATGATTGGTTTAGCAATTACGCAAAAGCTTACATAATATTTAATAGTTCTAAAAGAGATGTGAACATCCGTTTACAATTTCGATATTATGGTTCCAGTAACTCTAATTTTAAATTTCTATTTTTTAGTAGATGTGTCAAAGGAATACAAAGGACTAGTTTTGATCATAGATTATTTAATGTTAAAAGTACTGATTTTTCAGGAACAATATTAAATTTTGAACCGATCAATATGAATAATGAAAAGATAATCAATATTGGTAATCCTACTGACTCTAAAGATGCAACAAGCAAAGAATATGTTGACGATGAAGACGCTAAACAGGATATTGCTATTAATGATTTATCTTCTAGAAAAGCAGATAGGTCAGAAGTATTACTCCTAAACGGAAGCCAAAACATGACTGGTAATCTTTCTATGAATGGAAATAGGATTTTTAGCTTACCTATTCCAACTGGGCCGCAGCAACCTGTGACAAAGACTTATTTAGAAAGTCAAATTGCTTCCATACCACAGTCTGATTTAAGTCTTTATCTCAAAGTAGATGGTTCTCGTGCTATGACTGGAAATCTCAAGATGAATGACAATAAAATAACAGATTTAGAGACTCAAGATGATGTCCCAATCATTGATTACCCTAATTATGTAAAAGATTCTAAAATGGCTGTTAATAAACTTTATGTCAATGAAAACTTTTTAAAATTAAAAGGTGATGACTATGACTTAAAAGGTAAACGGATAAGAAATACTGAACCATATGGTGTCAATACTTTTGATACAAATGATTTGGTCTCCAAGGCATTTGTCTTAGCAGAAATAAGTAAGCTACCTACAGATGTATTAAAATTGGATGGTTCACGTGCTATGACAGGTACTCTCCAAATGGGTGATAATGCTATCACTGGAATTAGGAGTAGTTCAGCAGACGATGCAGCCCTAACTGTTGGAGGAGCTAAGTCTACATATCTGCCCCTTACTGGTGATCGAGGGATGCAAGGAAATCTCGATATGGGAGGAAATTCTATTAGAAATATTAAACCTTTTGTTGAAGATGACTCAAGTCAAGCAGCACAAAATGCTCAATCCAATGATGTTATTAACTTTGGGTATTTTCACGGACAGAGAGGTCAACTAAAAAGACAAATAAATGATGTCGCTGCAGCAGCTCTTAACAGGAAAAATCCTTATCCCATGGAAGGAGATCTCGATATGGCCAATCATAGCATTATCCGTTTGAAAGATCCAAATTCATCAGATAGCTTTCACGCTTCCAATGTTAACTATGTTAATAGGACAATTAGTGATAATAACGCTGTTATTAACTCTTTGATAGAAGATAAAGTGAGTGAAGCAGAAGCACTTAATATTAAAGCAAACCGACAAGAGAATGAATTCTCTTTTGTTATGGATGATGACCTATTTAAAGAAGATGATGATGATATTACTAAAGCTGGAAAAAAAGATAGAGATTTTTATCAAATTAAACGAGAGACTTATCGATTTAAAATTAAGTATGATGATTCCATCCATTATTATAGTACTCGATTAACTATTGATTTAAAATCATTAGATTTAGGTGAGTATACATTAGCTTTTGAAATGTATTATGGTAATAAAGTGGATAAAGATGAAGTGGTTGTTAACGCTGTATCCGAAACTTTGAATGTATCACGTAATAATACAAATACTTTTTCTGATCATAGTAGAACAATTATCAATTTTCATAAATATGGAAACATTGGGATTATTGATTTAGATATTGATTTAACTTTAAAGTACTGGAGTGGTGAAACTTATGATTTTTTCACAAACATCTTTGTAGTTGTTTATGGTGTAAGTGGTCATCAGAATGACGTTGACCCACGAATTTGGGATAGATTCTATACCATCAGAAACAAAGTTATTAATTATGAAGCACCTATAGATATGGGTAATCGTCAGATAAAAGGATTATCTGATGGGAATGAAAACGGTGATGCTGTTAATGTGAAACAACTGAATGAAACAGAAGATAATGTTGTAAAATATGTTGATGGTGAAATTGCAAAAGTAAATAGTGAAATTGCAAAAGAAAATCCTACTATTAATGAAAATAAAAATGTTATAGAATTAATAGTAAAATATATATTAAGTAATGATTCAAAGATTTCTTTAATAAAAGATTTGTATTTTTCTGATAGTAATGAAGGTAGAACACCAAATACATATGCGTTTGTAACTACTGGTGATAACACAGGTGATTTTACTTTTTATTATGTCTTCCAGCATAGTGCAATTACTAATAATGTAATGGCTGTACATTTTGATATTAAGAATACAAGAGGTGTATTTATTTTTGTTGATAAAAGCAAAGTAGTAATTTCACGTAATCCTACAATAGATGAACCATCTTTAAGATCATTTAATATTCCAAATAATTCTTTAGGAAAGCAAGTCCTATTTTGGATTTGGGTAAAAGGCACAGTTATGAATATAATTTTTAGTGGAATTAGTGCTCCAATTAATGTGGGTAATGCTTTTGTAGATACTACTATAAGAAGAGTAAATGTAGAAGATAATCCTTTCACTAAGGTGAGAGGATTAATAACTAAAAATATTTATGATAATACCAGTCAAGCTTATCAGTTAATAAAAGAATTTGAGAAGAGCGAAGGAACTATTATATAATATAAATATATATGGGATTTACAAATGGGCAACATGAAAAACCATCAACGACAGGAAAAGTAGAAAAGGTTAAAAAAGGAATAGGCTTAAAATTAACTCCAGACAACCATTTCCATTTACAAAACAAGAGATTAACTAACATTTCCGCTCCAATAAATGATCACGACGCAACCACTAAACGTTTCGTATCTGATTTATTAAAGACAAAAGCAGCAACTACATACGTTAACAATGAACTAGCTAAAAAGACTAACTCATCAGCTTTAAAGGATTACGCTTTAATTACTGATTTAGGAACTTTAGCAATCGAATTCAATGATGCATTAAAAAGCAAAGTCGATTACAATGATTTAGAGACTAAGACGCAAAGTACAAATACCTCTGTCCACCCGTTCATCACAGTCTATGCAGAAGAGAATGGACCACTGATTAAAAGTACACTCCAATGGAGTTTCGGTAATGGATGTGAGCGAAATAAGCAATATGGTTGGCCTAGTCCTGTAGACGGTAAAATAGTTCGTGGCAGCATTTGTGTTTGCGCGGGCAATAGGCAAGCATCTGAAGTGATCGTCGGCTTAGTACACAATGGTGCTGATAAAGATTTAAAAATTATCAAACCTGCGGATGAGTGGTCAAAGATGACTATTTTCAGCGATCCGATTACGATACGAGCCGGTGACACGATCAATTTTCGAAGCAAAACATCGAATTCATCTGTAACACACGCGATGGTAAACTTATTGATCGAAATTGATGTCTAGTATGAAAATATATGAAGCGTGTCTGATGCAAATGAGTTTCAGACACGTCAGATATTTGAAACGCTTCATCCACCCACGCTAAATTAATGGCTTGCCTGATGCGCATGGGTGGATGAACCGTGTCTTATATGTGAAGCGTGGGTGGATGGAAAAAAGTGCACCACATGCTCGAGAAAACCGGGTTGGTGCAATATAAATATTCCAATTGAATTGAGTAGAGAAACAGCGAGCAAATGGTGGTGCTTTTGGAGGTGGGGAATGGCCGCCCCTGAATCCTGATACGGCACGTGCAGGCGCTTGTTAGGGATAGTAGGGTGAGACCGTCTACGGTGATAACCCTCGGGTGAACCCGTCCCGGCCCAGTAGATAACTGGGGGTGCTCAGAGGTCTTTCGGGATCTCAAACACGCGAGCGACAGCCGCCTTGTCAGCGGCGCGAAAGTCCTAGCCGAGACTAGGCAAGTAACAGCCACCGAGCACCCCCGACCAGGGTTTTGTCATTTTTTGTCACGCATTTTAGAAAAATTTATCTTATCCAAAGAATAGATGGATATCAAAAGTTTATCTTCTTTGATAGATGAAAGTAGAAAGTTTATTAAAATTTCTCTCGAAAAGAGGGGAAAAAAATCAATCACATCTTTTGAAAAGTTTGAAGGTTTCAATTTAAAAGATTGGAAGAAAAAGTTAGCGTGTAACGGTTTTATTAGAGACCAAACTGTAAACCTTCAAGGTGATCAAACTGAAAAAATATATGATGAATTAATCCAAATGGGCTATGATAGCGATCAAATTGTTTTTAATTTATAAATATAATAAAAATAATATAATGGTGGCTAAAAAGAATATTTTCGATTGGAATCATATTTCAGACAAATTATCGACTGATGAAGTAGACGAACTAAAGTCTTATTATCTAAGCTATCATAGGAAATGTTGGGCTTTCAAAATGGCTTACAAAAGATTCAAATTGCTCAAATTCATTGGTAATTCACTCTCTGTTCTGACCGCTTCAGGTGGAATTGCTAGCGCTATTGCTACTGGTGGTATCAGTCTCATAGCGATTAGCACAGTGGCATTATTAGTTAAAGGATATATGGAACACAAAGGTTTAGACTTAAAAATTCAAAATTGTACCTATGCCTATCAAAGTTACCAGCATTTGTTAATAATGATTCGAGAAGCGATGCGCTCAGGTGATCTTAACCGAGAAAGTTTAATTAATCAAATGACAAGTGTTGACAATTTTGTGATTGATAATAGTCCAATTGTTGATAAATATTTAAAGATGTATGACGCTAAAATGTCTTAAAAATCAGCATCGTGAGAACAATCTAAATTTTACTATATCCTACACTATCCTACGCATTTTAGGCATTTTTGTGCGTAAAATAGTATGTCTAATTTTTACGATATCTACGCTACTTACACTACCTACGCATAACTACGCTGTTTTAGTGTATTATATCATATATTTTAGACTAAGATTTTTACACTAACTACGCTGAGATGCGTAAAATTCAGAAATTGCGGTAGCTGCCCCAATTACTACACTACTGTCAAGTTATACCTACTGAAGTGCAAGAACCTTGGAGCGAGTTCCACGAGTCTATTAAAGAACTGAAAAACAGATTCGCTCACTGTATGGAAGGACTTGCGGAGGAGTTTACCATCTACAAGGGAAGTAGTGAAGACGCAAAACTACTTCCCATGCAAATTGCTCGGTTAAAAGCTCAATATCATTTTTACTTTGGCAATGATGACGTGAAGTGGAACCTTGACAGCCCTGAAGAGCGTTGGGAGCATAGGTGGTATCAAATAGATCAGCATCTGGCAGGTGACATATTTTCAAGTGTGTTCAAGATTCGTAGTACAGAACAGCAAAATGCTGCGGAAATAGTTCTGCGGCTTAAAAAGCTAGCTTACGAAAATTATCAGGAGTCCGTCCACGTGGGATGTTATAAGGACTTACTACTCATCGTTACAACTAGTATGGCTCTCCACTCACCATTAGGAAACAGTTCAAGATACAAACAAGCTCATTCAGCGGAGGAGTATAAGGAAGTATTCACATTTGTGGACAAGTTATTTGCACTGGAGAAATGCGATGAGAGGTGCAAAAGAATTTATGCACATTTGTTTAAAGTTATGTTTCTTTGGCCACATAAAGATCAGTTAAACATGTTGAGTGGCTATCGTGTCGAAGATTTTTATGACGCGTTGAAAGAGCTCAGGAAGAGGTGGGAAACTAAGACTAAAGAACACATTGATACTGACACTAAAATGCTTAAACAGAAAGTGTACAAGAACATGTCATTCAAGAAGGAGACTAAGCAATACACCAAACTCTTCTATTTGGGTAAAGGTACTGGACTAGATGCGTTTGTCCATATTAATGAACTTACGTGGTCTCGAACAGGAAAAGGCTCTCCCGACTGGGAAGATCTAAAAACAAAACAGAGGCTCAAACGCCTGACAGGAGTAGTAGAAGGAAAGAACATTATAACCATGAAAAATCCTCTGGACTCGAAAAGAACGATCGAAATTTATTATTCGGCGTTTCGGGAAGGAGGATTTTCCAAGGAGGAGGTGTCGTTCTTAATTTCTAGGCTTCAGCTGGCCTCGACCTATCGCACTGGATGTAAAATATACCAATGCACATAATGTCAAACATTCCATGGAATTCAAAAGTACAGTCTTTAGTAGTCCAGATAATCATGTTAAGCTTGGTATATCCAGTGGTGTTTTGACTTACGAAGACTACACTAACACTATGGGAAAACTCGCGCAAAAGCTACGTGAAATCGAGTCCTTGAAAGAGAAGAAGAAGAGAGGCGAAAAATTGGAAGAAAATCAGGTAACTTATATATAGTGACAGTTTTAGCTGTTTGTGTTTGTTCTGATTCAGTTTTAGCTGGATGGTTAGGAGACTCTGAGAGAATCGTTCTTGGTTGTGTTGTGGTCGCGCATCGAAGAGTAATCGTTAAGGGAGCTTCTTTGATTTAATGACTGGTGGTTTTGAAAGATTTTGTTGAAGCTTCGACAGGTAACTGACATTCTCGGTATATGTCAATGAGGAAAAATGCTGGCACAATCAATTTCATGTGTGACCCTATTTGCGAAAAAGGTCCCTGAACGAAGGAATTGAAATACATTTCAGCGATTTTTTAATTGTCAACGGAAATTATTCATTCATTGATTATGACTCTCAACGCTTTCGCAACAGTTTGTCGACGCTGATATATCGCGACCTGTTATATTATTGTCTTCGTTAAATGTTCAACCCATTGACATACTGTTTTTGCATTTAACTGAACTAAGAGCTCTAAATGCTGAACATTACATATTACCAACACAGCAGTAAATATGGTGACATAAATGGGTTCCTATGTGTATTATGTTCACAGGAAGAGAAAATGGGCAAAGAAGCGGAGATCAAGCGAAAGCTTCAAGAGTTGAAACAAAACTACGATGCCCTGAGCGGCCTAGAGGAGGAGCAATTTGACTTGGCCTGATGTGTCTGTGTGTCTGAAGTGGACGCAGGAAACCAGATCTCATAAAGCAGGATACTGTCAGTTCAAGGAAATAAAAGCGAGGGTCGGTTCGTTAACAGTCCAACATTAAGGGTTGGGTTATCGTCGGACGTTTTAGTGTATTTCAATCCTAGCGTCCTACGCAGGGGTTGCCTGGGCTCGTCACGCAATCTCTCACCAGGATGAAACGTAAAAAAACGTCCCTGCCTACGAACCGGCTATTGCTTTCACTGTCTGTGTGGATCGTATCATTTCCAGACCAAACGTCCAGTCAACGTTAAGCCAGAAGAAGATACTTATTTATACATATTCACTTGCAGTTTGAAAATAATCTTCCTGTGCTGTAATCGTGCATGATAGGAATATCAAAGAAACAGTCTGTTGTAGATTTAGATTTCCCATTGCTTACTTTGGATACCCAAGTTAATGTAAGAAGGTAAGACATTGGTACGGTTAGATGTCCCAGTAAACAAAGCTTTTTACGAAAACAAAACAAGACATTGCAGTCATGCGTCTGGCGTATAAACCAGCCTTCGGAGGCCATAGCGAGGCTTAATAAACAACTGTTTTGTTCTCACACGAGTAAAGCCATATAAGCTCAAGGAAGGAAATAGTTTATTTCCTTGTTCTTGTGTCTCCCTTGTCTACTTCTTGTACGTGTACAATGGCGGGATTGGATGGCCACCTACGTCTATTGTATTTTGGCTCTGCCCTGTTCAGTTCAGGTAAAACATGCAGGTAGTGTGAGGCTCAGATTGTCATCATTGGCCTAGCCTCAGTAGCCTGTTCCATGCTCTCGGTCAGTGGGGAGGATCGCCGCACATCGCGGGCGGGCGACGAGCGGGATCCGGGAAGTAAACGAGAGTGGCAGGAGAATGAGAAATGAGGTTTTTAAAACAATGCTGACAGGCTCTCTTGACCGCTCCTTTTTCTCTACCACACCCCGCTCGCTCCCAGCCCGCTTTTTAGGTCGTCCCCAGTGACCCGAGAGTCTGAAACGGGCCATCAATAAACCTTTTTACCGATACGGTGGCCATCTTGAATTCTATTGTTTTGACTGAGAAATTATGGGCTGCCGAGGGGGCAATCGCTGGAAAATTTATCGTTTACACAGCTTTCAGGATAAATTTTTACTGCTTGTCTGTCATATTCCATAACAAATATTACAAGCGTTACATCTTTCCGTCACGATATTTGGCAGTTGTTCCTATGGTTATCGAAAAATTATTGTTAAAAGTTATCACGCCACAGTATTCTTTTTAATTATTTCTCATCTGCCCCCTGGGCATCCCATAATTTCCTCGGAATTCGAGATGGCCGCCGTATCGGTAAAAAGGTCTATTGGCGGAGAACACATTGGTATGTTCTGTGACTTGCGTTACAATGACCTCAATGACTAGGTTAACACTGTTACCCGACCGCAATTTTCTGTCCACCTAGTCCGTAAATCTAGGAGGTACAAGCTACCTCATAACCCCACCATGGTACAAGGACGGGGGGCTTCATGGTACCTCTCTCCTACAGCCTCGGGTTGGTTCCCTTAAGGCAGAGCGAAGTAAATTTACATTGAGTAAATTCAGATAGCCCTAGCACGAGCTTGCTCTACAAGATGACACCATTCTTTGTTGGTTATGACGTCATTTAAACTGCCTTGGATTTAAAGTCAAGAAATAACTGAAATTTAAAATCCGGAATCAAGCCAGAATGCTTATGAAATGTAAACAATCATCAATTTCTAAAGTTAGCGGTAGAAAACTGGGAAAAGTAGAGCATTATTTCGAAAAAGGTTAATTTTTGGCCAAAGCTACTTGAAATAGGAGGTTGCCATGGCAACGTCAAAAATCAGTGACACAATTCACATATCAAAATTTTCGCGGATGGATGAACAGCTACTGAAAGTTTCGGCCTCTCAGAGGAAATTGTCTTTAAAAAAGTGACTTCCTCCTTCAGGAAATAAAGGTACGATGTAACATACGAAGACATAAGATGCCGGTGAGATCTCGGGCAAAAAAGCGTTAGAACTCTAATAAATGATAAAGGAATACAAGACGGGAATGAAAGAGGATACGTACCATAGATGTCAAAATATTAGCTGATATCGATTGCCGTTTTTATACTAAAGACGCATCCGTCTGGACGGACTTGGGCAAACATTTGCAGTTTGTCTAGTCATGCGTCTCTAGTATAAAGACAGGCACAAGACGCAATATCCGTCTAGACGAACTATCAAGACGCATTTTGAAGGATAGGACGTATAATGCGTCTTGTGCCCGTTTTTATACTAGAGACGCATAACCAGACGAACTACAAATGTTTGCCCAAGTTCGTCCAGACGGATAATGTATAAGAACGGCGATTACGCATTGTCCCTCTGGACGGATAATGCGTCCTCTAGCATAAAAACGGCCATTTCTCAAGGTCGTGTCAGAAAAAAGGAAAACTTGTATTTGATTATTTCGCCGAGTTATGAGGAACATCATGTGAACAATAAAATTTCTTTCGCAGGTTTAGCAGTTTTGAAAGTCATTTAGACGGGTATCCATTCCACTTGTCACGGCACTTATGTGAAATCGAGTGCAAACCTGCGAAAGAAATTTTATTGTTCACATGATGTTCCTCATAACTCGGCGAAATAATCAAATACAAGTTTTCCTTTTTTCTGTTGCATTAGCCCTTACTATTCGGATGTATTTTGTTTTGTGATTTACGATCCGATGCCTCCTTTAAACAGTATTATTTTTCCTCGAAGCGCTTTACGTCGTTGTCGAATAACAATTCGCCTCATGAAAGTTCCCAGCCTCCCAGAATCTTTCTAGCAATGTCTTCTGCGACGTGTTCATTATTGATCCCGCGGCCTGAGCTACTGTGGGCGCAGGAATTATTGTACAGCGTAGTTTTAGTTTTTGTTGTACACGTGGTTTTAGCCTCCGAACAGGCTACCGGGGCGCCCTAGCCTGCCACGCAGACGGAAATTTACCCGTAAATTGTTCAGTCGAAGCTCTCGTAAGCGGACACCTTCGGGACGCGAAAAAAGTGTCGGTAACTGGAACTGACTGCTTACGAGAATGGTTCTCGTAAGCGGCCACTAGAAGTGTAGGGGATAGATGGCTGCTTACGAGAGCTTGCCCAGCTAAAAATAAACACAGTACCGTATTGGAAATAAAAAAAAGTACCGCCGTATTAACTGACATTTTTGTTTAATGGCGCCCTAACTGTACAACCCTACGATATAATGACGATAATTGAACAGTATTACAGTTTATATAATAACCAAATCAATGCACGCGCTCTGATTGGTCAATCAGCTATGGGTTATTGTGCCGGTAAACCCATGGAAATATCGCGCGTCTTCTGAATTATTATATAAAAGCAATAGACCACAAGTTTCTATGGGTTTTAGGCTGATAAATGAAGAAATTCGTAAACCACTCGCCTGCGGCTCGTGATTTACAAATTCTTCTCGCTTTCTACCAACATCCCGCGTGGTTTATCAGCCTATAACCCATAGAAACTTGTGGTCTATTGCTTAAGTATACTGCAGTAATAGGACTTTCCCTTGGCGATTTTTTAAGAACAACAAGTTATAATTTCAACCAACATCAACGTTTCAACATTAACAGCCTCAATAAAAAGTAGTGATACGGTTTAAAATGTTTACGACCTGTGTGTCTTTCAGTCAGCCTTCAGTTTTTATTAGTCTGGCTAGTTCCTTATACTATTCTGGTTAGTTTCTTTGGGGTGTCCACTTACGGGAGCTTATCGTCGTAGTCTCTAAAACTGTCCGTGGCCGCTTACGGGAATGTCCGCTTACGAGAATGTAAAAATGCAGAGTTGTATGGGAGTTAAAACGGGGTTTCAAACAAGGAGGCCGTAAGTAGAGCTGTCCGCTTACAAGAGTGTCCGTTAAGGCGGGGGTAAACGTGAAGGCTGTTTTGAGGTCGCTTAAGGACGTTCGCGCCCATTGCTACTGCGCATCTCTAGTGCGCACGCTATTCATTGGTCACGCGCGTGCCACGTCATTTTCAAGCGCGCGCACCGAGTCGAAAACTTAACAAAATATAGAGCTGATGACCTTTGCGTTAACTTGGTGTGCGAATATTTTTGTTGGAAGCTCGGTGACCCCCACTTTTTTTTCGGCAGATCACTTCCTTTTTTAACTCTCTACATTATACTAAAAAACCAAAAAAATCTGTGTGTGGGAAGTTTTTGGGCGCGAACGTCCTTAACACAGCCTTTCTGCCAATATCTCGGTCACTTTTCAAGCGACACTAAATCTCTCTGCTTATCTCATTAACCACTGTTTGGCGGTTTTGTGTAATTTTTTGGGTTAATTTTGGGCATTTTGAGAAAGAGATATTTTTTCTCAAAGGATAGGTTAAATTGAGGAAAATATGAAATGTTGAAGATTTGATGGATTTGAAAAATTGAAATTTGAAGTGAAGAATTAGTAGACGGATACCAAACAGTCCCCTAGCAACCAGGGGCTCTCTTTTGCGGGGTCAACTGTCTGGTAGTGTTTGCGACCCATCTTAATCCTCACAATTTCCTTTTTTATATCACTTCAAATTTCACACCTATTCATGTGTACCCCGCCTTAAGAGAGCTTCGACTGTAGTATGTACGATACTTGAAGGGACGCGCGCTTCGGCAACAATTTTTGCACGCGCAACATTTCGCGTATTTAATTATTTCGCGTGTACGTTACCTTTGTTTCTACATGGATAGTAGAAGAGACTCTTCTATTATCCATGGTTTCTACTAGATCTTTTTAGTAAGTTTTTTGGTGTCGCGAAGACTCACGCGTAAGCGCTCTCTGAATTCTTCAGTTTCGCGCTCATCGACTAGCTTTCCCTTGCCGATTGTTTCTTCATCCTGTTTGCAGGCTAACGTGGTTTCACCAGTGCAGTGCAGTCACCAGTAACCGTTTGGAGTAGGAGTAGGAACTAAATTTAAATTCAAGATAACTAACTAAATAACAATTATTCCATGAGCCCGAGTTGGATATGAAGTGATAAAATAACCAACGAGCGCGATTTTGTAACTTTTGAGGAAGTCTCTTAGAACAGGATCCTAATACGAGCTGCAGTAATCGAGATGAGGTTGGACTAATGAAATTGTAAATGGAAAGTAGCGGAGTCTTATATGGGACCGAATACTTTAAATACGTTTAATGGCGCTTATGCCAGAAGCAATCTTTACACTCCCAAGTAAGATTTTCGTCAGTGCCGGTACACCTAAAGATTTTACAGTCGCGACTTGATTTATCGGAAACTGGTTGATTGTAGCAGTGGGATTCGCTGTAGAATTTAATAACCTTTGCTTAGAGCCAATCAGTAGGATTTCCGGTTGTTTAACATTTACTCGGAGAAACTGGTTGGTCGTTAGTTGTAATCAATGGGACGCGTCAATTTCCATGGGGAGAAAGGCCTGGAACTAGTAAAAATGGAACGTACGCACAAATTCCGTTTGGGAATTTTTTGGTCTACCTTTCAAGAAATCCCGTGTTCCCGAGAAAATTTCTGTTCGGGGAGACAAAAAATTCAATCTCTCCATTTACATTTCATCCGAAATTTCCGGATTTTTTGGGTAAATGGTAAACAACTGTACTTCTGTCTCTGTCATTAGTTTATAGGCTGCAAGCCACACACGAATTCTCTCCAAATCAAAATTTACAATTATTCATTTCATCAACATCACTACCAGCAAAAGTAATACTAGTATCATCAGCGTACATCCTTGGTTGGGAATGCTGGAGACAATTAAGCAGATCATTTATATTGGAATCCTGATTACCGTAAGCTTGTGATTTTGAAAGAATAATAGTGTGGTCCACAGTCAGTCGAAGGCCTTCTAAGATCTAAAAATACAGTTGCATAATGAATAATAATTGCCCCAAGTTAAGGGGTTAACACCTTTTTAATTGATGAATTTATTCATTTTGTGTAAACAAACTATGGAAATACTAGGGAAATAGGACAGTAGCAATAGCAACGGGCATGGCTCTTTTGTGAATGTGTAGACAGCCGGCTAATAATTCTGATTTTCTGCTCCTGAAATATGATCCGCCCCAATTTATTAATAATCGCATGGACAGTGTAACGCAACGGTCTAACGGCAAACTGGAAGAACGAACTTGGCATCTAAAGAGCAATGAGGAAAGCTGTCGTATTCCTCTTGTGCAGTCTACTGATGGTCGCTGTAATTTTGCTAGTGACCTTCGTCTTCCAAATCGATTCAATGTCACTCGTGAAAACGAAGGATTCGAAGCACTCGTCTTTTACTACTACATCGGTTACTACAGCAGTAAACTACGTGACTACCAGACCGAAGAATAATTATTATGTTAATCCAAACCGTACATTTAAACATTGCAATATTGAGTTCACATGGGGTAAAATGTGCCCCAAACTATACACAGAACTTGGAGGAAGGTGTGACTTGATCAAGGGAACATTTGCCTGCCCAGATATTCGTAAATACGCGCGATCTACTCCTCGACAAGCACAGCTCGTTCTGACACGAATGCTACGCATCTTCGACCTCCTCGCTCGGAAGTACAAAATCAACTACTGGATAGCCCGAGGGACTCTTCTCGGGGCTGCCAGACATCATGGGTTTATCCCATGGGATGGAGATGCTGATGTTGAAATGCCTTTGGACGACTACGTGAAATTTTTCCAATTAGCAGCGAGGGAGCTACCGAAAGATGTTTTCTTTCAAAACAGCATTAGTGATCCAGCGTTGAAACCGGATGATGTGAGCGGTTTCGACAACCATAAAATAGTTGGTTTATATGAAGCGACGTGGAACCCAAGACTTAGAGATAGAAACAGTTGTTATAAATATTGTATCGCTTACGGTTGCAAATGGCACGACGGTTTGATGATTGACATGTTTATTGTACCTAATGTAGACAAATCCACGAAATGGAATTCGAAGGGTTTCCGTTAAATGTCCAGAACAATTGGAAACAGGTCTTAGTGTCACAGTATGGGGAAAATTGGTTTGAATTTCCAACAGATAAATCACCCGAAGAAAATCCAGATGTATTTCATGGTTGCGAAAAACTAAAAAAGTGATATAATGCTGCTTCCTCTCTGTAGAGGAGGAACGGAGGATTTTGAATTGCGAGTCATGCCACCAAAACAATTAGATATCATTAAACGGAGCGAACGCATAATAGTTTACCCTTTAAATTATATTTTGGATCGTACAAAACTGCGGTACCTTTTAAATCAAAACTACAGTGTACAGACCTACTGTAGCCTACTATCTATCGCCTTCCAAACGTTTCGGTGATATAAATTTAGCTAATTACGTTGCTAAATTGAACACTGAATAAACGTAGCTCCGATTACAACTTTTGTGTTGTCTTTTGGAAATTTGCATGAAAATAAGCACGTGGCAAAACATGCTTTTTTTTTCAAAATTTGGAAAAATGTTTCTGCTCTGTTCAGTATCCTGAGAAACTAACTTTTTGCAGAGCCCGCCTTACACTGTTGCTCCAGGGCGGCTTCTCTGACAAGCCGACTAGCTATATGCTTGATATGCGTGTTTTTGAGGATCTTCAAATTTTGAGGAGCTTTTAGACGGATTTGCGCTATAGCGGAACCCGCACGCAGCAACGCAAATATCAGTAAAAGCTTTCTGAACAGAGCAGGACTATGGATCTCCTAGGTAACGGTCGAGCATGTGTGTCACTTTGCAACGGTAATGTTCACGCGTGTTTTTCGTTATTGAGCAACCGCGGACGATGTTCTTTGTGGTATATATTGAACAAATTGGCTTATAATAGAAAAAGAAGAATATAAAAGCAGAGGCCCATACAACGTAGGATTATTTTTCATTGTACCTGGGGAAGGCTGGTTTGGCCAGCCGAAATATATAGTACACTTTAAAAAAATTAATGTCACGTTTTATCGGCTTTTATATTCTCCGTTCAGTTGAGGTGCTGTTACACTATAAACATTTCTAAGGTTGTTTTGCGTTCAACTTCATCTCGTAATAATTATTTTGGGTCACGCAGAAAACAAAATCGTAGTGTCACACACTGCCTATACTAGCGTCCGCTGTGCGAGTAGACTGCAGACACTATGTTGAACCAGTCAATCATCTGTAAGCGTTCCAATCATTCTTGCTGGATTAAGTAAGAACCCGCTCCAATTCTTGCTGGATTAAGGGTATACAATTTCCATGTAGAAAGGTAACGAACCGAAGAGCCAACCTGGCCGGATTTGCCTGGACGCAAACGTCCAACATTTATTCCTTTACTTCCCAGCCCGGGTAAAACAAAGCAAATAGTGTCTGTGCATGCATACTCCATGTACCCCGATTTACCCGAGCAAACAACCACGTTAAATTATTTTCGTCTTTTACTAAAATGAAGCCACGACCGTGTTCAGTGAGACCAAATCGCCATGGAGCGGTTTAGTTGGTGTCAGAAATAATTTCAAAGAACTGAGTTTCGAAAGAACGATATAGTTAAACCCCATAAAGTTATCCGTCTTTGCTTAGAAATCCAAGGACTGTTCTGGAGTTACAGCGTACCATTTAAATTGATGGTCAAAAAAACTCATGGGCACGGCATTAAATGTTCGGCAGTCAAAGCTAGTTGAGAGAATTTTGAGAGAAATCTGTCAAAGAGTCATCTATCTTTCTGTCGATGTCGGCATTTCTAAATGAGCATGAAATACTGTCAAAAGCTTGAGTGATAGCTTTTATGTCGAAATTCCCACTGACAATCTCTTTGTTACTGTTATTTCATGCATTTGAGTTCATTTTCCCACTGGGATTTGGGTCATTCTCGGGACTGAAAAAAAAAATGGAAACGAGACTTAGGCTGGCAAATGCGACCACTTCAGGGCCGGGTTGTTCAAAGCCCGATTAAGCTAACCCAGGGTTAGCGCGAAGTTGCAATTTGCAGCAAAACATAAGCAATGAAAGACTTCGAATAACTTTTTTCTGGGTTAAAAATCCGGCCCAAGACTCTCTCATTTTATAGACAATTTTTGAAGGACCGCTAATCTATAAATCGAACCGACACATATTTATTTTATCAGCTGTGGAGGTACCGAACATTCCCGAACACCTACCGACTATGATACGAACCCTTCCGATATTCTTGACGGAAAACTTACGGAAACGATTGCACAACGAGGACGCATTTTTTCGTCATCGGTCACCGCTGTTCGTAAGGATAGCAGATTCAGGTCAGTTGACGACATTTTTGTTGCTGCGACGAGAACGTGGGAGAAGTAAAGGAAAAGAAAACTTTAAGTCAAGTTCAGAATGCCGAAGAACAAAGGTTTGAAGTAAAATGAATTATTTTGTCCTTGATCATTAGATATAAACCGCTCTTTGCTTCATTTTTCGTCAGGAAAGGGAGGAAAAAATCGACGAAGGGGAAAGAACGAGAATGAGTCTGAGAAACGAGAACTCGTGTTCAAAGAAGACGGACAAGGTTGTTACCATTTTATTTTATTCCTTTCATAATTTGGTAATCTTTACAATTTTAACTATTCTGTTTGCTCGATTTCTCTGAAAAGAATATGCTCAAGTCACCAAGATGTTAGGAAACGGAAGAGTCGAAGCAATGTGTTTCGATGGCGCCAAGCGACTTTGTCATATTCGCGGAAAACTTCGGAAAAAGGTATCTTATTATACTGAATCGTTGCTCGAGACTTATAACAAAGTGTTCACTCCGTACCTGAGACGTCGTTTTAATTTTTATTTTCATATCAGTTTTCAAATGAAAATTTTCATTTTGTACATCGGGCTAACATCCTTATGTTGCGCTCTTTTACATGTATGTATTAAAGTATAAAGCTTATGTCTTGTCAGACTTTCATTTAAGTCTTATAATTGCTGATCCTACCTGGAGTTGATAGTATTAATAACAACAATAAAAGTATATGATAATCGTTTAGTAGATATGTATTTATGTTCATATCCATACAAATATCTGAAATATACAAAATGCAAATTGTACGTTCGTACCTAAAAAATTACTATTTAACAATTCTTTGACAGGAAGCTTTAGGTTTCTCTGCCTGAAAAATGGTGGTAGTAAATACCCCTCATGAACTGCTAAAGTTGATATCAAACCAATAGGAGATTTTTTAAATTGATATGATGGGTTAATTTATAAATCATTGGCATAATCACTGATTTGTGCTTACAAATTAAAGATGATTTTGTTGAAAAAATGCTCAAAGTATCTGAAAAGATGGCCCACTGAGTACACTGAGTAATTGTGTTGTGAATGTTACAGAAATGCTATGAAAAAAATCCAGGGGAAGGTTCTCTCATATGAAAAGGTCGGGATGCTCATTGAAAATTTGAGTTAAACTTATAAAGAAGACAAATCTGGACATGGCTTGAGCTTTATTTGACCCCTAAAAGATACCACTTAAAAACGAAATAGGCTTGATTACCAGCTGCTGTTCTAGAATGGAGCCTGTGCTAGCAGACGAGACTCGAGAGACTGGCAGAAATTGAACCTAAAAACGGAAATAGGAATATTTCTTTTACTGGAGTGCAGCTCAGATGTACCCGAACCAAAATATATGCGTAGTTCGCGTTGCAAACGACTTGCCGAGGCATGCCGAAACACAGATCTTTCCTTGCAGAGACTTAAACTAACTGTTAAAAGATGGAGTTCAAGCAACTGTTTCAATTTTCTTCCCATTTTTGGTAGCTTAAGATCTAGCAAGGGTTAATAAACGGTAGTTTGTCTGTGAATTTGAGAAGTGATCGAAAACTTGAAATAATTATGATAGCTTTCACTGATGCTAATAACAACCAACCAATGCTTCATAGAGAGAAACTTATGGGAATTCATAACAAAGAGACATATGCACACGCATGTACGTGCTTATGTGCATATATTGACATACGTGTATATGCAAAATATGCTCGCATAATACGCGTATGCAAAGTTCTGGTGTATCTGAGCTGCACCGTAGTGTTATTTCTTCGAGTGCACCGTAAAAGATCCTTTGACAGCTAAAGATAGTGGCGTTTTGTCCTGAACACCCTATGTGAGAACAGAATCCTTGATTTATACCCCTAAGCGAGACAACAAGCATCCCTGACCTTTTCATATGAGAGTCCCTGCAGGGGAAAAGACAGGAGTCACCATGCTCTTTGTTGATGGCTGTTAAAGTAACTGTGCAACCTGAACGGTTTTTATGTGGATCCCTTGTAATCAGAAGGGAAAGTACAATTTCAGTACTCAGGGTTCGACACCTGGCTACCTGCATTACTAGCCACCGGGCTAGTGATTTCTAGAATTTACTAGCCCGAAACAAAACTCGGTAGCCCAGAAAAATTTCCCTTGAGGTCTACTTCAACCCCAAACACACAAACCTTCCTCTAAACTTATTGGCAAGGTCTTTTAAAATGATAAAGAATGGCATTTTTCTTTCAATGTGATAGCATAATGTGTCATTTAAGGAGAATGCTAACAAAATGTTCCTTTCACATTCACTTGATGTGTCTTAAATTGATCTTCAGTTCACGTTTACAATTAGTTGCTACTGCTAGGTCAACAAAAAATATTAAAACATTGATGTCAGCATCTCGTAGGCCTCGTTTTCTTGATCTGGTCAGAAATCTCTCCATCTTTACAATCACTTCAAGTGCGAAGCGATATGCAAGGCGATGTGCAAGGCATCACAACATTGGTAGGGAGAAGACTGGGGAAGACATTGACCATTAAGCTCAGAGTCTGGGATCTAGCGATGTTTACGAACGACACGCAAGAAAAAAAAAGACACCAGAAGATGATAGGCTTTTGTCTTCTTTATTAGTAGTATCGTTACATTTTAAACTTTCTTGTTTTTTTAATCAACTGTAAACTTCAGGTAAACTAATTATATCTAACATGTCTAATTTATTTCGATCTTTCTACTAGCCAGCGGGCTATTAAACGTGGTTTTTTACTAGCCCGACAAAATTTTGACTACTGTAGCCTCGGGCTATCGGGCTAGCGGAGATGTCGAACCCTGAGCACTTCAGGGATAGTTTCATGGCTTAGTACATGTGCAAACTATTGTGTATCTGTGTGTAAAGTATGTTTGTTGCTTTAATTATTATTGAACAGGTCTGGATCAACTTGGGTGATGTTATTCTGCTGGGACTTCGTGACTACCAGGTACAGTATCCTTAATGCGTGAAAGGTTATTTATGCGATAAGCAGTCATGACTTAAATTTTCCACTTTATGGTTGTGCCCATGAAAGAGATTGTACAGCTTTTGCTCCAAGAATATAATAGTCTTTACCCAGTATTTGTCTTATGTCTGCAAAGTGTTTTTGCACCATTTGGGGAGTAATTGGTCATTTAGCCCCTAACCATTTGGCCCCAAACCAGAGGTCAAAAACACTGCCTATTTTTCATTCTTCAAGCATGGATGGGGGCAAATCGACATCTGGTTGAGGGCTAACCAGCTAAGGGCTAATCAACTTGTGGGCTAAATGACCAGTGAAGTCTTTCATTTGTATCTATAGTTTTTGAGTAAAAAAGTCTAAGACAAAATATGTTTGCATGCTAATGCCTAGAATAGGCCATTTCTGAGTTGCCTCCTGCTTCTTTGCCAAAATGTGTCTTCATGTGAAATCATTCAAGACATACAATGTATGAAAAGACATATGATATTTCAAGAATATGAGTTCCACCTACAGGTTCATTTTCATGCAAATCAAATAATTTCATTTTCATAAGAAAAGTTTTACACGAAAACTTGTTTTGAAACAGATGCAGAAGGTAACTTAGAAATGGCCTATTGGGTTGATGGTCAATAATACCAGTTCATAATTATGGTCAACAATATCAGTTCATTATGGTCAATAATATCAGTTTTATGGTCAACAATATCAGTTCTTATTATTCAACAAATTGTAACACTATCCAAGTATGGTCATGATGCTCTCGATATCTGTCCTCTGTAGGTAACAGATATCCGGCAGTATACGTAGCTTAGTACGTGGGAAGAAAAAGTGAAGTGAAAAAATCTCGACAGAGAGATTTACAAGGATTTAGGCTGTTTTGTTATCAATTTGTTGAATAATAAAGCAATTATCCTGCAAAATCTCACAGAATATTGTTTGATTTTAGCCGACTCGGCCTACGGCCTCGTCGGCTAAGTATCAGACGATATTCTGTGCGATTTCGCAGGATAATTGTTAAATATGGTCAACAATATCAGTTCATAGCGTCAACAATATAAGTTCAAATGTTTGAGTTCTGTTGTTTAAAAAAATTGATATGCATCTATGTTCAGATTGTTTTGTGTATTAGAAATAGTTACTTTAGTGGTTGCTATTAATGTCTAGTTATTTACATGTTGTAAGCTGTGTTTATAAATTTTTTACAATCTATAGGACAACAAAGCAGATGTTATTTTGCGTTACAACCCTGATGAGGCAAGAAGTTTAAAAGCCTACGGCGAGCTACCAGATACTGGTAATACCTTTGTTTGACTATTTTTCTTTACATCCTTAACAGGAAATCTGTATTCAGCATGTCCTGACTGATTTGTATGCTGGTATAAAGTACAGCTTGTAGCTACAACCCCGGACAAAACTGTTGAGACATTTCAATACAATTTTCAATTTCGCGCGATGTTATCATCGTGTCCAGAAGGAACAAATTCGTCCCCCTCCCCACCCCTGGTGCAATGTTGTTTCGGCTCAGCAGTTCAAGCGTGCATTTCTTGTGTTACTGCAAACAACATTGCAATAGGGGAGGGGGGAAACAGTCTTTTAATTTGCGACAGTAAGCACTTTTGTCAGGGTGAGTGCAAAAAATAGGTATTTTTGTAATGTGTCTCAACAGGTTTTGTCCGAGGTTGTAGGTCTTGAGAATCATTTCAAAATAATAATTATAATAATAGAACGGTTTTCAATTTAGGGTCGAAACTAATCAGGCAGTTCCTATAGTTTTGGTTTAACTAAAGTTTGAGATTGGCGGAGTCCTCATTTCACATGGTCGGCATTTGCAGGGCTCAAAATTGCGACCGATATGGTCGCCAATGTGACGAACATTTCATCCTTGGCAATCAAAACTTCTGGCTAACTCGTCATCATGGCAACTACATTTCTCTGTGTTGATGATCAATAACGTTTTTTTTTTAACATTATGTCCTTCCAGAAAATCATATTGAAAGATCTTTGCTTTTAAAACATTCACATCGGACAACTTCCAAATGGTTTGACTGTGTTCAAAATCGTCCTGTAATGCATTGCAAACTCTTGGGCATTGAGTACATTGTAAATCTTGTACATGTTTGTGTATGCTTACGGATTGTGCCTCTTGTAATGCACAGATCCTTTGTATTTGCATTAGCAGACGTTAGCTACGTATACAAAATAAGCGACCTCAGAAGTCTTGAAAAAGTTTCTTTTTTATGCCTTGTGGTTATTTTTCAGATGTTATACATTGACTCCTTTTTGGATAAAATTCCTACAAATGATTGTAAATCACTTTTCGACTAGTCCCTATTTGATTTTATGATCTGGCGACTACAAATTTGCATTTGGCGATTATTTATACAGCTTGGTTGCCAAGTAGTGATTTAAGGATTTTTCTAATTTCAAGCCCTGGTTTGAAATGAAATCAATGTGGCACCTTGATTGTGATCAAACTGGAATCACAATTCTTCAGCGTTTGATATAAAATTACAAAAGAAACTGAGTGTATTAGTAATTTTGCAGGTATATTGGCTTACTTCTTATCTCTTTGGTAGTGTTACCAAAAAGTTCAAAAGGCGCATGATGGCCAAATTATGAGTGTGGGGTTTGCTGAACATAAATTTTACGTTCTCATAGAGCAAATCTTTCTGAAAGGAAAATTGCTTTGGTGTTAAGTTTTTTTAAAAAGTTACCAAATATTACCAATAGCGATGTTGCACTTACATGTAAAGGCCAGGGATTGTTGAAGATGGTTGTTGAAGATGGCCCTTACATACAACTAAGTTAAAATTGCCTTTAGAAAGTCTAGTAGAGAAAGCAACTAAAGTTGTAACCTTTTTTGGGTTTTCTTTTTAAAGTTAAAGTCAACGATAATGTGAATAGAACTGAAGGAGACGAAGAAGAGGTTATATTTGATGAAAACGAAGATGGTGACGATGATGAAGCTGATATTGATGCAGTAAGTCTTGTTCATGAATTTTGCTATTTTTTCTCTGAGAATTTGTCTGGGATTAACAGTGCTGGAAACAACAGTCGGGCCATCAGACTCACCAAAGTTTGAAACTTGTGTAGTCTAATTTTACACTGTGATCCTTACCAAGCACCGAAGTGACTTAAAGCCTTTAGTCACAAAGAACTGGTCTGCAACTTGGTCTGCAACCATGTTTGATTTTGAATCAAACATGTTTAAAATCACAAATAAATAAAGATGGTTGTGGTTTGTTTTGCTTGAAAGGCCTTTCCAGACTTGAATATAAAAATGAAATGAACATCTCCTTTGAAACATGTCCCATTTTGCATTGCAAAGCATTAGAAAACAGCCCTAAGAAAATACGCGCGCTGAATGTTTAACAATCGTGTTTCTATAACTCGATAGAAACACAGAGCTAGCACAAGTTGTTGACGTGGTGATGGCACAAGCAAAGAGAATTTAAATTTTGATAATCAAAGTAAACAAGTTGTTTTCCTTTTTTTGCCGTGGTGTTTTCTAAAAGAAATTGAAAACATGTTCTCTGTGTTTCTATAGAGTTAAAGAAACACTCAAAAGTTTGGGAGAACTCAATAAGCTGCGCAAACACTCACCTGTGGCCTGTGTTCCCACAGCATAATTTTCTCGTTCTCCCAAACTTCCACTTGTGTTTCT
Organism: Micromussa lordhowensis; assembly: GCA_964020085.1. NCBI lineage: Eukaryota > Metazoa > Cnidaria > Anthozoa > Scleractinia > Lobophylliidae > Micromussa > Micromussa lordhowensis. Next base: position 31,395,273 of record OZ026598.1, on the reverse strand, counting down.
ATAACTCAATAGAAACACGGTACATGTTTTCTATTTCTTACTTGTTACTACTTCATGTATGGCTTAAAATTAAGTCATTGGAACATTTTTGTATGCAAATTACAAAAATTCTAATGAACTGGTATATCCACCAAACTTGTTATATGTACTGCCAAAATAGAGATTCTAATAAAAATTATTTCCAGCACTGGATCAAACAAGAGCAAGAGTAGAAAAGGAGCTTATATTTATATACTGATTTGCATATTATGTGATATTTCCAGAAAATATCCATTGATTCTGATTGGTTCTCCCTGTATTTATTTGTCATGTAATTTGGCATTCAAGGCCCTATTTCCCTCACGGCGAAAAGGACATGATGATGAAGTTTGGCATTCATTCACGTGGGTGTTCAAATTAGAGGAATCCAATTATGACCTTTTGTAATTGGATACCTGTAATGGGATACTGATTCAAATACAGTATGTGCGGTTTAATGGCTTCCTTCTTACAACGTTACGTTCCCTATAGGAACAGATTTTAAGAAAACTTTAGGGAACATGGAAAACACTAGACCGTGACTTTTTTGTTTTAAAGAAGTTCTTAAAACTGACTCGTTAGAAATCTCAAACTTTGTTATTGATGTGGTTAATATTGATTGGATCTCGTGTGGTATAATTCAGAGAGTAATTGTGCTTGTAATTTCAAATCAACCAGAATGAGCTTTTGTTTCAAAGATCTCAAACATTTTTTCTCCCACCTTCCAACAACTATCCGACTGTGTTTACTTGCAGTTGTTCACACTGCTTCCTAGCTAACCAAATATAATACTAGCAGTGATCAAAGATTATAGGAGTGTGTTTGATGCCTTTAATAGCTTGAATGATTTCTCACATACTGATGGAACAGGCAACATTTGTGTTGATTTATGTGGTCTAGAATCATAAACCGATGTGGTAACCATGGCTGTGGACCTGCTGAGTCAATCATAATGTTATTAGGGGTAAAGTCTGCATACTAGCCATGTGGCCCATCAGGCCGGAACTTATCCTGGTTCCTTTAGCATGAAGTGACTTGGAGTATTTCTACTCCCCCTGAATGGGATGCTAGTCCATCACTGGGTTATTCCCCAGCTTTAAATTGGCCAGTACCCATTCATACACATGGGTGGAGAGGGGCACTGTGAGAGTAAAGTGCCTTGCCCAAGAACGCAATGCAATGTCTCTGGTCAGGGCTCAAACCCAGATTGCTCGATCCCAAGACGAGCGTTCTAACCATTAGGCCACTGTGCCTCCCACATTACATGTATGTATCAGACTGAGATAATACTGGATGCTTAACTAACTGCTACATGTATTTATTTCTGTTTTGCAGATATAAAGAGGCAATGGAGAGGCCCAGACTAAAGAAAACTATTTTTCTCTGATATCATTTTTCTGACAAAGAAGTACTGTTTTAAAAATCACATTCTATCTTGTGTTATAGATGTGCTATGTGATAAGGTCCACCTTTTTTCCAAGAAAAAAGGTGGACCTTTGAACTTTTTGATGTCTTTGACAGAAGGGCATTATGTTAAGTAACAAAACTTTCCTCATTACCTACAGCAGTAGTGCATACTTGCATTAAGACAGACTCATGGTAGCATGTAATGGAAGACACCAGCAATTGCTAAATGACTGATTACTAAGTCTTTGCAAACAAAAAATGTTTGCCTAAATATTATAAGCATGAAAATATTAGTGTTAATTTTTGTCTTAGCCATATGGCAGGTCCAGATACATAAATGAAGACTTTATATTATATAAATTTTTGTTGGCTCCTGAGCCCTATGATGTGTATTTTCTAAGTCTAATTGCATGTTCTGCTTTGTTTTTGTTTTTTTATTTTTATTTTGAAATCATTCATGTAATATATCAGACAGGAAAGACCGTGTTTGGGCACATTTCAAAACACTGAGAAGGAAAATCAAAATATGACACATAGCAGACTTTGAAGTTTTTTGGAGATGTGGTCAAACACTGTCGGTGTATTTGATATATCTATTCAATCAAAACTAAAACTAAGGAGAGAACATGAAGCACAATCAAAGAAGTATCAAAGCACTGTCGTGGTCATGATTTTCTTGTTTGAACTTGAAGAATTATTAAAATGAGTTTGAGAATGACCGTTTCTCTTAAGTGACCCTTTCTATTGCCTCTGATTTATTACAACCAAAATCCACAGCCAAACAAAGAACCAAAGTCTGTAATTTTATAACTACTAAGCTTAACTATTGCAGTGTACATCAGTGTATAAACAGTATTCCAGTTAGGTTTGCAGACAACAAACTTATGATTTGATTGTCAATACCCCTTTTCATGATTAACTCTACTTGTTTGTATTACAATGAACATAGCATGTATGTGAGGCAATTTTAGGCTCAGTAGTTTGTAGTTTTAGCCCAAAATTGCCTCACATCCATGTTGGATTACATTGTAATGCAAATGAAAACATATAACTTTGAAAAGGGCTATTACCACTCCTGCCTTGTGACATCTTGCATTTTGTTTTGGATTAACCATTCTAACCATTACAATGCTCTCAACATGAATCCACTACAGGTCTTAAGAAGTTAGTGCTGGTTGTTTGTATCTCAACTTCAACTTCTCAGTGAGAACCTGGTAGTGCATGCAATTATATCTACCATTGGATGCATCAAAGTGTCAATTCATCACAAAAAAACATGCCTCGTTTGGGTAGTAGAACCAGATAGACCATGTCCGACACATTAAAATTGAAACATGGCTCTGAGGCTTAGGGGAATAAAACAAAAGAAATTAATTATTCATCCCTCAACTTCGATGTGATTTCTTTTGTTTTATTCCCCTAAGCCTGGGAGCCAAGTTAGAATTTTAATATATCGGAAATGGTCTATTGGTATTGTGTTATTATTGGCTTGCCAAAGTGTTGCAGTCAAACTAAGTAAAGCGTACCCCTCAATATTGCATTAATGAACTGATTATTCGAACATTGAACTCGCTCGCTCGATCCAAGAATACGGCTAACGGGTCCCGTTTTCGTAAAATCAATTCACTGTTGCGACTAGTAGGTTTCAATCCTACAAGTCTTTTCTAGAATGCAATAGCGAATTGATTTTTCGAAAATGGAACCCGTTAGCCGTATTCTTGGATCGAACAAGCGAGTTCAATATTCAAATAATCAATTCATTATTGCATTCTTGAAATGACTAGCGGGTTCAAATAATCAAGTTTATTAATGCGATCTTGAGGGGTACGCTTCACTTAGTTTGACTGTAATAAAACAATACTTATCATGTAAGTGTAGAGGAACCTTAAAACGAAGCTTTCCTGTATTTGACCAACTTTGTTGTACTTTGGGAATGAAGCTTGGCATTCTGCATGCCAAACTTCAAATGATTTGAAAACAAATCATGGAACATTTGATTCCCATATAGAGCATGTCTTTTTGTGACATGCTCATTGTTGGATGTAACTGACAGATTAGAAATACTTAATTTCTACCAGCTATTGTTAAAAGACTATGCTCTTTCTAAGTCTTGTAGTTTCCGTGCATTAGTTTACATGCTTTAAAAATAGATATCAATAAAAAATGTTTACATATCAGGTCAGTTGAAACTTGTGATATTTCCCCAGTAAGGAATGCATGGTTTTTGTTGTTACATTCGATATGTACGCTGCATTTAAGGAGGCTGGCAACTGCTTCCTTGAAGGGTTAATTTACATCTGTTTAACAAGTGATGTTACAATAATGGTGTTACACAAATTCCCAATCATTGGTAAACAAGTTGTGCCCATTCTTTTTATACAACAGGTTACCATGACAACAATATCACCTGCTAAAAACACCCTTAATCTTAGCTTTAAGCTCTTATAACTCAAAAATGAGCTTGGTGACCCCCATTATTTATAACCAAATTGTTACATATATATAGTAAGCTTGAAAAGATGCATTTTTTGGAAGGTTTAAAAAAATTATTTGGAGGGGGTTCAGAACGTCCTTAATTTTCAGAATTTAAGGTGGCTCTGAACCCCCTTGGCAGACTCTTTTTAAACTTTGCAAAACGTTGCATCTTATCATGCTTACTACAATTTGATAATAAAAAATGGGGGTCACCAAGTTCGTTTTTGAGTTATAAGCACTTAAAGCTAAAATTAAAGGTGTTTTTAGTGGGTCATGGTTGCTATGGTTACCTATTGTGCCACAAAATTGACAGCAACTTGTTCACCAATGATTGGGCAGTTTTTTGATACAACGAGTTTGGCATCAACCAATATAGAGTGGTTATAATGACCCATCAAAATTGAAGTCTTGGAAAGTACTGGAAACATGCTCTCTGTGTTCTTTACAAATGTGCCAGTTGTATATATGTTGCTATTTGTTGATTGATTGCCTCATTAGATTTTTAGGAAGAATTGAATTAGGGCTGCCAAATTTGTAGACTGAGAAATTTACCAGTGAAAATGAATTAATAGGGACTGTAGCAAGCCGCTTTCGATAAGTGTTGAAACACTGAAACCAATCGCAGAGCATGCATGTGTTGTAGTGCATTTTTAATTGGCTTATAACCATGAAGCAAGATGAACCAGATCTTGTAGTGAGATATGCTCTCTCTGAGAGCAAGATGGGGCTATCTTCCCTGTGCTATACTGCAAGAAAATGATGTCCTGTATACCATATACTGGTAATTAATTGTTAAATGTACACGTTTGTTCTTTCAAGGTGGGTGGACATTAAGGTATTGGTTGTTTTTCTGTGTTAATAGCCCAGAACAGTGTCCTGGTCTACAAATATGCCTAACATCTTGGCCAATAGCCAGCCATTCCCAAATCACACGGCCAATAACCCATGTATATTGACAGAAGCATGTCACCTGAACAAGGTGATGTGCTTCTGATATTGACTATATTAACCCACTGACTCCCGTGCCTTTCATAACCATCTGTGACAAGCGTTGGCCTTTGTTCCACTTCTGAAGTCATCACCTTTGACCAAAATTGGTATCATCTATATTCAAGTTCTGTCGGAGGAAAACATCTTTCCAATGATACCCAGATCAGAGTGATCAGCTCAATTGAGCCTGGAATATGCATGGAAATGCTCCAAAATTTGATTGAAAACTTGCAGCAAAATTTTCTGCAACTACACTTAGCTACTCCATGGTAAAAATTGTCCATCTCAGTGATGCTTTCTCAGAAATTTAGAAGTAGAAGATCAATCACTGCAGTGAAAAGATAAGAAAAAGAGATAAAGGAAAGGCCAAAAAACATTTAGAAATATGTAGGCCACTTTCACATCCAAATATTTTGATTTCTGCTCATGCCTGTGCAAAAATGACGTAAAACGCAATGCTTGGGGAAAGAAAGGCATGCTGTCCTGTTGCAAATGCCTTTTTGAGAAGATTGGAGCTAACTTAGACCATATCCAGGCTGAAAATCTCCAAAATGTCGGAAAAATAATGTTTTTGACAAAAGCTCCAGGAGTCAATGGGTAAAACAAGAAGTCTGAATAAGTCTGAACAAATATTGCTGAAAACTTTATTTGTGTATTGAAGCAAACTTTTCAACAAACTCTTTAGTCAATTTGAGGTAAAAGTCAGACGAATTGGGACTATAATTCTTGTAGAACAGTCCACTGGATAATTTTGGAACAGCTTTTTCAATTTGTGTTCCTTCATGCCACTCATTAAATGATGTAATTGATATAATATGAGGACTGGTTTGCAATGCTGCTTTCCAGCTATTTCTGTAGTAATTGCCACTGTCACGTAACCGCATGTTAGCACTATTCCATGGCCGGACCGCAGTGTCAATGTACCCTGGTCCCACACTAGGTATAAATAAACTGTTGGTTTGCTCAGCTATGGATTTGAGCTGAGGCCAAAATCTCCATGTAGAGCCATATGTAAATTTATCAGTGGCAAAGTAAGTGTAAAAACCGTCAAACCCCCCAGTGTCTATGTACTTTCGGTGGTTCATTTCCACCATCAGTGCAATAAATATGCAGTCGTATGGTGTGTTACGCACTGAGTGTGACCCACCAGTTGTCATCAGTTGTGCCCAAGCTTCCGCTGGGGTATGGTAAGAATCATAAATATACAACAAGGGTAAGGTTCTCCCATCTGCTGTCTGGTATTTGTAGAAAGCATCATGTTTGCCGTAAGTATCTATAATGTATTTAACATCATTGTGAATGGTTTTATCATCTCTTCCCTTGTAAGGCTCAATGTGTAAAGTGACTTTCAGTCTGTACTTAGCTGCAGCATTCAAGAGCCTGGGAACGAGACCATCACTGGGAATCCCCTCACTGTCTGCCTTACCTGGGGGGTACCATGAGAGAGCAATCACTCCCACCCCTGCAGTTCTCATTTGTCTCATATGTTCATCGATAACCTTTGGGTCTTTGGAGCTATAAGGTCCTAGCGCGGGGTAGAAATTTGACCCAATGTCATCCGGAGGGGAGTGATAGCCTTTCTGATATTGTTTAGCGATATCGGGGTTCCAGTGAGGAAGATACTGATGATTCCAGTGCACGTATCTTCCATCATGCTCAGGATTTCCGTACCACGCGTAGTAAAAAATGTGGATGTTGTAGTTTGGTTCTGGTAGTGAAGAATCTGGTCCTTCGTTCGAAGAATTCGAAGCATAGTTAACTATGTTCGAAGTGAGTTGCTTTGTTTCTAACTCGTTTTGAATCTGATTTTCTTGCTTGGTTTCCTTGTGTTCAACTTCGTGGGCATGGTGATCGGCTTCCAAAGGTAATGCACCATCGCGTCCTGTTACAGTTTCTTCACGTTCAGGTTGATTGAATAACTCGAGTTTGGGGTTTCTTTCTTCCTCTGAAGACGAGAGGACCTTCAAGGCTGTAAAACAACCAATGATAAAGAGACAAAAGACTAACAAATACAGAATTCGGCGCTTTCTTAGGCAGCGAAGCGGAGACATCCTTTCCTAGTTTCATGAGCAAATTAAGGCAGATCAAAAGAAAATTTGTCGGCTATGAGATGGCCATATTTACATGAGGGACATGAGGTTTCTCAGAACTGAACTGAGCCTGCCTTTCTTGTCAGCGGCCTTTACTTGAAGCGCAGGAGCAGCGACCTGGACTCCGAGTTTCAAAATGGCGGATTAATTTCCTTGATCTCTACTAGTACTGTGCAGTTTGTTTTTACAGTAGGAAATTGACCTCCTGTTCTTTCACGTTCATGGATTGGTTCGAGATCTAAACTGGTCATCATGGACTTAAAACCAAAAGTAACCTGTGAGTTGTTTTGGTTATTATGATTTCTTCAACTCATATGTACTGTCCTTGGACTTGGTAGATCCCCAGCCCGACCACAATGAAGCATTGTTAAGCTTAAGGGTTTTTCCAGGCTGAGGAATCTTACATGGCAAATCAACCTATTTTACGTTTCTCTTCACTTACTAGACAATGACTCCAGGTTTATCTCCACTACAGATTACAGTCTTTTAGAATGTCCTTTCTTCTAGCTAGCTACCCTGGTCCCAGAGGTTTTTCGTGATTTTTCCCCCCTTGAGATGATTGAGCCGCGAAGCGGCGATCGTTATTTACGAGTCGCGAAGCGGCGAGAACGAAAAACCTCTGGTTACCTTGGGCTTGAATCTCACTTTCATGCAGACGCCAACTGTCAAACGCCTCAAATTTATAATTACAAAAGGGACCAATGGTAAGTCAGCAAGCACGTGCTTGTCAGCCGCTAATTTTTTCAAGAGGGGCAGGCCCGGGAAATTGCTCCTATGACAATTTATTTCCACTCGGGTAGTGAAGAGTGTTGTTCCGAGTCGTGTACTTGAACTCTTGACCGAGTCAAGTCAGTCGATGTATTAATGTTTCCCGCCAGGAAAAGTCCGGGGGAAACAAAGTTTATTTCGAACGACTATTGCAGGATCTGTAGGATCAGTTTGAAAATCAGTGGTCGCTCTAAAATTAACATTTTTGGAAGTAAGAACGAAGAGTTTTTGAAAACCTTGTCATTGGCACTGTCGTCGGAGATAAACGATGCCACGGGATTATCCCAGATAGTCTGCCAGAAGTGTCAGCGAGAAGTTCAGAAGTTTTCAAGAGTATTGGAGCAAGGAAAGGCTTTGCTTTTCTTTTCTTATGTGAGACCAACAGTACTTTGGATATTCATTATCTAAATATCTAGAGTGAAGCTAAACCGCGAGCACCGCGGGTATTCCCTAGAAAGAATATTCTGGCGCACGTAAGCTTATCTTTTTCTTCTTTTCGCGGTTCCATTTCTCTTGTGGAGATAGCCCGTTTCAAGCGGAAAAACGTTTGGCAATAGGGTAGCCATACAATTAAAACAAAACCTTCAAGGTTCCGGATTGTAGCGATTGTCTTGATCTATCGCCAAAAAACTAACACGCTCTCAAGTTACATTTTCTGACGAAAATTTGCATAAATTGTGTGGCTGTTGTTTCGCTCCTTCCCCGGTAGAGATAGGCAAAATTTATCACAAAAAGTGCAGTGACAAATATCCCCACCGTCTCCTCGGTATTACCAATCGAACGAACCAATCATATTGATTTGCGTGTTTGTAAAAATATCAACCAATCAGAGCCCGAGGGTCAGATCCTGACCCTGGCTTCTGCATGAAAGTGAGATTCAAGTCCAAGGTAACCAGAGGTCTTTCGTTCTCGCCGCTTCGCGACTCGTAAATAACGATAGCCGCTTCGCGGCTCAATCATCTCAAGCGGGGAAAAAATCACGAAAAACCTCTGGGACCAGGGTACTAGCTAGCCTGCTTTAAGTTGTAACAAGTGCTTGAACGGATAATAATAATAATAACCTTAATTTAAAGAGGTTAACACCTATTACAACTGTAAAAGTACTCTCCCTAGTGACCCTCTAAAAAACAAAAACGGATCATGCGTTCTAAAGGCATCTGTGGTCGTGTGTCAATCGATACCCTTGATTGACTATGGATCAACCCTTGAACAAAATTCGATCAACATATCCCTGTGAAAAGCTTGGGGGTAAAGTCCTTTGGACAGAGGGGTAATGAAGAGGGCACATCAAATATCAGCTAGTTTAAATTTCCATCCTATTTGACAGAAAAGGTCATTCATAATTATGCAAGGATTTTTTTGCTTGCACAGGTTATGGCGATAAAGAAGTTTATAACAAACTTAACCCAGAACTTGAGAAGAGACTTCCCAGGGAATACACAGAATGGAGAAGGTAGTGGAAAAGTACATGGTTATTATTGTCATCATCACTGTCATTATTATTCATGTGGCCAACTGTCAAGATGATGGTAGACAAAATGAGCATGACAAGACCAAGACATTTTGTGATTCCAAGTATAAAACTCGATCAATCAATCAATCAATCAATGCATGGGTGATTCCAGAAATTATTTATACCCTACCATGGGGGGCATCTTGTAATTACAAGGGAGAGGGGGTTTCTTTGGACTGGAATTGTGAAGGCATGGAGGGGTGGGTTCAGCTCTGAATTTCCAGAAAGATGCCGAAATCTTTGCTTGAAATCGCTGATCTGTTAACTTTTCTAGTTGGTAAATCAACCACAAATAGACTACGGAAGCAGGATAAAGATTGATCAGGGGGGTGTTAGCAATGATGCGGATGAGCAAGCAGATGAGTTGTGTAGCAAGCTCCACATAGGAGAGGCCTGAAAGTTGATGAATTAGTTGATAGATTAATATAATCTAAAACAAGTCTGTGTTTCTTGTCGATTGACTATCCTGTTGTATAATGTTTTATTTGGCGGTAAGGAACTTCAAGATACACTGTAAGTACACTTAGAAGGGAAAGCTATGCTGTGCTGTATTAAACGTTGACATTTTTGAGTTGCTTTTTGCTTAACCAAAAATCGTGAGCACAATTTTTTTTAGGGGGGGAGGAGCGCAAGTTTCCTGTTCATTTATAGAAGTTTTAGGCAGTCAAACAAAATTATGCTTGTGGAACCTCCACTTTAGCACCTAATTGAGATTGATCAAAATGACTTTCTCCCTTTAACATCAATGGACAATGTTGTCTTAGTGTTTCGTACCTGTGCAGATTTTCAGAACTGACAGAAACAGTAATGCTGACAAGCTTATTGTAAGCAAGGAACAATAATGTTACGTCGTTTTTCAGTTACACAGAATTCTTTTTTCCTCTGTAGATCGTTTGGAAGACCCCCTAAGACTGTAAAGTTGAAAGCACACTTTGTAAGATTATCAGAGGGTATGCTTGTGGACGTCAGCAGCAAGGAAACATACACAACTGCATCAAGTCTTCACAAACAACCATTCTTTCATATTTACTGGACTGACTGCCAGGTAGAAAAAACTAATTAGCCACAAGAATCTTGATAAGTGCTTGGTTACACATCTACAGACTGTGCTAACTTACACTATTGGTAATTGCATATTTTAAAGGAAACATTTTTGGGAGAGACTGAAAGAGGGGATGGGCATTCAGGGGATGTAAAATAATATGAATTCATGTATAATTTTGCACCTATCCCTACCCCAAAAAAACAGCTAACTATCTAATACACTAAAGATTGCCAGAGAATGCTAAATATGCAACTACATGTAAGCTTTCTTACTCTTTGTTGTTAAACAGGTTCTGTTTAAGTTAAACCAAATTAAAAAATACAATAAGTAACCAGAGGTTTTTTTTAACCTCTATTTCCTGAAAGAAATATCTTAAGAACCAATATTAGTATTTCAATTACTTGTCAACGTTCCCCTAAGTACACACTGAAAGTTCCAGTAAAAAAAAAATACTCCATGCAATTTCATACCCCCTTCCACAAATACCAAAACTGTACCTCCTTGCTTCTGTTATCGTTATTTTATAGTATGGCAAAAATAAACTGGAGAGCTGGGATGGTGCAGTGATGAGAGCACCTGCTTCTCGCCAATGTAGCTGGGTTCAGTTCTGATGCAGTACTCTATGTTTGTTGTTTGTTCTTGCTTGCTCCAAAGGTTTTTCTTTGGCCAGTATAGAGGATATGCATGGAAACCAGCTAAGGCTGATCTGGCTTCTTCCCTAAATATTGTTACTTAACAAATAGATTCCATGTTGCCGTGCGTCTGTTCAGTAATAGATCACAGATGACGTCAAAATGTGGTAAGAACAAGAAAGTGGCACACGAGGCGCAGCCGAGTGTGTCACTGATGTTCTTACCACATTTTGACGTCTTCTGTGATCTATTACTGAATCAGACGCACGGCAATATGGAATCTATTTGTTTTATATAATAACGAAAAGCCTTTTTTGTTTCTAAATATTTCAACATGACGCGAAAAGCCGGCCTTTTGCCCCGCCTTTGCACGAAAAAAGCCATTTGACGAGCCATTTGACGTGATCTATGATATACAAAATGAAGCAATCTCAGTGGTTGCCATGCGTAGCAAAGACTTGTGATTGGTCCAGGAAAATCACGCCACTGTCAAACTTGACTCGAGCGTCGCTTCTCGTGGAATGAAAACTTACAGCAAAAGCAGAATTGAACTGCGAAAATCTACGAATCGTAAAGAAAATGTTGGAGTCAAGTCAGTTTTTGTCATCAGAGCAGCCCAGTGAGCCGAAGAGCTTGGATGTTGCCTTGAATATTGCAAGAGTTGAAAAATACGCTCAGGAAACTTGCGATTGCAATCAACCCGGAGGCCATTTGATTCAAGTTTTGAACGGAAAGAAGCGTCAGTGACGGTGGAAATTTGTGTCCTCTGTGGTCGGTGATTCTCAAATCAGTTTGAAATAGTGTCGGAGACACCTTTTAGCTGCGATACAGTAGACCGTGAGCTGTAGTGAGCTGTACTTTGCTCGCTGCTGTGCCCTGAAACGGGCTGGAACATTCGCATCGGAAAGCAAGGTTAGGTGTTTATTTTGATGTTTGATGTTTTGCAATTCCCGACATCAATCAGTGTGTCAACAATTAATTTGAGACTGAAAAAAGTTGAATTTATTAAATGAATTAATCTCATAAACGTTTTGTTTATTGGGTTTGTTAAATTCGAGATAAAGCAAAGGTTTTCGGCTTACCAAGACCAATTTTGTGTTTGGCTTAAGTCTCGCTGTCTGCCGACTGCTCGAGTATTTTTTCTGAGCCATTTTCTAAAAGAAACGGCTTTGTCTTTCTTCTTCCTGCTAGACTATGCTTCTCGTACCTGTTCAATGCCTCTACAATGTTTTTTTGTACATATATGTTGCTCAATCACGTAAAATATTATGTAAATTCTCAAAACTTTCCGCCATCTTAAAACACAGAGGGAAGAGCTTTGTAATGATGACGTCAATCGTGCATCTGTCCTCTAATAGATCATAGGCGAGGACCAATCAAAATGCGAGAATAACTTGGGTTATTATATAATTATTTATAATATTTTGTATAGTTTCC
>OZ026598.1:31372898-31377898 GCA_964020085.1 Micromussa lordhowensis | reverse complement strand
CCTTCTCTACCAGTATGCTCGACAAAAGGTAGCAACACAATGTCACTCTAGACTACAGACTGAACCCTTAACTGTAACAACAACAACAACAACAACAACACTTTATTACCCGTTTAGAAGTTTTATACAATAAATTAAAAAGATGATTTTGGAAAGTTAAAGGGTTACCAGCTTCCTGAAATAACTAAAAGGCTAAAAATGTCAGCTGTTTAAATACCGGTAATGTAATTAAATATTTACAGCAGAGATAAGACAGTTATACAAAAAGGCATTCTACTTAAGCCATTGTATTTCTAGACAATGCAATATGAATTCTTGATATGTGACCTAATGTCAAAATGTACCCTGATGGAATCCTGTTTTAAAATGGGATCCCATTTGCCAGCTGTTTCGTATCTGTTCAGTATACATGTACATGTAATATAAAATCCATCTGAATGGCTTGGTTCATCTGGTCAGAAACTAGATAACCATCCGAAATCGCCATTCCATCACCAGCCTTAAGCATTCTGCATGGCAGCAGTTGTTTCCCAAGATACTCACATGAGACTACTTGGGTGAGTGAAACCCAAAAAGGATGAAAACCAAGTTGACAGCGGGAGTCAGCCTTTTTAACCCTAAACCCTTTTCTTTTGAATTTTATTTTGCAATTTTCTTGCTCACAAACATATAGGATTTAATAATGTTGCTGACATGTTCAAGTCCCTTGTCTATCGGCAATCTTTGTAATTGTTCTCTGTAAAGTAGAAATAGTTCCTGTCTAGTCTATCAGCACTGTTCTGTTGAAGCCTGTTTAGTTGTCCACCTGTAGATGACCACCAGACAATGTTAAAGGAAAGCTGAAATGATGACTTACTTACTTTCGGTGTCTTAACACCGTGTTACATTTGATGACGATGATTGCAAAGGGTTGTGGGACACCAAAAATGGATAGTTCCTGTAAGAAGTATTTAAAATGGTATAGCTTATGGATTCACTGTGCAACTGTTTTCAGCTGGATCACTTGGGCGCCCTGTGTGCCTTGATGCCTGATTTGACACAAACCGAAAGTGAACTACAGATTGCCAACACTCTGGTATCTGGGATTGGAAAAACACAAGATGACGGTAGGCTGAACTAAGTTATTTTTCTTTTATTGTTGTCATACTCATGTGTCTTGCAGTAAAAATAAGAAGATACTGCTTAAAGCTATTTTAAAGCTATTTTCCTGATTTCTGTGAACTTGTATACCTACTCTCTCTAGTTAATTTCCTGACTTCTGTAAACTTGTATACGGTACTTACCTTTTTATTTAGTTAAGACATGACCCACCTAGATTAGCTAGCTACCTGTGGGCATGTCCAATTGTTAAAATAGTTATTAGAAAATAAAGAAATGTATGTATGTATGTAGAAAGTAGAGCCCTTTTATTGACCGGCCCTCTTGATGGGCTATGGCTGTTCATCTGAAATTACGTGTATGTGGCAACAGTTCATTTCATTGCTCAACTCTGTTTTTTCACTTCCAGTTAAATTATTGTTATTGATGGTTGTGTACGTCTCTCTTTATTGTTTTTTTAGAGGATCTTGAGCCGGGCAGTCCGTCAGAGAGACTTAAAGAAGCTCTCTCGTACAGAGATAAATTTCAATCACTGTATTTGGTGAGTCATTGTTTTAAGTATGTTTAGTTTTAAAGGTAATGGTGTTTACTTATAAAATATTCTTTTCTCTCTCTGCAGGAATTGACAGACTCAGCAATTAAAATATTCAAAAACATAGGAAGAGCCAGAGCTGCCAAGGTACTTGGTGTGGACTTAGCTCAGTTTTACTTGTAAGTAGCCCCTTATCTGTTAGTTAAAGAAGCTACATTGTACGTCACTGTTTGCCCATGTTGAAAAGTTTAGCTTAAATTTTTTAAGTTCGTCGTTTGTAATCAGTGTTAGTCTTCTCCATCCTTAACCATCCTTGTTCCTTTTTGATTTATTATTATATCTTTGGTGTTTTTCTATCTTAGTAAACTACTGCTTTCAGGTGTTTTTTTTAAACAGTGCAATATCTTTAAAATGGACCACTTGGACGATGTCGCGCTTAATTTTCGATTCTTTTTTTCATTCTAGCAAAAAATAAACCTCGCGGCCCGATTTATCATGCCGAATGTAGTTAGAATGCGAAAATTCATAAGAATCCGTTGCAAACGCATGAAAATATGGGACCTCGGACTTGCCAATAGACGTATTCGGCTAACGTGTTTACATCCTTGTTGCCACCCAATTCAGATCACGTGATGATTCATTTGGGAGGATACAATTGTTCTGTTTGCACGTACCCTCATGCACGCAGTTACGCGTAGCAAATTGCACAATTATAACCTCCCAAATGAATCATCACGTGATCTGACTTGGGTGGCAACAAGGATTTAAACACGTCAGCCGAATACGTCTATGTTTACAAAGAAATGAATATGAGGGACAAGAAGTTAAATCAGAAGTAAAACCAAAACCAATCGTGACTCGCTCGCGTGCGTTTTCCCGCGCTTGGCGTCAGCTACATGTACATACTTGCTTCGAATTTTGATTGGTTCCCTGGATTGTCTGTGTCCTTTGTGATTGGTCAGAGTGATCACTTGCATTGGTTTTGGTTTTGCACGCATTTTACGCGCGTTTTACGCGCATTTTACACGCATTTTACACGCAGTTTATACGCATTTTACACGCATTTTACGCGCATTTTACACGCATTTTACACGCATCTTACACGCATTTTACACCCAGTGTATACGCATTTTACACGCATTTTACGCGCATTTTACACGCATTTTACACGCATTTTACGCGCATTTTACGCGCTTGTAGGTGCTGCAATCCCTTTGACCGGTACTGTGTGGCACTCAATTGAAAACCACTCTAACTGCAGCTATTACTAACTTTTAGTTCCCGCGGAGAATTTCATCGTGCGGAGCCCCTACTGGTTGATGCATACAAGATGTACAAGCACGAGAAGTGGAGTCTCCTAGCAACACAGTGTCTGGTCAAACTGGCTCAGTGTCAAAAGCAACTCAAACACACCGACAAGTATCTTTCACACCACCAAACAGAAATGTTTTCTGTACAGAAACTAAACTTGTAAATTTTTCACTGATTGGTGCCTCTTATGACCATGGCAAGTGCATAGGAATTCGACCTGTCTCCCTCAAACAGAAGTTTTAAACTCGAAAATAGCGCAAAAATAAGATGGAAGACAATGGTGATATCCTGATGAAAGATGCAACTAACATTCTTCACTTCCAAGTTTTTGATACACTGTCCACAAAAAAGTAAAATAATAGACCCTTTGCATAAATGGCGCCTAAATTTGAATAACAATACTTGATACATCCTTAGCCTCGAGCTCACGTTTTCAGATAAAGGATTTTTCACATGAATGTGAGGCTTAGGATGTATAAGTATTGTTATTCAAATTTAGGCGCCATTTATGCAAAGGGTCTATATTACAAGGCTAACAACCTTCAATATAGAGGAGAAGAAAATGCGAGTGTAGTTCTAAATGATCAAATTAGAATTCAATCTATCCTATTCAGTTTACTGTATAAATGCTATGATAGGTCACGGCCTGGGAAAGTTCTGGCTTTCAAAGTAAATAAATTAGAAATTAGGTGTGATTGGATTTCCATTTCTTCATAAAAGAAGCTTTACTAAAGGAGTTAACTTATGTCAAGCTTGCGCGGAAAGTGATTTTATTTGTAACATGTTTTAAAATTTAATTTTCAACTAACAAGTTGCACGTCACATGCCTATATGTACAGAAACAACCAATGTCAGGGTTGAAAACTGTCCTTAATTCATAAAAGATATGCTGCGTCCTGCTCAATTTTGGCTTGTGAAGAGCGTCTGTCTTCGGACAACAGGTCATACTATACTCAAGAGTTGTTACAAGTCATGCGAGAGACTATGGATTCAGGTAATGAATGCTGTGTACAAAATACCAAAAAATAGTCTATGTTGTTTATTGCTGATATTATAACGTAGAGCGAATGGCACGCTAAACAATTCCAAAAAAGCGAACTAGCAAAAAGATAATCCTAGAAATAAATTATGGGCTTGAGTCATCGTAGTAAAATCCTCGCACAAAAATATTGTCAAGCTTAAATAAAGAGACCTCTCTCTTGTTTTTAGCCTGCACGCTCAACTCTTATCCCGGTCGAAGGACCTCCGAGTTTCTCCTGAAAAAATTCCATACTGATGACGTAGCTTCACAGAGATCCGTGCAGCGTCACTGATTGGTTGTAATTTGCGCGCGAAAATTCAAAACCCAGAAACAACCAATCAGAGCACGACATCGATCTCGGTAGAGTTTCATCAGTGTAGATCTTTTTTCAGTGCTTCTCTGACCTCTCACTTTTGACTTGGAACAGTTGACTACGCGGAGAGAAACACGTTCTGTACTCCGGCTAACAAATATATGACCATTTTCATGTTCTCTTTCAGCTCAAGCTATCATTGTGCGCGCTGAACCACTGCTGAAAGTGAAAGATGTGCACATTGAACTGATGAAGGGTATCGGCAGTGTGGGGGAGTGTATTAATGTTAAACTCAAGCTGTTTAGCGCTTTGGAGGAGGTAAGCTTCTGCTTCTGCTCAGAGAAATGGATGTGTTTACGGGCCAACGTTTCACGATGCTTTTGTGATGTTTTAGTGGTGTTAAACTAAGGGAATTGTGAAAAGTTACGATAATTCAGTGGTCGAATAAGCTTGATAAAAATCGTTACCGAACGGAATAGTGTTCCTTTGTCGCAAAAGTTGCCCACTTAATCAAATAAGTTGATAAAAGCACATGACTTACTATCGCTTAACAGTACCTAATTGTATTTTTACGTCTACACAAAAATGGGAGGGTTTCAGTTTGATTCTGAAACATTCTCTTTTATGGATCAGGTTTCTCATACAAAGGAACTGCATCTAATGAAGTCCGCTAAGGCACCTTACACACATACATCTTATATCGACTTTCCCCAAAGGGGCTTGAT